>VYXH01002036.1:329626-373043 GCA_013397275.1 Burhinus bistriatus
AAAAAAAAAAAAAGATGATCCTGACTCCTTGCCATGGACCTTGCCATCAAAGAACACAGCAAGAGATGACAAAGAAGGAAGCAGAAGGAACCAGATCAGACAATACTGGCTAGTTTGATAGGTACTTAGAGTAGTATCCCAGCAACCTGAGCATTTCCAAGCTTTTTGGTCATCACAATAAAGGAGATTTAAAGAAAGGGTCATCAAGAAGCTATGGAGACTACCTTGAAGATGCTTTCAAGGAGAAAGCATATTATTGTTCTAAGAGAGCACAAGACTGAGCCTGAGATTTTAATGAATGGGTGAAGGAGGATGGAGTGATGCTTCTGCTATGACTGAGAGTTTATAAAGGTCTAGAAAGATTAAGACCATGCCCTGTGCAAGGAAGGAAAGGAAATTCAGAACAGATGCTCATAGCTTTCTTCTCTTCTTTTTGCAACAGGATACAATAATGATTTTCACTGAATCTGTTTGAATGAGTATGAGAGTGCAGGACTGACCTGAGAAAAGCAAAGGAAAGGATGCTGGACTAATTGGCAAGCTTTTTTAAAAGGTGAAGAAGAGCAGAATGGAAGGTTTGATTGTTTGTTGAAACAGCAATGAACTTATTTTAAGAAGTAAGATTTAGTCATCAATAACACTATGTTGTTTTGGAACTTAGAGAAAGAAAAAAGTAATAAATGACACACATTATGGACATCATGGCAAGATTAAGTTGTTTTCCAGAGTGACAAGGAAGCAGCAGTAGCAGAGTCTACAGGAAGTCTATTTTAGTCATGTTGAGCTGTTGATATCCAGCTGAATAGACACAAGAAGCTCTCATTAGTTCTGGCTGAAGAAGAAAGATCTGGAATAAAGAAATTCATTTGCAAGTCATCATGACAAAGATGAATTTGATTTGTATTTACAGATGAGATTATCTGATGTAAATAAAAGGACCATGGTTCAACCCCTTAAGAAACAGCAAGGTGGAGTGCAAAGAGGCATTGAAAGAGTGATTAAGAAGGTAGGAGGGAAAAATTAAGCAAAACAAGTTCTTTGAAACGAAGAGAGACAAAATTGCAGGAAGAAAATGGACAACAGTATACAAGGTACCTTACAGGATAAAGAAAATCAGTATAGAGCACTGGTTTCACCGTTTGGCCAGAAAGCTGTCTACAGAGACTTTGCCTTGAGCAGTTTCAGCAGCATGAAGGGAGCAGGAGATGCGCTGGGAAGTGCCCAGTGCCACACCAGAACTTTGGCAGTGACGGTAAACAAACCATATAGCTGTGTTAATCATAATGGAATATGGAATATTGGAATTCCCATCAGAGAGGCTCCACTTGTAATATCAATGAGAGCCAACAGACAATTCTGTGAAACAATTCAATTGAAATGAATCAGGCTACAGAGGGCCTGCTCTTTTTAGAAACACAAACTTTTCTATCAGACAGTTTTCAGCCACCTTGTTAGTCTGTGTGAACCTTTCCTGCAATCTTTGACATTTCTGAAACCCTTACATTCACAAAAGATGTCTGTTGGGACAGTGATCAGATGCTGAATATGAAGACATGCAACAAAGTCTTGCCCCTGTATTTTTCTACACAAGGTCTGTATGGAACAGGGTGATATGGCCCTATGAATGCAAACAATTTTCAACTCTGCCTTTCAGTCAATGAAGCCAGGATGCTTCCATTTTTTACTGAACATTAAGAATTAGTTGAACACATACAAATTTCAGAGTGAATTCTGGCACGGTCTTCTCATTTAAAACACATACCTCCCAAATTCAAGTGCAAATACAATCTCATAAATTCAATTAAAAGATATTTCTATAGAGAACAAGCACTATCAGTACAACTATACAGGGAGAAAAAAAATAATCATTCAAGTTAAACTGACTTTCTTTAGCATTAGCACTCTTGCTTCAAAAGACAGCTACCTTTTTCATTTACATGAAACTCCTACTAACACACACGCAGAGAAAAAGGAGTGTTCACCAAGGGAAAGAATTGTGTGCTGCTATAACTGCAATAGTTTAAATGTGAACTTCAACTTTTACATCTACATAAGCCTTAAAGATTAAATCCTCTTTTTTTTTTTTTCTTTTTCTCCCTTCAATTCTTAAAGGATCCTCAAGCAAAAGGGAGTTTAAATTTTCTGGACAGGTCTAGAATTTCTCCTCTTTATAAGAGGAAACCATCTTCCTCCCAAGTTTGAGTTAAAACCCTTAATTTAATCCTTGCTGACTACCTACAACCCTCTCACGCAGCGGCAGGTATATATTGCCAGACTTTACCTCTCTTTGCAGATTAACTGTCATCAGGAGCCCCATGCTTCGGAGGCTATTTCAAAAATAAAAAGAAAGCTCTCAAAGGCATCTGATCACATTCTTCAGACAACTGTAGAAATGTAGCTAACAGGCCACACAGTTTAATCACTTATTCAGACAGTTCTCTTAAGGAATGACATAAGGAAGTCCTTGAATGCTCTAAATGATCAAGGAACATACAATGAGGCTGAAAAACTGAAGTTGGTTTAAAAGTAATCTATTTTTGTGATGAAAATAACCTGCATTGCCAGATCTACTCTATTTCACACATGCATGTTCTTTGCAGCATGTAAACCTTCCCACTAGAGCCCTCAGTCTGCAACAACTGAACAGTTGTATTAAGAGGTACCAAACATAAAGCAACAGATCAAAGAACTGAATTTTTGCCCTGGTAGAATTTCTTTTATCTTGGCGTTTCATTGCTGTCTAAAGGCAAGATGAAAAAACAAAGTATTTCAGTTTTTTATTAAATTGAATTTTATTGATTTTTTTATTAATTTCTTAATTAAATTTTATAAATAAACTCCTAATAAATTTAAATGCAGATCTGTTCAGTCATTTGAGATCTGCTTGGGATGCCCCAAAGCCTAAGGGACATGCAATCATGGCTTTCTTGGGGCACTCTATAATTCTAGCCAAGTTGTCCCTAGCATTATGAAGCACCATCTCTCTGCACAGGTTGCAATAAATAATGACAATATCTACAAATAGCTTGCTATAAATAAATATATAATTTATATATTTAATTAATATTTATTAAAAATAAATCAGAGCTCTAATGAGTAATAAGACAAAAGCATGCAATATTGTTTGACTTCACAGGATGAAGATAAACTAGGTTACATCTGTCTGCAGTAATTCTAAAAGTCAGCAAACCAAAACAGATGAAAAACCTCAGGCACCTACACAAAATAGAAAATTTATCAACAAATACATTGGATTTCCAAATAACCTGACATTTCAAAAAATACATTTTTTTCTCCATTTTTTTTCTCCAAACTCTTCACTCTCAGAAAAGGTCTAAATCCATCATAATAGTTGGGATCTATACAGAATAATAACATGCACTTTCTTGTTTTAACTATATTCCATTTCATCAGGAATGGCAAAGCAGTAAACCAGGGGAGAACATAATGAGACTTTTCAAGATCTTAAGGCACTTAAGTAGCCTAAAATCCAAGCCCAAATATTTTCAGTACGGAGTTCATCCTGTCTTGGCCAGATGAACTTGAACAACAGAATTCTGAATATTATTGTTAAAGGCTTAGAGCAAACAGAAATGCTCTTAAAAAGTACAGGAGTAATAGCGAGATGGCTGTGCAAGCCAGGAGAATGGATATGGCAGCAAATATCTCTGCGCTTTCTACCTTTCTGGTTAGAAGCCTGGCAGATGATTAGAGCCTCCAGACCTACTACTCTGTGGGAGCAAGAACTGTATTCCTATTTTATTTTACTGTAGCATTATTTTCATTCCAACAAATGTCAAGGCTGCTTCGCATATAGCACCTTCTACATTTGCTTGGGTCTTTTCACTAGGTCCATTATTTCAAGATAACCTCTCCCTAACATCCTGTCAGCTTGTTGTATATTTTGGCTGTCATTATCCAAACTGTTTTTTCAGAATCAAGTTGTTTTTTCCCAAAAAAGTAAGTCCCTGTCCAGCATAGCTATGAAGAAATATGTTCAAAGTGCACTGAGTGTAAATTGCTAAAGTGCTGTACTTCTATGTGCTAAAAAGTCATGAACACATGCTCAAAAACAGGAATTCTCAATCCCTTCAAAAATCTAACTAGCACAGGAACTCAAAGCTGAATGACACAACTATAAATGTCAGTATTAGTTTTTCACTGCTCATTAGTTTCATTGGTGACATGGGAAAGCAACAGAATTTGCAGGAAAAAAGAAGCTGTTGGAAAGAGAGAAAGAATAAAGAGGGGATGAAGGAAAAGAGATGAGGAGGTAAAAAAAAAGAGAAATAAAGAGAGGGGCAGAACAGAAAAGTATCTGGTCCCTCTTCAAGACTCACTGGATCTACAAATCAATAGCACAAAAAAACAACAACCAACACCACCAAAATCAAAGACATCACCACCTAGTCTGTTACTCCTCCACACAGACAGCAGTATTTCACCTTGCAAGAAGCTTTACCAAAATCTCACATATAAGCTACATCCTAATGTCAATGAGACTTTCCATTGGTAAAGTCCTGTTCTGTAAGAGGACTAATATAAAAGCACAGCCTCAAATACTTCAAATGATGTTCTGAAGCAAAAATAGAGGGTTAAGATGTTCTACTGGCCTTGCAGGAAAGAAAACTTTTGTGGAAAATTCTGTTTGTAGAAGGAATGTAATTTCAAATCAGTGTAAATACATTCAGATGTTACAGAACTGGTACAGCATCTATAGAATAGTGGAGGCTACTCACCAATTAAGACTCTACTCAGCAATAGCCAAAGGATGAAATATGGCCCTAAATGTTTAACTGTCTTGTAAAGACTGCATGCACTACCCAGCCCTAAATTGATGTGCCAGCTCACAGATCATAACTGGAATGTGACCCTGTCCGCAGCAGGTGCCTGGTATTTAAATGGGCAATATCAATACACAGAGGATGATGGGTTTTCACTGCCATCAAGACCAAACATTGCTTACAAGCTTCAAAGAAATATTTTCCCATTATTTTATGAAGAGCTGAAAGTGTTAGTTAAGGTAAGAACAGCTGCAAAAGAAATGTCATCACATTAAAAACATTTTCAGAAAAGAAAATAAAAGGAGATAAAGCCTTCTTATCTATCAGATGCAGCTGAAAAAACATATGAGTGCTGCCTCCCAGAGTCCAGCTGCCTGGAAACAATTCTTTCTGTTTTGGTGTGGTACACTGATCCAGCGTCCAAGGAAACAATCTCCAAGGGTTGTGAAACAATAGCTAGATTCTGTGTTTCTGCCAACTGTTGTACCGAGGGGGTCACACTGGAGCGCACCAGCTCAAGCTATGCACCGATCTAGGCCACTATGTTGCCCAAACAGCACAGCCAGGTAACGGCTTCAAAATGGACGTGAATCCATCTCTCTCTCTCATATGCACATGAATGCCTGCCCGCACAACCTGGTAAAGGAAAACACAGTTAATAGACCCTCTCTCTCCACAGGCCCCAAGATTGCTGCACAGAACTTATGTCTCCCACCATTCCTTCTCCACCTGGAGCAGCCAGGTGGGCTATAAGAGCCTCTTCAGGATCCTGGGGGGACAGCTGGGGGAGGAGAGGCACAGGAGTGCGGCGCAGAGCTGCAATGAGAGGGTGGGCAACTTCTACCTTCTGCCATCAGTATCAACAGAGACAATGACACTGTTTCTACGCATGCTGCAGCCAAACAACTCAGGTCAGCACAGCATTTCTTGATCTAACAACTGAAATTAGCACGCAACTGTAATCATATTCTAAAGCAAGAAGCAGATGGTGTCCCATTTAAAGAAATGTAGGGTTTAGTCTATTGTATTTTGAGCACTAATCACAGATCACTATGTTGCAAGTTTACGGAATAGCCATGCCAAGCATCCTTCCATCACAAAGTAACTCAAGGGATGTTTCTAAAAAAGCCAAGTATTAAGAGTATGATACTAATTTTTTAGCCAAAAGAGAAAAAAAAAAAAAAAAAAAGCCTCTTCTCATATATGTTAGCGAAAATGGGACGCAGTCTTTAAATACTAAAATTGCCATCAGTATAATATCTCACCAGCAAACATTTTTCTGTCACTGAGAAACATGGTTAACGGAACAGTATTTCGCCCAGTAACTTCCATTCCTAAAGAAATACTTGCCCATATTCAAAATGGGCAGAAAACACAACCGAGTCGACATAAATCAGCGCATCTCTCGTTTTTGCGTTGCTTTCAAGACGCCGCCTGCCAGGCGCTCCCTCTCTCCCTCTCCCTTTGGCCACGAGGGGGAGGCACAGCATTGCTCGGGCACCAGTCTCCAGGAACGGAATAAATATAAACCGCAGAAGTGTATCGTTATCCTATAACAACCACTTGAATTAACTTAATTAAGCTAAGCAAGAATGATCACAATATATGCTATTGAGTACTTAATAAAACAGATTTTTATATAAAAAGCCTACGTAATGTATACACTGAAAACCAGAGAATTTGAAAAACAGCTAATCATTATACATATATTAGTATTTGGCCTCCTACATAACAACATTAGCTGTGTTGATGTAATTCTGTTTTGTTTCCATGTGAAACTACACTTAATATAATTTTCTTAGATTATAAAAGACATCTAATTCTGCTGCAGTAGTCTGCCTAACGCCAGTCTCAAACTTGGATAGAAGAGGAAAGAAATGGCACAAAGATCAAAGCTGCTGCCACTAAGTTGAGAATAGTTCAAGACAGAAATGGAAAAATGGAACGGCACCCAAGGAGATCTTCAGGGCTTGGTGTAACCTCAGGGCTACAATAGACAAGGGTGACCTATATCTGCTGGACTTCCTTGATCATGATGCCCCTTCAAAGCTGTCCTCAGAAAGCTGGTGCCCAGTACAGAGATACATGCTAGAGAGCGATGGCTCTGGAAAACTCCAGACAGAATACAGAGGCACAACAGGGTACTATTGCAAGGTCATATGGACAAGAAAATGCTCAGAAAGGCATTGGATGGCCAAGGCTCACATTCCTGGGTGACACAGTACCTGACAGACATGGTGGCACAATCCCAAGCAACAAGGCCAGGAGAGTGCAAAACTATTCCTGTGTAACCAGCTCAATGACAAATACAACCTACTTTAAAAATCAACATGTGTGCCTCACCAGCTGGTTCTCAGGGAAGGATTGATCCTAAGAAATAACTGAGAAGTAGCTGAACAGCACCAGCATTTGCTCAGGTACCAGACATTGCAATGCCAAATGAAATAGGTGGTGCTGATTAAACCCACCTCCAAATGAGAAGAGCCACAAGCAAAAAATTAAGCAGGCAAGTGACTGCTACAGATTTGTGAAAACCTGAGAAGTATAGGCGTACACAGTATGCGTCTCCAGCACAGGCTGAGCAAGAAATGGACCTGCACAGTGCTGAAAGACATATGCAAGATCAGGATTCCCTTTACCATGAAACAGGAACAGCAGCAGCAAGGAATATCTTAGTGTCAACACATACTTGGACTCCCAACCCATGAGCTACCATTCTCCCCACTATAAGCTCTGTGAGAGAGAGATGAACTATTAAGGTGCAATGTGGAAACAGTGATAGGCTTAGAAGAATATAGAAATAAAATGCTGTGGGATTTGGCCCCGGAATGAATCCTAAAGAGCAGTCATCTGAGGTGCACTAGGGAGTTATCAGAGAAGCCCTAGATATCACATCCAGCCTCTATCCATGCAAAGTGAAAACAAAAGAGCAACAGCAAACAGATGCTATCAAGTAGCCATATACTATCATGCAGGTACATGATAGACACTGCAAAAAGTCAAGAAAGTGGTGGGTAAGACAGAAAGAACTGCCTCAAAAACAAAACAAACAAACAAAAAAAAAAACAACAAAAAACCAAAGAAAATCCCCAAATTTTACCAGTGTTAGAGCAGAGAATAACAAAGACTCAAAATAGTAAAGATAGCAGGGACAAACACTCCCATACTCCAAAGGCTTTCTTGATGCTCTGAGAAAATGACTTTCTGAAAAAGGGGTTGGATGATTACCAGAACTTTTACCAAAACAATGGACTGCAAGACCTGATATCATCTTGTGAAGAGCCACAGCAAGCCATCAGATGGCTGAACAGAAACCATCTCTGGAAATGACAAAACATCTCAAAAACTGATGATAGTAGCAGATGATAGTCAGGCCCACTTGTAGCTAAGCATACAAGAAAGAAGAATAAGGAAGAGTTTGTTTTACTGACAAGGTCTTTGAAAGGCTTCTCAAAAAACTGAACAAGTTTCTGAACTAAATTCTTTAACCAAAATCCTATCCATGTTGGAAAAAGTAGAAAACTGATTTAAGGGATGGGCTGTTTCTTTAAAAGACAGAGGGACAATGCAGCTGAGGCTTTGACCTAAATTAATTGTGGGCAAATAGAGCGAGACCAATAGAAAAAGTCTTTCACTCATTTTTTCAAGCTTAAAAAAAGTCAATTTAACAAAGGATCACAAGATAGACTATTCCTTGTACTGAGAGGTATGAGGCTCCTACCTATGAAAAAGTGAAGGCAAGAGTCCCACAATAAAATCCGCAAAATTGATGGTTTTAAAATAAAAAAAAAAAAGGTTATCTCACTCTGGAGACAGAAGTGCCAGTGCCATACTCAGAAGCTTCAAAGCAAATATATGTGCAAATCAGGTTGACAATCTGCTATTATACAGCTAGTTTTGACCTAACAGGCACACAAAACAGGTGTCTGGACAGCAACATTGCTTCTCACGGCAGGGCTGCAAATAATTTATACTTACATAAACTACTGTGGTGGGATGACCCTGGTGTCCTGGTTTGAGCGACACAGGACTAATTTCTCTTCTAATGCTTGGGAAAAATGCACTTCTAGAAGACCCCTAGTGTCTGAATTTGTGAAAATATTTACTTTATAGCCAGCTATGGTATGGGGGTTTCAAGGTCTCAGTGTTTTCGAGCTTGCCAGGTGCAGGGATGAGGAGGAGAGAGACCCAGGCATTTGACCCAAGCTGGCCAACAGGATTATTTCATACCATGAAGGTCACATTCAATATAAATTAGAAAGTTTGCTGAGAAGGGGAGCTCTCCCTTAATGGTGGTGACCCAGAGAACTTTGTTGCCCCTGTGCTAGACCCCTGAGGCCTTCCTTCCCTCCCGAAGCCATAGCACTGGCGGTGTCCGACATTTGCTGTCCACTGCTGGAGTGCGCAGCTTCCTACTGATAGATTTGGCTGAGTATAATCCTTGTATATTTTATATTGGTATCAGGATCAATATTGTTTCTTTAGTGTTATTGATGTTGGTCTTATTCTATTAAATCTGTTTATATTTCACCCCCGAGTTTCCTTGTTTTTTTTCCAATTCCCCTTCCTGGGTGGGGAGGGGTCATTGGGTGATGGAATAGTTGTCTAAACAACAATACATTATTGTGGGTTTCTCAAACCATAACACCCTGGTCAGAAGAAAACCACACATACAGCCCACTCATTCACTTCGCCTCCTCAGTGGGACATGGGAGAGAATAGGAAGAACAAAGCAAGGAAACTTGTGGATCAAATAAAGACAGCTTAACAGGTGAAGGCAAGAGGGACCACCTCACCCCCAAACCAGCAAGTGACTCAAAGGAAATTACTCACTACCTCCCACAAGCAGACTGATGCCCAGACAGTCTTTGAGCAACAACCACCATGAAAGTCACTGACATGCACCCATCCCCCCTTCTTCCTCTAACTCCAGTTTTTATTGCCCAGTATAATGTCATATGGTATGAAATACCCCTCTGGTTAATTTGAGTAAGCCGTCCTATCTGTTTCCCCCCAACCTCTTTCCCACCCTAGCCTACTCGCTGTGAGGGGCAAGCAAGAAACAGAGAAGACCTTTGTGCTGTGCAAGCACTGTTCAGTAATAGACAAAACATTAGTGCATTATCAACACTGTTTTAGCCATGCATCCAAAACACAATACCATTTAGTGCCATGAAGAAAATTTACTACATCCCAGCTGGACAACAGTACAACTATTTTGAAACAGAGCTGACTCTCATTTCAGGAGAAAGGCAAAAGGCAGCAACCTGGATAACATGGACAACTTCATGTACTTGGAAGGTCTTAACATGAGAGAGAATGCTGCTATCTGCCTGAAGTCATCATAGATAGAGTTGATGTTAACTCAAAAGACACTACGGAGAAGTAAACTATTAAAATCAGATATAACTTAACACATGAATAGTCTCAGCTTTGCTCTTTGTAGCCAACACATTGCTAGCTTTTGAAATGAAATGTTTATAATAGTTGCCTGGAATCAGATTGTAAGATGATATCAATAGCTATAATTAGGAAACAAGAGTGAGAAAGAGCTGATCAAGAAGATAGCAAAAAACCCAAAACCAAAACCAAAGCAGCTTGACTTCTCTAAACACATCCTCCAGATGAAAGATGATCATTTGCTTGTAAGGTTGTGTTTTTCAGGCCAGCAGGAAGTGACTGGACTGTAAAACAGTGGTTGAGTAGCAAATTTAAAAACACTGTATGCTGAAGCATGAGACAGAACAAGAATATACAGTGTGCCTGGTGCATACAGTCATTATACTGCACTGGCAGAGGAAGAAAGGAATAATATGCATTTATAGTCATTTAGATTAATATCCACATTTTTGCAGTGTAGCTGAAAGCTACTGTTCAGAAATTTAATATCGGGTATTGAGTAACTTAATGAACTTATTACCGGTCAAGCTGAACTGAAGGCACAGCTTAAGTTCATTAATGGTTTAATCACCTAATGATTTTAAGGCATCAAGTTAGTTCCAAGAGGTAATTAAGGACTGGGTATCCTTCCTGGCTGTATTCTTTGCTGCTGTAGCGCATATGCAGCCTCAGTAGTTTCAGCTGTGTTTCACTTGTTGCTGTGTTCCACTTGTTTACACAACTGAAAATTTCACTTGTTGCTGTGTTCCACGTGTTTACACAACTGAAAAATATGGCCTTGAGGAGACTGAAGAATGACCTCAGCTTGACCTGTCAGGAAAAAAAAAAAATCACTTTTGAAGAATACATAGAGAATCCCACACATTGCAGTACAAAGTCTTAAGCCTCTCCCTTTATTTCTTTGGGACGGCTCTTCAGATGACAAAACCAAACTCCCCCCCAACCTGTCCCCTCCATTAAAGAAGCCCTGATGCTATATACTTACCTGCAAAACACAGAAGAACGTGCTTTCCCAGGTGATACACAAAACTCTGCAGAGCAATGGACAAGTCCTCTCTCTGAAATTTTACAACTAAACCACAGCCTTACTGCTTCCCACTGTTGACTCACAAATCTAGTACATTCCTGAAGAGGCAGTGTAATTCTACTGTTAAGAATTACTGGATTTCAAAATGCAGGGAAAGGAAAACCACATCTGAACACAAAGAAGAATGACTTGCAAAATATTACATACCAAATATATATCAGCCACGTTGAACGCTTATCTTTGCCAGATCAAAAATCTTGATTGGAGCTGGGAAAGTAAACAATTTTCACCTGTGTATAAAATAGGGGCCACAAAGTACCCCTAAACCTGAAAATTCATTGGACATGAAAATCAGATGAAGAATTGAAAGATTCTGCCCTGATAATGTGCAAAAACTATGACTACTAAACATAGGAGTGTACTAAACAGCAAGAGTAGTATCCAGCAGTGCTCTCCACATTACATTTTTTCAGTGCTGTGTTCTTCTTTCCAGCCTCATCTGGATAAGCTTCAGTAGGAACAGACCCCAATAATTCACACAAGGAGTTCAAGAATCTCCAAATCAGACATCTGAAGAGTGAGAACATAGTTGGAGCCACCTCCACATTGCAGCTGGTTGCTGCACACTCATTGCTTTACAGCACAGAGAAGCTTGTTCCAAAAAGCATCACTGTGTCCTCAGACACACACCTCTTCTTGAATGAAGAATCTGAAAGATCCAGTGCTCAGATTTAATTGTTAAATCAATTAAAATACTTTGTATATTATACAAAACACTTTCTACCTTGATAATTATATTTTGGGGGAGAGTGGGAAATTTAACTATTTCCATTATTTTCAAGGATTACACACAACATTTCTGTAGCCAACAGAATAAAGCTTCCTGAATATATAAATTCCCTTAAGACAATAGCAGTCTTTGAATCTGCTATAAATAGTTTGACCACTAACTGGACACAAAGCCACAGCATGCCCACATAGTTGACATAGTTTACAGGAACTATTAAAAAAAAAAAAAATGAATCAGCCTAGACTGAGTTGCAAATTTCTTTCCACAGATCTAAATGGTTTGCATGCTTTATTTAGTATTTACAATTAAACTAATTACATTTAGATTATATTCTGATCTCTTAATATATGCAGGTAGTTGTTGACACCTCTTTTACCTTCTGTCTCTCTCTTTCTTTAGAGCTACATTATCCTGACTTTCAGGAACGTAATGCTTTTCCAGAAACAGATCGCAACTATGAGAAGAACATATTTACATCTCTCTTCCCAGGGCCACATTCCACAGTATACACAATATTGTCCAAAAAGACCTCTAAATTTCCCTTCTCTGTAATTAAAAAAAAACAACCAAAAAAAAACCAAAAAAACCCTTACAGATTGGGTTTGCTCTTAGTCTCAAAACAAAGAAGTTAATTCCTTCATGAAAAACAGTCCCTCAGAAAATGAAGTTATACTTGGATATACTTCCCTTGGAAATCTCTTCTGACTACTTTTTAGTAGGCAATTTTCAAAGTTTTATTGAGCCCTCAGAACACTGGAGAACCTCCAGCTAATTCAGTTCTGATTTGAGAAGAAAAGTGAATATATTTGTGTAGGGGGAAAAAAAAAAAAAAAAAAAAAAAATCAGCAGACACTCCCCAACCCAAGGACCAAAGCTTCAACCCAATGAAGTGAAACTGTAAGATCTATTATGCAAATATAAGCCCTACTTTCTTTTCCTGAAGAGTTGTTTTGTTTTTTTTTTTCCTGGATATTTGATGGGCATCTCTAAATTAGCATTTTAGTTTGCTTCAGGAGTGTACTTTTGTAAATGTACAAGTCTCCCAACTATCCCTGTCTTGTACTGGATCCCAACAACCTGGGAACAAACCCTTTCAAGACAGGTAACTATTTATTAAAAAGAAAAAAAGTGACAGCAAGTTAAAAAAAACCCAAAACTCATGTCTCTTCTGATGCTAGGAACCCGGAGATGGTACAGCATTGGATGGACCTCTGGTCAGGGCATGGCACAATGCACTAGTCTTCTCCATGGTGAGGCTGACCAATTCTACGTTCACTCACATTCCTATAGGGTCTTGCTTGCAATACAGATTCACCTATCACTGGTAGCAATCAAGTCTGAAATACGGACTTAGCTTTGAAGGACACCTTGGTGGTAGACCCAAATATTGTTATCTTATTAATAAACCAACAGTTCCTGGGAAAAGGTACGTATAATATTTGCACGTTGATCAAATGCACATCTCAAGTAGCTAGGAGTCATACTGTATTCATGACAGGGAGGCATATATCTGGATTTGCTATCATGTAGATTACTAACTCTTTCTACAATAGTCTTCTGGGCCAGCCACCATAATCCCCACTGAGGTTCGTTTCACAGAGCAATCTAGGAATATGCAGCTGGATTTCCCTGGATTAAACCTGCATGCGCATTTCAGGAGTGCAACTAATACTCAAAAACTGCTAATAGGTGTTCAGTCAATGGAACCAGACTAGAATAGTTATCACAGAATCATAGAATAGTTTGGGTCGGAAGGGACAGTGAAAGGTCATCTAGTCCAATACCCCTGCAATAAGCAGGGACATCTTCAACTAGATCAGGTTGCTCAGAGCACCGTCCAACCTGACCTTGAATGTTTCCAGGGATGGAGTATCTACCTCCTCTCTGGCCGACCTGTTCCAGTGTTTCACCACCCTCATCATAAAAAATTTCTTCCTTATATCTAGGCTGAATCTATCCTCTTTTAATTTAAAACCGTTACACCTTGTCCTATCACAACAGGACCTGCTAAAAACTTTGTCCCCACCTTTCTTATGAGCCCCCTTTAAGTACTGAAAGGCACAATAAGGTCTCCCCAGAGCCTTGTCTTCTCCAGGCTGAATAACCCCAGCTCTCAGCCTGTCCTCACAGGAGAGGTGTTCCAGCCCTCTGATCATTTTTGTGGCCCTCCTCTGGATCTGCTCCAACAGGCCCATGTCTTTCCTATGCTGAGGACTCCAGAGCTGGACGCAGTACTCCAGGTGGGGTCTCACAAGAGCATAGTAGAGGGGCAGAATCACCTCCCTTGATCTGCTGGCCACACTTCTTTTGATGCAGGCCAGGATATGGCTGGCTCTCTGGGCTGCAAGAGCACATTGCCGGCTCATGTCCAGCTTTTCATTCACCAAGTCCTTCTCGGCAGAGTTACTCTCAGTCCCTTCAGCCTGTATTGATACCAGGAGTTGCTCCAACCCAGGTGCAGGTCCCTGCAACTTGGCCTTGTTAAACCTCATGATGTTCACATGGGCCCAGTTCTTGAGCTTGTCCAGGTCCCTCTGGATGGCATCCCAACCCTCAGGCATGTCAAACATACCACTCAGCTTGGTGTCATCTGCAAACTTGCTGAAGGTGCACTCAATCCCACTATGTCATTGATGAAGATATTGAACTCTACTGGTCCCAATATGGACCCCTGAGGGACACCACTTGTCACCGATCTCCCTCTGGACATTGAGCCGTTGACTCTACCCTCTGGATGCAACCACCCAACCAATTCCTCATCCACCGAATAGTCCACCCATCAAATTCATACCTCTCCAATTTTGAGGGAAGGATGTTGTGGGGGACCATATCAAAGGCCTTTACAGAAGTCCAGATAGATGATATCCGTAGCTCTTCCCTTGTCCACTGATGTCGTCACTCCATCATAGAAGGCCACTAGGTTGGTCAGGCAGGACTTGCCCTTGGTGAAGCCACACTGGCTGTCTCAAATCACCTCCCTGTCCTCTATGTGCCTTAGCGTAGCTTCTAGGAGGATGTGTTCCAAGATCTTCCCAGGCACAGAGGTGAGGCTGACAGGTTGGTAGTTCCCAGGTTCCTCCTTTCTACCCTTTTTAAAAATGGGTGCAGTGTTTCCCTTTTTCCAGTCACCAGGGACTTCACCTGACTGCCATGAATTTTCAAATATCATGGAGAGTAGCTTGGCAACTACATCAGCCAATTCCCTCAGGACTCTGGGGTGCATCCCATCAGGTCCCATAGACTTCTGTATATTCAGGTTCCTCAGGTGGTCATGAACCTGACCTTCTCTTACAGTGGGAGGGACTTTGCTCCCCCAGTCCTAGCTTCTAGACTAGAGCTAGTCCTATTTAAACCTCCCAAATGTGTACAGCGTAGACACTCAGCCTTAGCACCAAATATTTTGTTTAAAGATCTGCTTATATTGCTCTGCACTCTTTCCTATTGTAAACACAGTCTGTGTAAGTGCCAGGGACAGATGAAAACTGAGGCCAGGGTGTCTCATCTTACAGACACTTGCAATAAAAAAAAGACAAGCCAGAAAATGAAATATAGTGGCTAGGACACCAATCTAAGAGTCAGAGAACTAATTTAAATCAAAACCCAACAAACTGAGCAAGACGAATTGCCATTCTGTGCCTTTATTTCACCTCCTTAGCCTTCATGACGAGACCTGTCTCTCACTGCATTTGTACACTGCACTGCACAAAAGGCCCTAATCTCGGTAGAGAACACTAATCCCTGTTATCATACAGTATGTTGGTAAAAAAAATAAAGGGGATCTCCACCTTTCACTGTATGTTTCAGACAAATAATTTAATTTCTGTGGGATTAGGATAGATCCACATTGCATTCATAAAGCATGACTGTGTCACACAGCAAGCCTGGAACCTGACCAGCTTTGTTCCTATAATCTGTGAAGTCAGTCCAAGCCTCTGAACACTCATTCACGAGGTAACCCCATAGCCAAGTCTCTGCACCTTCAATGCTACCAGAACTGCAAAACTGATGATAGATGCCTACATGTCTTCAAAAGTGGAGTGAGTTCACCGCATGTTGACTGCTCAGTTTGAATCAAAACGACTTCTTCAGTTGGATTAAAAAAAAATGAACAAAACAACTTCACCAGAATAAGCAGATGCTCCAATATTGTACTGCACATTTTTCAACCACTGAATACGTATTAGATATTATATAAAGTGGCTATTACAGTCTTCTGAGCCAATGGGATTTTCTTAGGTTGGAGATAAAGTGAATCATCAGAAACTGTTTATTCGGATTCTCCTTCTATCCAAAGTAAAGACATGGTTTTCCTACCTTTCTAACATATATTTGTAAAATTATCCTTTGAACATCTGTCATAGCATAGTCAAATCTGTAACTATGTAAAAGGCTGTTAAACTCTATAGTATACACACATGCATTAAAAAAAAAAAAAAAAAAGGTATAATTGTATCCTTAAGGGGAAGAAAGAGGAAGACTGTAACATGAAGTAGTCTGAAGGCATTACTAACTGAGAAAAGAATGGTTGTTTGTTTTAACTTCCGAATGTGCTTGCACACAGGTGGAAATCAAATTGTTATTCCTCAACGGGGAAAAAAAAAAATCAAAACAAAAATGGAACAGCAATAAAAGGCAAAACCAAACCTTTCTGTAATAGAAGTTTGATGAGCAGGAACACAAAACAGGTGTTGTCAGATATACTTTGTAAGCAAAGCATACTTGTTGCAATCTATCACCCAAGACAGTCAATCAGTCTATGAATTACTGTATTCACACATTTTTACCTAGTCTCCATCTTACTTAGACAAAAACTACAATTGCTGATGGATAACAATAAATTTTTAACAACAAAGTTGCTTTTTCAGCATCTTACTGAAGAATGTTGACTCAACGACTCTGATTTTCTGAAAAACAGAAACAACAGAATTATCTGGCTGAAAAATAGGAGTGCAGCCATGACAAGTGTTCTTTGAATATAGTCTGATTTATACTATCCCTCATCTACTGCACAACTGCCTATTCTGCAGCACTCCAAGTCTACAGGCACTGAAAACATCAGGACCTCAGCTGCCAACCAGTGCAGAACCTAACCAGGTTCTAAATCACCCGACTAGCTCAAGGTAGGTGTTAGGAAAAGGTGGTAGGAAGGCAGGACAGTTAATCTTTGTGACTTTGATTTTATTTTTAAAGTCTGCTTGCTTCAGCATGCAGACTCACAGAAGTGTAAAAGTACTTAAAACTATATGCCCTACTTGCATCAAAATTTATTTTTTGACAGAAAAAAAGATAACGTACATTTTCTGCAAAAACATCATGTAATTACATGAGGTTTCTAGTTTACAGCCCTATGTAAAACACGGCTTTCTGTTATTATAGTTTTTCCTGTTACTAAAGGGGAAAAAAGATATACTATAAGTATAGGGTTACCCATTGGTGTTTAAATAGAAAAAGAAAAAACAAACAAACAAACAAAAAAAACCCAAAAGCCACCCCACACCCAAAACCGCAATCCCTCAAGTAGTTGTAATACTTATTATCTCTATTTAAAACTATGCCAGACTAAAGGACTTTAAAACAAGTCAGTATTTGTGCTGAATATACTCTTAAAAATGAAACACAGCCTAAAACCCTCAAAAAAAGGGCTTCACAGTAATCAGCACTACATAAGGCATCAATATTTCTTCTTGCAGAGCTTAAAATTGAGAATTTTAAGGCCTTGATCACAAGTTCATTGGAATTAAGACAGAGTTTTCAATGGCTTTGGATTATGTCCCAGAGAAATAAACAGGCACAAGCAGACAGGAAGAGAAGGCAAGTTAGCAGAAAAACACATTAATAGTAAGGGTGAGTTTACTTTATGTTCTGAGAAACAATTTGCACACCTGCTTTATTTCAAAATCCTAATACAATTATACTGCAGGCTACATTTCTGTACAAGAGGCATCACTGACTTTGAACTGAACTTTAGCTTATTTTGAGATAAACAATAAAATAATAATAAACGTAAAAAAAAAAAAATAAATGTAGTAATAACCCGCAGGGACTTGGTAAATTTGTAAGCAAAGAACATTATTTCATAATTTTTATATAAACTGTAATGAAAAAGACTAAATACATGGGTCATAATTCTGGACAGCAAAAATGCAAGAATAGTAAGTTCTAAATACTTTCTTACCGGAGGCCACCCTTTGCATTCTTCATCCTGATGTGCAAAATATAACTTTATCCACAATTAAGTGTTACATTTAGTTATAGTTAGTGCAGTCCAGAGCCATAAGCATGGATTATGTGACTCAGTCTTCCTTTCAGTCTGGTATTTTGTAATTTACTTAAGAGAGGGACCTATTTCATGGTCATGCTTCCAGTGATCCAATTGTTAAACATATACTGTCGTAAGATTTGATAGCAAGTACATACACCATCTAATTACACCATTTTTCTTTCACATTTTCCAGCAAAGCAACCTTTACATTCTGAGAAAGTTGTACAAAATACACCCACTACATACATTTTTGTTAAGTGATCTTTCACCAGTGTAATAGCTGTTAGTTAATAGGTCTCCGTGCCATGTTGTTTGTACATGTAGGCTACAATTTAATGAAAAAATGTATTTTATAAAGTTACTTAGAAATGCGACCAAATGTGTCAGTAACTATCTCTGAAAGACTGCCTGTTGGTTTAAATAATTACTCCACTGACTTTAGAAAAATGAAAAGAGGTGGTTTCACAGATTTTTTCATGCATAAACATGGTTTTGTACTTGATCTTTCAGTCTCCCATGTGATCCTCATAGGGAATCTGATGAAGTATGGGCTGGATGAGCAAACAATGAGGTGAACTGAAAACTGGCTGAAGGGCCAAGGCCCAGAGGCTGGTGATCAGTGACACTAAGTCTAGTTGGAGGTCAGTAATTAGCGATGTGTCCCAGGGACAGATACTGGGTCCAGTCCTATTCAACAGCTTCATTAGTGATCTGGATGATGGGGCAGAGTATATCTTCAGTAAGACTGCAGATGATACAAAGAGAAGTAGTTGATATGCCTGAGGGTTGTGCTGCCATCCAGAGGGACCTTGACAGGCTGGAGAAATGGGCTGACAGGAACCTCATGAAGTTCAACAAAGGGAAGTGAAAAGTCCTGTGCCTGGAGAAGAACAACCCCACCAGTACATGTACCAATACATGCTGGGGGCACCCAGCTGGAAAGCAGCTTTGCAGAAGAGGCCCTGGGGATCCTGGTGGACATCAAGTTGAACATAAGCCAGTTGAACAATGTGCCCTTGTGGCAAACATGGCCAACAGTATCCTTGTCTACGTTAGAAGGAGCATTGCCAGCAGGTCAAGGGAGGTGATCTTTCTCCTCTACTTGGCACTGGTAGGGCCACACCTGCAGTACTGTGTCCAGTTCTGGGCTCCCCAGTGCAAAAGAAATATGGAGCTACTGGATAGAGTCAAGCAAAAGGCCATGAAGTTGGTTAAGGGACCGGAGCATCTCTCCTATGAGGAAAGCCTGAGAGAGCTGGGACTCTTCAGCCTGGAGAAGAGGAGGTTCAGGGGTGGCAAGCTCATCAATGTGTACAAGTATCTGAAGGGAGGATGTACAGATGGAGCCAGACTCGTCTCAGTGTCCACTAACAGGCCAAGAGGCAATGAGCAAAAACTGAAACACAGGAGATTCCGTCTGAACATCAGGAAGCACTTTTTTACCATGCATGTGACTGAGCACTGGCACAGGGTGCCCAGAGAGATTGTGGAATCTCCATCCTTGGAGGTATTCAAGAGCCATCCAGACACAGTCCTGAACAGCCTGCTCTAGGTGGTCCTGCTTGAGCATGGGGGTTGGACAAGATGACTTCCAGAGGTCCCGTCCGACCTCAACCATTCTGTGATTCTGTGAAGGCACAGCAGTGAGTTTACCTGCAGCAGTTTTCTTCCCAAACTTGCCTTGAGCTTCTTTCCTCCCCAGTCCAAGTTTTCTAGGGTTTTCTTATGCTCTTCTTCTTCTTCAGGTATTTCTGTGAAAGATATCTAGCAAAAACTAGTATATTTTACACTGTATATTCTGAGAGCAGAACACACGTACAGAACTTGACTATGTTCAGTATTTTCGTAATCTGGTATTAAAATAGTTAGAGCAAGCAGATCAGGCTCACTCAATTCATAATTTTTCATTTTTACATCATCTTTTCCATCTAATATTATGAAGACCATACACCATGGAAGCAATTTTTAGAATATCCACTATGTCTGCATATCCACATTTCTTGATATAATTCTTTTATTCCAGTGTCTCCAATAACATCTTGCACTGTTTATCCAAATATTTGAGAATAAGCCTCCTAACTTGTTGTGAGAAGCTATGGCCACAGAGAGTATGCAAATAGTAATAAATGTTATAAAAGAGTTATTGCAATGTGTGTCATGTGTGTCTATGTTTTAATAAGTGCACTCCTTAAAGGAGCCAGATAAGAAGAACTTTATGTGGGAAATGAAGTGACTGGTAAGTAACGTTAGGAATTTGTACTAGCAATACAAGTTTAATCAAAAACGTCCAATAACACATGCCTCAAAGTTTCACCCTTCCTGAGAGGAAACAATAGCTAAATCAGTATGCTAGAAAATTGAAGACAAAAAATCTGAAGTTGCATAAGGTCATATTAAGGATCTCTGAGGCAGGTTTTATTATTAATTGTTCACATTAATATTGCTTTTCAAAACCAGGACCTAGACTGTCCTTGAGCTCAAACTCACCTTGCAGCCAAACAAAAGCCCTTGTTCAGACAAACAAGTCTAAGAAGGAGCCCTAGGAAAATGCTAACTTGTAATATGATAGCATTTAAACTTTCACCTGTCAAAAACACTGTAATATGCTTCAGTTTGCTCCTGGCCCCATTTTCTGCAAGGCAGTGAGGACACTTCCAAGCAAGTCAGAGCCCTACCTCGGAAGCAAGAAGGCAGATCTAGAGAAATAACCTAGTCTTGTCATTTTGTGGAATATTTTCTCTGTAATGCTTTGGATTTGGGTAAGTAGAATTTTACTTTCTGAAAGCCACCTGGTAATGGCTAATGTTGATATTGCCATGGAACAAACAGGTAATTGAAGTAATTTGTCCTCACATATCATTGTGTACTGCAATAGCCTGGAACCTTGGGCCACAGCCATCTAGGTTCCTACTCTGAAAGAGACAAGAGACCTACAAAGAATACTCTGTAAGAGGCCATGATAAAGTCAAACACATCTCTAAAAATGCTATTTTCCTTTGCATTTCAACCAACCCAAGTATATCAACCATCAAAAAGGAAGTTTCTGTTCAGCTCCCTTCCTCTTCTCACATTCCTGTTCCTTCTTCTGCATAAAATTTGGCTGTCCCCTGCAGCAACATGATTGCTAGATCAGATCACCTATCTGAAAGAAAGTTAATAATTTCATTTAGGAAGAAAGGCAAGTAAATTTTCTGTAAAAATCAGCAAGTTGATCAGCTTAGCCTCTGGCCACATGATCACACAAGGAAGATGGCAGACCCTGCAACTTGGGAAACTGGGCATCATTTCTCAATATCAACCTGCCACTGGACTAGACAAGACATGCATAGCATTGCGTCTAAAATTGCCAATGTACCACCTATTCTGAAGAGCTGACATGAAAAGTGTTATACTATAATTTATCTAAAGTATTCATAGGGTTCACAACTTGCTCATGTATATTTTATCATCTTCACTGGATATATCCTCACAACCCTTATAAAAAGCTGAGTAATGCTGTTAGAGCATTATACATGCAGAGAAATGAGTTGCAGTAAGAGTATGATATCTTGGCCAAGGTCACACGGAAAACAAAAAGCCTGTTTTCACTCTACCTTTAAAAGGAGTAGTAAGTCAAACACTGTCCTGAGACCTTATTCCCTGTCTATGCCCAAAACATTTATTTAGGTTAGGCCAACTTTAGGAGACTCAATCTACAAACAAAATAAACTTGAAGTGAAAATTCAACAACATTTATTCTGCTCAGCTCCAATCCATTGCTCTTTCAAAGAGTGGCCATTTTCCCTGGAGCCAGGCAAGCTTCAAGGAAGCTAAGCTAACTTTGCAACAGAAGAAACTTCTGGCAGATGAGGAAACTTAGTCAAGATCTTGAGTCTCAAAGTAGCATTGCTACTGTTAGATATACCCTTCTCTAGTAAAAAAAATTAGTCATAAATATGGTCTCAAATATCTTAATCAGAGTAACAGTCAGTCTAAATGCAGACAGCTTGTCTTGGGAGTCATCCTGTGAAGGTAATAGCCAGGTGTGCTAAAAAGTAGGTACAGGGGAGGAATTTACATCCACTTCTTTCTTAGAGTTCGAAATGGCAAACGTTTTCCACAGTCAAGGCGATACCAAGCTCAGGAATCAGCCACTGAGAGGCCAAGTGGTCAAACTTTTCATACTTCAAGAGGGAAGGCATCAAGTGAGGAAGATGAGGTGCTCTTGGATTTACCAAGAGCAAATTATATTTGACTAACCCGAATGTCTTCTGTGTGAGATGACTGTGGACTCTGTGGGCTAGAGGAAAGCAGAACACATTGCATACCTTGACGTTAGCAAGGCTGCTGACAGTCTCCCATATAATTCTTACAGACGAATTGGTAAGATGTGCACTGGATAACGATATAAAATGGGTTGGAAACTGGATGACCCACTGGGCTATACGGGTTGTGGTCAGCATACAGAATCCAACTGGTGGTGAGCTACTACATGAATATATCAGGGATTGCTACCAGGGTCAGTACTGTTTAATGTCTCATTAATGACGTGGACAATTGGACAGAATGACTTGGAGCACATTCATAGGCAACACAAAGCTATTATTCAGGCAGATTTCAACAGCCTCAAGAATTGGGCTGACAGGAGCCCTGTGAAGGTCAAAGGCAAATGTGAAGTCCCACACTGGAGAGGGGACTAACATAATTACTGAAGAATGAGCTTCCTTATGAATAAGTAATCAAAATTTGTCCACAGCAAAAGCAAAGGGATTAAATAGCTGGCATTAATAAAGGGTTACACAGTCATGCAAAAGTCGTTCTTGTCTAGAAATCCAGATCAACAGAAATCTCACTTTTCACCTAAATCCGTACCTAAACAATATAGCAATTTCATTTTTGCTCTGACTAAGAGTTAAAGGAAAAAAAAGGGTGTGGTGGTGAAGCAAGTTAAAAAACCAGATCCTTAAAACCACATCAAATCAAATCAACTAGCAAAGAAAAAAAGGGCAGCTCAGAAACAGGTTTGCCAAGTGGTATATAAGTTCTCTTGAGATCTACAAGAACAAGGTATCTGTCATTGCTTCTGAAAAGGAAAGAAAACAAACTAGTCCTATGTTTGAGATCCCAAAAGACAGGACAAAATGAAAAAGCAAGTGTAAAATCAACATTTCCACTCCCTCAAAACTGAATACACAGGGAAAAAGCAGCCTCTTAAGAGTGTTAGAGAAATTTCTGCAGACAGTTTGAGCTTCAAGTAACACCTTCTCCTCCTCTTGAAATTATTCCATACTGGGTTTTCCATTAGGATGTATACATGGTCATGAATTCATGATTGATAAATTGAAAGAATCGATATTATTTCAAGTGCCCACCTGTCCAATGCTTTTCATCTGCAACTGGAAATTAGATTTATCAACAAGGAAAACCAAGTGAAAGTCATTTAAGAATTTAAATTTTTGCTATTGCTATACCTGGTATCAGTATTGTACCTGGAGGTAACACCAGCTCATAAAACACTTGTCCCCATTGGACCTGATTGCTTTTATCCGTACTTCTTATGTCTTCCTGTCCCACAACAGAAAGGAGAGGAAAAAAGACAAAGAAAAAGCTTCCTGATTATCTGAAATATCCACATCAACTCCTGTTTCCCATATTAAGTGAAAGTGTTTATAAAATACCATAGAAAGGAAAGAATTTCATCTGGAAGACAGTGCTGTCACTCAAATGACAAATTGAGACTAGTCATAGCATGCAATGGGTTAGTTACATGGAAAAAATTATGATTGAAGTGACTGCATTTTTCTCCCTACGTGCTTCAAGAGTATAACAACTTTACAGATTACATGGTAGCCAACAATTAAAAAACCCCAGATTTCATTTTGGTAGTCTTGATTTAGAATCCTCAGGAAAGTATTCCACTTTTAATGCAGTTTTTCTCTGCAAAGTGTTATGAAAATTGCTTGAATCTTTACATAAATCAACGGCAATTTACCTGACACAAAGACTGTAGAAAGAAACTAAAACCCCTGTATCTCACAATAAGTATATTTAAACAAATCAGGTGAGACCATTACATATGAAAATCAACACTTGAAAAAAAAAAAAAAATAAGGCCCATTTTTATTTTACCTCTGTTTTCAGGTAACATCTATACATACAGACATTTGGAGTGGGCTTTTTTGGGGTTGAGAAAAGCTCATCTCAGAAATATTTGTGCAAATGTACATTTGCAAAGGTTTACGTCAAAAGTGTTAGCATAGCCATCTAGAAATTACCTATGTGCCTTCTCTGCACATAGCAAACATTTAAAAAAAGAAAAAGCAAGCTGAACACAGCATTATTTGTGTCTAGTCATACACAGTGAATTGCAAATAATTAAAAAATTTAGACCAATAAAAACTACCAAAGAACTTGTCAGCTGCATTGGGACTTTGACAAAATTAACTCACAACTAGAATATCTCCAGCTTTTGGAAAGCAAGAGTGGCTCCTATTCAGTCTAAATACTTCATATTTCCCTTTTTGGTGGTCTGTGTAGCCTCCACATTCCTCACTTAAAGCTATGTAACAGAAGCTAGTTAAATAAGCCAATGACTCCACATGTCCCAGGCAGACATCGGAGTCTATCGTTCAAATGTACATTCATTTATTACACTACCAAAAAAAAAAACGCTGCATCAACATTTGTGTATGTTTTTGGAGCCCACTATTTCAAGGAGTCAAGCACAAAAGTTGCTTCTTCTGTTCTCATCTTGCTACAACATTTGGTCAGTTTGTATGCTGACCTTCATGATGGAGCTTCATTTCAGCCAGAGCCTTCAGGTGAAAACACTGAGTATACCAAAGTGACTAAACCAAAAGAACAGACAAAACCAAACAGCAACAAAAAAAAAAAAAAGAAAAAGAAAAAAGAAAACCCCACCTCACTCTTTCTAACTACTGGAACAAAAATACTAAGCTAATATAGAACCCCGAACTCAAACACACTGCATGGAAAAATCTGGAAAATAAATTTTGGCCCTATCATTTTGCAGGGCAGGTCTTTTCCTCTGATTTGGCTACCCGATCCAAAAGCTTTCAAAGGCTGAGTTGAGCAATCCTCACATTTTCACCTCCAGAGGTCTAAAAGAGCTTCTGTCTTTCTATCATCATCCTACTACAAGCAATTTCTCTACTTCTTTCAGAAATATTCCAGTCTACAGTTTCCTTCAAGCTTCCCAGTTCCTCTCCTTCTCTGCTTATCCCACCTCTACCCTAAAAGCCTCTGCAGGCCTCATGGCTCAGTTGCTCTCAAAAATCACTCATCTCCCCATTCCTGCAAAGCAGCCAATAGCAGCCAGGACGATATAAGACGACAACCTTCCTTTCTAGTGCCAAGCCTGCCTTTTTTTTTTTTTTTTAAACCAAAAATGGGAAAAAACAACACAACGCATGGTAAACATGCAATAAATACAACTAAACAAACATATCAGTTGCAGCATCAATCTCAATAGTTAAAAGCATACACATATATAGACATGTAATAAAAGTTAATTAGGTAGAGCTAAAACAAGCTACTATAAATCCAATATAACTCACAGAAGAGAGGCGACTACCATCGCTTACGTTGTTTTCAGATTACATCATCATGATGTCTCTAATTAGACATGCAATTATTACCTAGAATAGTATTTTGGGAAGGTGTTTCCGTCATGGTGGTAATAATCAAACGCCCATCAGTAGCTGGCTCCTCATCAAGCTATTCTACTCGAGTCAGAACTTCCATGCTCAGAGCCTGAAGAAATTAGCCAGGTATGCTATCAAAAATTAATGATGTCCAGAAATAAACTGAGAACATCTGATGCCAAACAGAATCATAAAGCGAATAAACAAAGCAACAAGTATTTGCAAAGGTTCTTACAAAAAAAAAGTTTTTCTTCTAAATACTAGAGAAACAAGCATTAAAACAAAAATAAATCACAAATAGCTGTTGGGGAGAGACTTTTATCAAAAAAAAAAAAATAACAGAAAGCAACAGCTCAAATACAGTAATCAGATTAGTCCAAACAGGAAGAGATCCTACAGTCTTTCAAAAATACCATCCTCCCTTATGTAAGCAATGTATTAAAAAACCAAAACAACACAAACACAAAATACAGTGGTAACCTGAGAGCTAAAATGTACACAAATTTCAAATGCTTCATGTGTTTCTTATGTACTGTGGCCTGTAAAACAGAAAGTATTACCATACAGTGGTGGTCCCATAATAAACAAACATTTCTACATCTGCTGCAAATCTCTCCCTAGAACAGAGAAAATACTATTTGCTACCTCCACAAACTAACTTCAAAAGATGCACTTTCTCAGTTGTCTATTTCTGAAAAATAAAAATAAATGTGTAATCTCTTGGAAAACAGATTCCAGGATACCGAGAAACAGTTTTCACATCCTTTTCAAGGCACAGTGCCACAGTTGCTTGTACTTCCCTGCACTGAAAACATCCGAGCTCTCATTCAATTACAAGGAGAGAAGATTCTGAAAGAACATGCTGCTGGCTGACACAAAGTCACACTGGTGGCAAAAACTTTTGTTGTTCTTAGTGTAATCATTGCCTTTTACTTTACTAGATCTATACACCACACTTGCAAGGATGTTGCCCAACTCAAACTGTCACAGAACTCAGAAACCTTTCATTTTCGTTGTAACCTCAGGGTTTTCAAAGGTGCATACTCAGGACTTACGAGTTTAAATCACTTAAGAACTTCAGAAAGTGTTACACTGCCAGTACAAAAATTATGCATAAACCTTGCAAGGGAATTGTGGTTTTGCAAATCCTACATATATTTCGCTCACCATATTTCCCCTGGGAGTTCCACACAAGGTGCATCGCAGAAGGTGGCACGCAATACCAAAATAGGGCTGTGGATTTGTCAGAGAAGTTCATGAGGCAGGCAGGATGGTGGGCACAAAGGAATAAAGAAAAATAATGTAAAAATTAAGTGAAATTTCACTTCATTAAAGAAGTGATGGGACGAAATTAGAAAAAAAAAGGAAAAACCAAAGGCCTTGGTTTGAGTGCGTAAATCCAACCTTGGGGAAGTAAAAAGGGAAACAGTTGTGCAACACAGTAGCTTTTAAAAATTGGATATCAAGCAACAGTTATTTAAAGCCAAAACCAGTGCTTTGAACAGCCCCAGCAGAGACAGACTAGGGTAACAAAGTGCACAAACTGAAAAAAAAAATATTTTTTTAAAATTGAAATTTCTAGCAGTCTAAGGTTTCAGCTGTTACACGGTTGCAGAAACAAATTGATTTAGGCTGATGTGTATTACAACCATATAGCACACTGCCAGAAAACACAGGCTAGCACATTCCAGCTTTGTGCAGCAGGAGTTTGATGCAACTAAGCCATGACAACAAAGCTCAGAGAGAACAATACTGCATAAAAGGGGCTAAAATAACACAGAAAGAGTTAAGTGCCATCTGCCTGCCACATGCCCAATAGGGAATTGAAGGAAAAGTCTGCAGGGACAGCAGCTCACCTTGACAAAGGAAATTGCTTTGTTCAAAAGGGTAACATTTTCCAAAACACTTAAGTGACTGTTTCATACTAGACCCAAAGGAATTGTTGCTGTTATTCAAACAATAAATCACACTCACTGTAAGGGCCTGAAACAGCATTTGGTGTAGTGAGAACTTTTGATGCTCATGGCATCCCAAATAAGCACCAATCAGTCTTCAGCATCACAGATTTGGTAGAAGTCAGAGTCTACAAACAAGTCACTCCAAAAATAGTTTCAAATAGCAAATAATCTCAAAATTGTTGGGCTTTCATTCATTGGTGTTCTTTTTGTTTCCTTGTTTTAAGCCATTCATTTTCAAGTTGTGTTTCCTCAGAACCATCCCATCGGCTGCACCAACCAGGGTGGCTATGGAATCTTTATTTATGTAACAGGACTTACTCAAAAGATGCATCTTCTCAGGGATCCAAAAATCACAAATCTAATAGAGGCAGCATGAATATACTTCATCCCATGTTGTTTTAAGCAGCACTTATGCACAGGCCAGACTATGCATGACTCCAAATGACTTTTTATCTATCAAACAGCAAAAATTGACTCTTCACAAAACATACTGTTTTTCCATGAAAAGATACATAGAGAAATAGCACAATTTAGCAAACACTTTGAACTGTGAGTGAAGCCATGTCTAAATGATCTGAAGGATAGGTTCACTATTCTACCAGAACTTAGCATTATGAATCCTGTTGAAAACTTAGGGAAACTACTTTTCCACAAGGCATTGAAGACCACAAAGGTCAGTAGACAGCACACATTCAATATTGGAGCTTACAGGACTAAACACACTGCTGCAGGCCAAAAGACAATTCTCTAATAAGCAGAAAGAAGCTATTGAATGTACTGATTTAGGGGAAGAAAGGAAAAAGTGTGATCACTACATTAGCCAACCCGCTTGAAACCTTTGAACCACTTTATTCCAGAAAGTAACAGTGAATGCACAGCACAGGGTTACAAATGCACATCAACTTCTGTTTAAAAACACAGAAAATCCCCACCCATCGTACAGTATAGGCTCTTAGAGCTGTTCAGGTCCTAGAGCAAACTGACAGAGCTTTAGCCCTAACTTACTCCATTCCACTCATCTTCCAAACCTAATTTATGCTGTCTATTTTATCACTGCCCATGAAGATGCTAAACAGGTCAGCTTTTGTCAGCAGCCACCAGAAAGCCACAGGAAAGATGCTGTTTCAGAATTTCTATGTGTTCTCTAATCACTTGGGTTTTTTCTTAGTGTTCCAGAAACACATGTCTTTCTACATGCTCATGGGTCCTCCCCGATAAACAACCATGGGGAAATAGCAGAACCTGACAAGAGTCTCCATCTTTATTGTAGCTACCAGTCACATCCATGCGCATTGTTCTATTTGCTCACCTAATTCACTTTCTGCAAGAGGCAACTGGTTTTTTTGTGGGTTTGTTTTGTTTTTTTTTTTCAATTATTATCATTAAAGCAGGTGCACATTTCCACTTAAATGAACACAAAACATGAGGGGCTCTGAGCAACCTGGTCCACTGGAAGGTGTCCTTGCCCATGGGAGGGGGGTTGGAACTAGATGATCTTTAAGGTCCCTTCCAAACTAAACCATTCTAGGATTCTATGATTCTATGAAAACAGATGATGCCTGCTATCATAAAACTGACATCATATTCAGGTTTAGGTTTAATTTGTGTTTTAGCATGATGGGCATTTTTTTCACCTACACTTTCTAACGAGGAACAGAAGTATTCTAATTGGGAGCAAAGAAATAATTTCACAGGTAGGTTTGTTTTTCTGTTTTCTTTAGGTATCCATTCATTAGTCTTGGCAGATAATTGAAGTTTCACATGCACCTGTCTGACTTCCTTCCTGCTGTATTCTCCATTCTGAAACAACTGACAAGTGGATCTGTATCATTTTTTGCATGCTCACAAAGACCTTACAGTTTCTTACATTCCCATCTGTTATATTAGGATGCCTTCTCTCCTTTCGATAGCCTGTCAAGGTCATGAGACCCCAC
Organism: Burhinus bistriatus; assembly: GCA_013397275.1. Lineage (NCBI taxonomy): Eukaryota > Metazoa > Chordata > Aves > Charadriiformes > Burhinidae > Burhinus > Burhinus bistriatus. The sequence goes on from VYXH01002036.1 coordinate 359,425, forward strand.
TTGGAGTACTGCATCCAGCTCTGGAGTCCTCAGTACAAGAAAGGCATGGACCTGCTGGAGCAAGCGCAGAGGAGAGCCACAAAGATGATCAGAAGGCTGGAGCACCTCTCCTATGAAGACAGGCTCAGAGAGTTGGAGTTGTTCAGCCTGGAGAAGAGAAGGCTCCAGAGAGGCCTTATTGTGGCCTTCCAGTACCTAAAGGGGGCCTATAGGAAAGATGGGGAGGGATTGCCTATCAGGAAGTGTAGTGATAGAACGAGGGGTAATGGTTTTAAACTGAAAGAGGGTAGATTTAGATTAGATCTCAGGACCAGTACTGACACTGTAACAGGCTTCCCAGAGAAGCTGTGGATGCCCCATCCCTGCAGGTGTTCAAGGCCAGGCTGGACAGGGCTTTGAGTAACCTGGTCTAGTGGAAGGTGTCCCTGCCCATGGCAGGGGGCTGGGAACTAGATGATCTTTAAGGTCCCTTCTAACCCAAACCATTCTATGATTTTATGATTTTCACCTGTGCTAACAAAGTGTTCTCAAATAATCTATCCAGCAACTAGTCTGATGATCCAGAGACTCAAAGCTCAAGAAAAGGTGAGGACTCTGAGACAGATTTTTCCTTCAACTGCTTAGCATGATAAATTGAACTTGCTTTTTTGCCTCAAACCCGTGACAGATGAGCTGATCCACACTCTTCTCTCAAGGGTCTCATATACAACTTAAATCCATAGTGGTGAAGTCAATGGAGACTTTACCATGGCTTTGGAACTAGATCAAACAAAAGTGCACAAACTGCCTTGAGGAAGTAGGGTTCAAATCACTGTCACCTTTAACACTGTTCCCATAAGTAAGTAGGTAGCCTCGGTTGAGGTAATGCCTGAAGTTTGTTCAGTACACATAATGCATATTCTCTTATCAAAAAACTCATGCCTAGAAAGGATCAGTCATGGAATTTAATGGGCAGCAGCACAATTTCTGTAACAGGAAAAGCACTAGTGAGACATGCCATGTTTACTGTGGCTGGAAGTGCTAAAAATATTACTAGCTTTTACTCATTCACATGTTTCAAAACAAATACACATCTGCTTGTTACGACAGGCTTTTTATAGCATATACTAGCTTTTAGAGAATTAAGTTAGAGTATAACCCCAGGTAAATATGCTTTTATTGCAGCAACAACAGGATCATGAAAGTTAAACTGGTCACAACTGCTCCACATTTGGTTCTGCTCCAAACAGTTTAAAATGCCTTGGGGAAATCCAGCCTATTTAATGTATCAGAATGGCAGGAATTATCTGAATCACTATTTGTTTTATTAGTAGCAATTCTCAAATACATTAGCTTTTTTATTCCATTAAACATTTCATTACAACTGTAAATAGTTAAATACAAATAGCAACAAAAATTAGAATAGAATGACTAGTATTTATGAGCTGCAATAACTATATAAATTATAAAACAAGCTGTTGATTATGTTGACATCATGCAGTCAGAAACAGAACTAAGTTTTTTTAAATTCTTGGTTTTAATATGAAAAATTAATACAATGCACAAGTATGTTCACTGATAAATACTGCACATGGAGAAGAGGGTTTACAGGTTGTGCAAAAATGGAAAAAAATACATAAATTTGTCTCTGTCTTCAAAGGGCAAGCCAATGAAATATTGCTAAAAATGCCACTCTGGTATTTCTCTGTCCAGGGTTAACTATTATCTACACAGGCAAATTACACAATGCATTGATCAAAACAAAAGAAACCAAATCCCTATAAAAATACTCAAAACCTATGTTATATTTGGAAAAACTTTACAATTGAAAGTGAAGGAATTCTGAGGAGCAAACCTTAAAAAAAAAAAAAACAACAAACAACAACAAAAAAAACCCAACAGACTAAGTTTTGATGGATAAGCATCCAAAAAACTTCGGAATAAATTTGCAATCTAATAAAAATTAATTTCTGATAAAATTAATTCATGTCACTGGCACCAATGTGTCATTTATTCCCTCTCTTCCTCCTCCTGAAGTTCCAGGGTTCTCCTAACTCCCCGCACACATTTCTTTACTTTTAGCTGAGTGACCCTTCTGCCTACTAAGACACAGTAGATAGCCAGACAATCACAAGCAGCCCAGTATTTAAGTCACTTTGAGGAAACAGTAGGCTAACTTGCTTCCATTACAGCACTAAAGACCGGTGAATCTGGGAGTGCCTCAACTCTCAATAAATGGCTAAACTGCATCCTCACCAGATAACTCCTAGGTACACATTCACTTCACTGTTCCCCCATTCTGGAAACCTAGGCATACAGGTCATGAGCAAGCAGCAGCACAGGTCCCCGATTTGGCTGATCAAAGAATATGGATCCCAGCACGTACCTATTGCCTAACCTAGATATATACTCAATCTAGTCTAGTTCCCGAGAACTGTGAAGGACAGATCACAAGCAATGTGATTGTCCACTCAGACTATGCAATGTTACAGACATTAGAGGAGTGTCACTGCACTGGAAAATTAATGTTAGACTCTTTCATTCTAACAGTTGTCATCTAGTAATGCAAAATCTAGTAATGCAAAAAATTCAAAAAAGCATCCAAATCTCATTTCTAAAACCTCCTTTCAGATTCAGAAATATGACAGTGGGAATCTTCAGTTTAAGAGGATACACGGATATTCCAAGACACTATCAGGGCACCTGGTTTTTTTCCTCTCAGTAATGAAACTACATAAAAGACCTGGGAATCAGACCTTAAATAATGTTACAAAAAGAGCAAGGCAAGAGGTGGGCAGTCATAAGTATGTCCCTCAGGAAAGGGCTCCATCAGGAGAAACAGATCTAGGGAGTCTATTGCCAGCACAGAACTTTCTTTTTTAGGAACGATTAAGAGTATATGGCTTCCCATCTTGAATGACAATGAAGTAGGGTTTATTAACCATTGGCATGAGTTGGTCTGTTGTTTCGATCTTTGGATACTCTGGTAAAGATATTTTCACTGCAGTATTTTAGCACTCCTTGTTCTGGAATGGAAGAAGGCCTAAGCTAAACACACATTCGGCCACAGAGACTACCTTCTTTGGGCATTCTCTACAGAGAGTGATTGCATTTGTGAGGAGATCGTCATTAAGGATAATCTTCCTAGTGTCTTAAGTACTCCTGCTATCTTTAAAACTGTTACTGTCAATGGTCTGTTACAAGACCAAACCACTGCAGAGTATTCATTTGTGTAACAGACAAGGAGATTAAGTTGCAAGTTTCCGAAGCTGCTGTTTCAAAAACCTTAAACAAGGATGGTCAATGCTGATAAAAAGAAGGGATGACACTATCAAAAAACTAATTTGGATTTTTCTTAGTGCTGGTAGCATTAGGAAAGGCATAGCAGTGAAAACCACTTTTCCCGTATCTTCACTGAAGTTAGCATCTGGAACAAACATAACCTAAGATTTAGGTCTTTTGTTCAGAAACTAGAAAACTTCATTTCTAAAAAGTCTTGAACAGGTTGAATCAAATTTATACATGCATATTTAAATCAATTTTAAGTGCAACTTTAAAACCTCAAGTTGTTTTGTTTTCTTGTGCAACATGAACATTAACAGACTGCCTCTCAAATGTTTTCATTTTAGCTTTAGAGATTTGGATTTTCAAAGTGACTGATGTGGAAGTCATCAGAACTGATGCACTAGATTAATGTAATATTGAAAGTTTTTCTCATATGTCAAAGAAAGAAGAGTAGCTTCTAAGACTACTGTATTGGGTTTACATGGCTAGGTTTTGGTAGGGGGCAGGGGGGACTGCAGAGGTGGCCGCTGTGAGACCAAGGGCTGCCCCCATGTTGGACACAGCCAATTCCAGCTGCTCCACGACAGACTTGCTGCTTGCCAAATCTGGGCCCATCAACACCACTGGTGGTGCCTCTGTCAATAACATATGTAAGAAACGGTAAAAAATGCTGCGCAAGAAAAACATGAGATAAACAGCCCTGCAGACACCAGGGTCAGTGAAGAAGAAGGGGAAGGAGGTGTTCCAGGTGCCAGAGCAGAGATTTCCCCTGCCACCCACGAAGACCATGATTAAGTAGGTTGTTCCCCTGCCACACACAAAGGACCACGCCAGACCTGATATCCACACTGCAGCCTATGGAGGACCCCATACCAGAGCGTGTGGATGTGCCCTGAAGGAAGGTGCAGCCCGTGGAGAGCCCACACAGGAGCAAGCTCTGGCAGGAGCTGTGCCTTGTGGAAAGGAGCCTACACAGGAGTAGGTTTTCCAGCAGGAACTGCAGCCCATGGGGACTCATGCTAGAGCAGTCAATTCCTGAAGGACTGTACCCCATGGAAAGGACCCATGCTGGAACAGTTTTTGAAGAGCTGCAGCCTGTGGGGAGGACCCATATTGGAACAGTTTGACAAGGACTGTATCCCGTGGGAGGGACCCCACACCACAGCAGGGGAACAGTGTGAGGAGGAAGGAGCAGCAGAGACGAAGTGTTGTGAACTGACTGCAATCCCCCATTCCCCAATATCCTGTGCCACTCAGGGGACTGGGGGGAAGAAGGTAGAAGAGTCAGGAACAAAGGACTGAAGTTGAGCCTGGGAAGAAGGGGAGAGGGAGGAAGGTGTTTTTAGTCTTGTCCTTGTTTCTCCTACCCTATTTTTAATTGGCAATAAATGACATTAGTTTTCCCCAAGTTCAGTCTGTTTTGCCTGTGACAGTAATTGGGGAGTGACCTCCCTGTCTTTATCATAAGATACAAGATGTTTTATCTCATTTTCTCTCCCTGTCCTGTTGAAGAGGGGGAGAGAGAGACTCGCTTGGTGGGCAGCTGGCAGACAACCAAGGTTAACCCACCATAACCAGAAAGACAAAAATGAACTATTAGGTACCATATTTTACCTGCTTTGCAATACAAAATTACTTTTATGCATGGTAACTACTGAAATAAGTTATTCTTTCCCCTCCAAATTTCAATGGGGATTTCAAACTCCCCATACTATTTTTGAAAGAAACCGTTTTACATTTTCTGCCCTAAAAGGTTATTCAGTGTCTTCCCAACAATGTTCAATGATTTTGGTCCCCTTTTTCCACTTCTCTGAACATTTTTTCTCTAGTTATGTTTGTCTACCAAACATTACTAGAGAAAGATATCTTCAAGGAAAGCAGCATTTCAACAGAATTCCTCCAAACATAGTCTGTCAGCAATGAAGTGAACTGCATGCTACTACTTCACTAAGAACTTCAACGCATGCTAGTACCACTGTTGCAGGCAGGCAATTCCAAATATCAGTCTTTTGTTGAAAAAAAGCCAGAGTCCCTCTACTTAATGGAGTTTGTTCCTTTGATTTTAACGATGAAATCTAAATATAGATATCTATCTCCAGGACCAGATAGACATTTGGAATTATAACCTGCAATCATGCCATCAAAAAGCTCCAAATGCTGGAAACCAACTGTTCAGAGCCCTCTGAATTGTCCCCACTTATGTACCCTCGTGCANAGGTTGAATCAAATTTATACATGCATATTTAAATCAATTTTAAGTGCAACTTTAAAACCTCAAGTTGTTTTGTTTTCTTGTGCAACATGAACATTAACAGACTGCCTCTCAAATGTTTTCATTTTAGCTTTAGAGATTTGGATTTTCAAAGTGACTGATGTGGAAGTCATCAGAACTGATGCACTAGATTAATGTAATATTGAAAGTTTTTCTCATATGTCAAAGAAAGAAGAGTAGCTTCTAAGACTACTGTATTGGGTTTACATGGCTAGGTTTTGGTAGGGGGCAGGGGGGACTGCAGAGGTGGCCGCTGTGAGACCAAGGGCTGCCCCCATGTTGGACACAGCCAATTCCAGCTGCTCCACGACAGACTTGCTGCTTGCCAAATCTGGGCCCATCAACACCACTGGTGGTGCCTCTGTCAATAACATATGTAAGAAACGGTAAAAAATGCTGCGCAAGAAAAACATGAGATAAACAGCCCTGCAGACACCAGGGTCAGTGAAGAAGAAGGGGAAGGAGGTGTTCCAGGTGCCAGAGCAGAGATTTCCCCTGCCACCCACGAAGACCATGATTAAGTAGGTTGTTCCCCTGCCACACACAAAGGACCACGCCAGACCTGATATCCACACTGCAGCCTATGGAGGACCCCATACCAGAGCGTGTGGATGTGCCCTGAAGGAAGGTGCAGCCCGTGGAGAGCCCACACAGGAGCAAGCTCTGGCAGGAGCTGTGCCTTGTGGAAAGGAGCCCACACAGGAGTAGGTTTTCCAGCAGGAACTGCAGCCCATGGGGACTCATNCTGCCACCCACGAAGACCATGATTAAGTAGGTTGTTCCCCTGCCACACACAAAGGACCACGCCAGACCTGATATCCACACTGCAGCCTATGGAGGACCCCATACCAGAGCGTGTGGATGTGCCCTGAAGGAAGGTGCAGCCCGTGGAGAGCCCACACAGGAGCAAGCTCTGGCAGGAGCTGTGCCTTGTGGAAAGGAGCCCACACAGGAGTAGGTTTTCCAGCAGGAACTGCAGCCCATGGGGACTCATGCTAGAGCAGTCAATTCCTGAAGGACTGTACCCCATGGAAAGGACCCATGCTGGAACAGTTTTTGAAGAGCTGCAGCCTGTGGGGAGGACCCATATTGGAACAGTTTGACAAGGACTGTATCCCGTGGGAGGGACCCCACACCACAGCAGGGGAACAGTGTGAGGAGGAAGGAGCAGCAGAGACGAAGTGTTGTGAACTGACTGCAATCCCCCATTCCCCAATATCCTGTGCCACTCAGGGGACTGGGGGGAAGAAGGTAGAAGAGTCAGGAACAAAGGACTGAANTGCAGCCCATGGGGACTCATGCTAGAGCAGTCAATTCCTGAAGGACTGTACCCCATGGAAAGGACCCATGCTGGAACAGTTTTTGAAGAGCTGCAGCCTGTGGGGAGGACCCATATTGGAACAGTTTGACAAGGACTGTATCCCGTGGGAGGGACTCCACACCACAGCAGGGGAACAGTGTGAGGAGGAAGGAGCAGCAGAGACGAAGTGTTGTGAACTGACTGCAATCCCCCATTCCCCAATATCCTGTGCCACTCAGGGGACTGGGGGGAAGAAGGTAGAAGAGTCAGGAACAAAGGACTGAAGTTGAGCCTGGGAAGAAGGGGAGAGGGAGGAAGGTGTTTTTAGTCTTGTCCTTGTTTCTCCTACCCTATTTTTAATTGGCAATAAATGACATTAGTTTTCCCCAAGTTCAGTCTGTTTTGCCTGTGACAGTAATTGGGGAGTGACCTCCCTGTCTTTATCATAAGATACAAGATGTTTTATCTCATTTTCTCTCCCTGTCCTGTTGAAGAGGGGGAGAGAGAGACTCGCTTGGTGGGCAGCTGGCAGACAACCAAGGTTAACCCACCATAACCAGAAAGACAAAAATGAACTATTAGGTACCATATTTTACCTGCTTTGCAATACAAAATTACTTTTATGCATGGTAACTACTGAAATAAGTTATTCTTTCCCCTCCAAATTTCAATGGGGATTTCAAACTCCCCATACTATTTTTGAAAGAAACCGTTTTACATTTTCTGCCCTAAAAGGTTATTCAGTGTCTTCCCAACAATGTTCAATGATTTTGGTCCCCTTTTTCCACTTCTCTGAACATTTTTTCTCTAGTTATGTTTGTCTACCAAACATTACTAGAGAAAGATATCTTCAAGGAAAGCAGCATTTCAACAGAATTCCTCCAAACATAGTCTGTCAGCAATGAAGTGAACTGCATGCTACTACTTCACTAAGAACTTCAACGCATGCTAGTACCACTGTTGCAGGCAGGCAATTCCAAATATCAGTCTTTTGTTGAAAAAAAGCCAGAGTCCCTCTACTTAATGGAGTTTGTTCCTTTGATTTTAACGATGAAATCTAAATATAGATATCTATCTCCAGGACCAGATAGACATTTGGAATTATAACCTGCAATCATGCCATCAAAAAGCTCCAAATGCTGGAAACCAACTGTTCAGAGCCCTCTGAATTGTCCCCACTTATGTACCCTCGTGCATGGCGCACTCCACTCTTCTTGGTATCTGACTGTATTCCAGATGACAAATTATTTATACCTGCTTAATGCAAAAGACTCTGTCAATTCATTTAACTCAAAAAAGCCATGTGTTTGGATTTACTGTAAGACAGGGGTTGCTTTGGGAACGTGTGTAATGATTTTTTGAATTCTGTTTTAGATCCTTTTATTATTCTCCCTTAAGTTAAAGTTGTTGGCTCTGTCCAGCAACTGATTTGGCTTGACTGAGTTCTAGTCCTGTTACTTGCTTTACATTAAGCTATGTCCACCTTCTTTGTTTACGTGTTACAGGTTATAGCTATGCACATGGTGTCTTCTGCTGTCCTTAGGATGCCAAATACTGAAGCCTATAAATCTGTTCTCTGACTTTTAACACTTGTACTAATTTACATGCAAGAGCAACTGTCCAACGATGTTTTTCTTAAGAATTTCCTGTATTGTAAGAAAAGAGGGGAAAAAAAAAAAAGGAAAAAAGAGAAGAAAAAAAAGGCTGCCTAAGAGAACTGCTAGCTTTAGAATAATAAAAATTAACTGGCAGAATTGGATTTGGGATTTCAACTTTTATAAAGATGGTGTGACAGGTGAATTAAGGCTATATCTTATTTCCGATTTGGCCATGAGGCTCTGAGAAGTACCATAGCCATTCTTGTCAGGCAGCATTGTAAATTGTCTTAGGCCTAACATTTGCATGTTAGATATCTGCCTCTGTTGCCATGCGACACTGCCTTCTATCTACCTCATAGCCTCTTTTCTCTCTGGGTAGCAATGCTGCCAAAGGGACAGCAGTATGCTGATCAACTGTAATACCAACTGGTCAAGTCAACTCTCATAACAGCAAGAGTACTTAGAATCTGAAAATCCCAACATTGCCTTTGCTACTGATCAGAACTCAAGCAGAAAACAAGAGATGATGCAAGAATTATCAATAACTTCTAATTATGGTAATACTAAAGGTAACAGACTTAGGATCTCCAGGAAATAAAACTGTTGCGATACCAGGCATCCCAAAAAGTTATAGTCTTGAAGCAAGCAATTTTTAAAATGTTTTAACATAATTAAGTAAATAATTAAATTTAAAAGTTACTAGACAAAGACGACCGTGATATCTTTGAGGAGTATCTGTATTTGTCATAAAAAGAATATATGTTTGAAGCATATCTATTGTAGCTTAAAAAGAAACCTGTTCTGCTTTTGTTTTCACTTTTGATTATTTAAAATTAAGTTCTCTAGAATTCTTTGCCAAGGTACTAGGAAAGCAGCTATACAGTACTTGTCATTACTGAAGGATACACAGACACGTTGGAGAGCTGCTAAAACCAGACATAGGTATCTACCACCAGCTAAAGGCTATCAGGTTAGCTACTCTTTCTCCCCATCCCCATCTCCTCCTTCTTTTTCTAACCAATTCACATTTCATTAAAAAAGGCAACACCAGACAAAGACAAACAAATAAAAAAACACTATGCAAAGAAGACTTTAAGAATATTTCACACAACGGTTTTCACTCCAACACTTCCAGCACCAGGCAAACATCTTCACAAAAAGGCACAAGGAACCCGCTGAAGCAGATACGTAGAATCTGAACAACCTCAACTCTGCTGGAATTTCAGCCAAAGGTTTGCAATATCACTGTGGTCACATCTGCAATGCCAGAGTTCCTTACACCTCTAGTAATTTCCTCCACTAAAAGTATGGCTCTGACACATTAGCTATAGCACACCTGTACACTGAGACCCCACTTCAGCAAAAACTCCTCATTGGCCTCTCTTTAAACGTGTTATAGCAGATCTATTTAATCTTCAATACAGCATCCGGGTTCACAAAAGAAAACGGCGTGAGTTGTGTTCAGATCTTGTATGGTACAAATTGTGTTACTGCCACTTGGAAAAAGATAACCCACATAAACAATTAGTCAATGAGGAGACACTATATTAAGATCCATTTGAAGAACAATCAATTAGCAAGGCTCCAGCAATACATTCCAGATTTTTACTTCCTCTATGGTCAAATTATATGGTCAATAATTAAGTATTGAACAATTTTAAAGAAACTGTATCATATTTGTGCATCCGAACTTGTTCTGTGCTTTTAGAAGAGACACGGTAACAGCTGAATTTTGAACCTCTTTACCACACTCTTCAAAATTTTTTAAAAAAGAAAAGAACAAAAAAACCACCAAACCAAAAACCACAACACCAAAACCCACAAGTTTGTTACAGTTTTGAAATCTAGAAACAAACTCTTTTTGTATTTGAGATTTTTTTATATAAACAATTTGATAAGAATTGGCTTCAGAAGAGGTTTTTTAGTCCCTCAAACTATATATGGATTCATAAGAAGTGTCGCACATGAATAAGTCATGCTACTCACTTTAACGAAAGTCAATATAATACATCTACCATGGTCTACAAGGATGTACTGGAAGGAGCGTACAAAATATACTGGCCCAATTTTATCCCTATTACAACCACACTGAAATCAGCTTAAGAAATTATGTCAATGAAGTAAAAACCAACCCCCTCCACAAGGCCTAAAGCGTACATATGAAACTTGACTTTTACTCACTATATACCCTGTATCTGTCATTATATAGCATCAAATTTATGACAACATACTTTCAAAATCAGTGCCTCCATGAATAAGCTTACTCCTCGCATTTTTATTTTCTTTGTAGGTATCAAGTAACGTGGTTATCTCAGAGGGAGCTGCAATGAAATGTTATTCACGTCCTGCATCCACCTCATGAAGTTTGTATATCTTCATTATCCAGTATTTGCCATAAGCTATCGTATGTCAATGACTACCATTCAAATGATGCATCTCAAATTAATTTGTTTGTCTTTTGGAGTGGAAGAGTGGAGTGTAGGAAATAACTTCTTTGGCAAGAAAACACTCAAAACCCTCAAAGATTTATCTGCAAATAGAACATAACAACAACCTTGCTCCAAAACTGTATAAGCAAAATACAATCTAGAAATTAATACATATTTTATTTACCTTCATTAAGGGGAGCTATGCAATACCCTGTCTGTTACAACATTCATGAGTAATACAGTTACCTTAAATCATAAAAACTAAGTATTTTCACATATATACTGTTGGCATATCTAATGTACTGCAGGGTATTCACATTAAATGTCAATGAAATAAATACTTCGTGGCAAGCAAGAAATAGCAATGTTCCAATTTTTTCCTTTGCATTGTTCAAATAGGCTCTGGGAATAAAAATAATTGGATCAAATGAGAGGGAAACCCCCAGAAGAACATGCATTCATACCAAACTGCTTACAGAAAAAGCTTTTCACACCAGTGCTGCAGGGTCATTGAAGATTACTATTGTGACAAAATACTGACTTCATCCAAAAAAAAACCACAACCAAACCACACACAAAAGAAAGGTTTTGCACTTGTGGTCTTCAAACAAGTTAATGCCTATTGTCCTTGTCCATGCTAATATTGTGGTATGATTTACCATACAGATATCTGAACATGCTAATATTCAGCTACCAGAACAGTAGTTAGCTGTCAAACTGTTAACAGATTATTGCCCCCCGACTAATAATTATTCATTTGACGACACATATCAACACGTAAGCACATGTAGCAAAAACCTGTTACAAAAGCCAGAGCTCAGATTTCTGTGCTTTCTATGTTTCAGCTGTACTGAGATAAGGCATTGACCTTTCTTCTTGATTCACAATGGGAAAATACTCTGCTTACAAGCTTACTACTGTGAAGCCTTGTTGTTAGTGTGAAGAATCACAAAAACATGTGTAAGAAGGCACAGGATTCAACACGTTTCTCAACATTTGAAATGTGGTATTTCCAACAGCTCATCAGTTCTTGTCATTTCCCCGGAAGCATAAACAACTCAAGTTTAAGATTTCACTAACAGGGATAAAATACTCTGCAGGTTAGTGGGAAGGGAGGGTAATACTCCACGAACTAGTTGATAGAGGAGCTTTTTTTCAGGTTTCATCTTTAAAGGACTCTACTATGCCATCTAGGATTTTCATGTAATAGAGGCAATTTACCCTTGCCATGAGACCATTTCTATCCAAAGAGACTTCAGGTGGCTGTACCACAAGAAATATTTTTATGTGCATCTTGAAGTCAATGTGACTGTGATTGCAGATTACTCACTAATGTAAAGAATGGCAGACTGTTGCATTATGCGAACCCATCCACATTCTTTTGCATCCCTGTAAATGCAGCTACTTTCCTGTTTTGATTGTACTGTACACTGTAACAATGGGTTTCACCTAATAAGCTATTCAGAAAACTCTTACACAGTATGCAGGTCATCTCAACCCATTTCCTTGCTGTTAGAAGTAACATGAAAAATGCTTTCAAACATCATCTCAGACAGGAATACTTATAAGCACCTTAAATTCTCATAAAATATTCACTAGAGCCATCCACAGTATCAGTTCTATTGTGGTCCCAAACACACTTAGTTAAGTCATAGACTACTGCTGCAGGAATAGACGTCTTGAAGGAAATCTCTGCCTCGTATAGATTGAATATTTTCAAAGTCCCATGCATGAAGAAAAAGAAGGGGGGGGAGGGAAATCACAGCTAGAATATTAAAAATCTATTTTATTTTAGCAATTCTAGAACTACATTATAATTACCATTAGATAAATGCTCTAACCTCCATCTGCACCATCCCAATCTTTCTCCTCCCACATCACTCCTGAATTTGCGGGAACAGAAGAATGAGTAAGTTGAGAACATTAAAAATATTTCCACTTAGGAAGAGACTTGCATGTGGTTTGGGAATGGCACTGACATCGTATTTACCTCAGATTGGACCAGTCTGGGACCTCTAAGTAGCTCCTTTCTCTACCATTTGGGAAATGCCATGCCCAATTACCAGAGCAACACTTTTCTTCTGGGGTCCAAGCTGGTAGAGAGGTAGGCTAACAGAGTACCCAGACAGAGGTCTAGAAAGAAAAAAAAAAGGGGGAGAAAGAGAAGCTGGCTTACGTGCTCCAGTTTGTCTTTCCTCCTCAGCCAGACACTGGCACTGTAGTCCTGCTGCTTGACAGTGCTGTAGAAGTTCGCACCTACTCTGGTGAGGCTTGGGGAAGGCTCCCTGGGTCTGCTCTTCAGCCTCATCTGCTCGAAGCCCTCATGGGGGGATGAGGACAGCCAGTCATGCCTGACTTCCATCTTGACATGACAAGGCAAAGTCCAAGGAAAAAAATCAGAAGAAATCAAGAAATTAAGAGGCACTAGACGAAGAGGGTCCAAAAAAGAACAGGATGGGGGAAGAAGAAAGAGAAGGAAAGCAAAAACACCCCAAAAACCAGAAAATGGGAAGAGAGGGAGAGAAAAGGAGACATGACAAGGTAGGAGGAGTGGAGGGAGAAGGGAAGGCTGCAGGTACGAGAAAGGAGCGGACTGAGACAGATGAAAGGGCACCCGGGAAAGAAAACGCTCCAAGATGCCGCTGCTTGTCGCCCTCGCCGCCGGCAAGCTGCAGTCCAGGACCGGCACGGCGGGAAGCGGCTGCTTGCGGCTCTGCCCGGGACGGGGGCGAGGGGGGGGGGGGGCCCCCGGCGCC
>VYXH01002036.1:373131-389946 GCA_013397275.1 Burhinus bistriatus
CGCCCGGGGCGGCCCCCGCTTCCGCCCCCGCCTCCCCCTCCCCGGCAGCCACCTTCGGGGAAGCAGAAAGCCGCACGGAAGAGCCCCGCTTGCGCCTCTAGGAAAGCGGCTGCCGCCGCCGCCTCCTCCTTCCCAGCCTCCCGGGGGGCAGGAGGCTCCCCGCGCCCGCGGGGAAGTTCATTCGTCCCGGCGGACACCGACCCGCTCCCCCGGACCCCGCCGCGGGGTTCGGCGGCCGGTTGCCACTCCCTCTCCTGGAAGCCTTTGTCCGACCTCCCCAGCCCGGGGCTCCCGGGGCGCCGCTTCCCCGCCCAGCCCAGCCCAGGGCGGGGTGCGCCCCTCGCCGCCGCCCGGGCCCGGCCGCGCTGAGCGGGAAGGTGCGGGGCTGCCGGGCGTTGGGGCCACCGCGCCGGCCTCCCGCCGCAGCACCTCTCTGTCGCCGCGTCGCCTCCCTCCCTGGGCAGGGGCTCCCGGTGCCCTGAAGCGTGACCTGGCCGAGCTGCCGGTTCTTTGCCCAGGGCAGCCGGGAGCGCACCTCGCCCGGCCGGGACGCGAAAGCGGGAAAAAGCAGGCGGGCAGGAGCCCCGGGCCCCGCTCCGGGTCCGGGTCCTGCCTGGAAGCCTTTACCCACCGCAGCGGCTCAGCCAGCGCCAGAGCTCAGAAATCCAATCGCTTCTCTGATCCCGGCTGGACAATACCGCTGGAATGCCCACACCCGTAGATACCTGACACGCTAGTATTCGCCTCATAAAATAGAAGACGTTTTGTGGTGGCTTCTATAGTCCAGTGCCATCTCTTTTAGTAGAAGTTGGTATGTGTTGCTATTTAGCTCAAATTTGTTTCAGCAGAAAAAAGGATTTTCCTTTTTCACACTATGAGAAGCCACCTCGCTAATTGCCCACACGCTCTGCAAAGCTATATTAGGCACAGACATGAAAACTTTCTCGCATAGCACCAAGAAATAATTATTGGAGCTCAGAACAGCATTTCAGTTTCTGGTGAATGTTTGCTGGCAGACAATTTGTAGTTTGCCAGAGAACTAAGCTGATGTAGTTACTCAGATAAAGTAATATTGAACTAAAGTCTAGACTTGAATCCAGTTAACTGAAAATAGCCTTTGAATGGCAAAACAGTTCATTCAGACTAGTTGGTGAGCACATTGTAGAAGAGCTCTCTTGCCAACCGCTTGATCTGGAGCAAACTCTACTTCCATCTGATCAAAAGGTAGATTTAAAATGTCCTTATGATTGGGCTTGAGGTGTATTGCTGCAAAATATCATTCAGTAAACTGACAGATAATGATGTTTTTCCTTTGAAAGTAGTAAAGATAAAGGCAAAACTCACATCACACCTTATAATTGAGAATTATTAATAGGTAATACTAGTATCTTCATGAAATGCTGAAAAAATAAACTGAACAGTATCAGGGATTTGGTAGGAACATAAACTACAGCATTTTCCTCTAAAACTAAAAAGGCAATTTTATAATACTTACCTAAATACTACCAAAAAAAAAAAAAGTGTAACAAAATAGCAACCCCCAGAGCCATCAATGTTATACGCAAATAATTTTTACTCACCAGTATAAGGTACTTGCAGCTTGCTTTCTAATAACTTTCTAATTTCTTCAGGTAGTAGAGTCCATCTACAAGATTGTCATTTCCAAGATTGTCAATACAGTCTCATAACACCTGGGGCAAAAATTAGGACCATGTGATTCTACTGCATGCAGGACACACCTGAAGGTACTGAGATTTAATGTATGGCATATCACAGCTGCAAGTTTTAAGCTCACACAGAATAACTTGATTAAAAGCCTGCTGAACTGAACTTTAGCTGCAGATGCCCTTTTATGAATTGTATGTGCTTGTAGATGCACCTACTACCTAAGGACTGGAATCCATACAAACTGCCAGTCACAAAAGAAAAGAAAGAGCCACTGAGTTTCTTCAAATATACCATCAGGCTGATGTTCTTAGAAAAAGTTTGCATGTGCTGTAAATACGGACAGCTTGCTTTATGCTGGTTTTACATAAGAAGTTTCGTATTGTTTCTGTGTCAGTATATAAAGTACTTCAATTTTTTCCTTATTCCTCTGGCTTTCTGGTTTATGCTGCTTGCAAATATTAAAAAAAAAAAAAAAAAAAAAAAAAGTTTTTTTGAANAAAGAGGGGCAAAAAAAAAAAAAAAAAAAAAAAAAAAAAGGTTTTAGTAGCATTCTGCAGTTGCTACCTGCTTTCTTCCTCATCCCTTAATGCTATGACAGACCAGAATCAATATGCCACTGTACTTCAGTACAATACATTGTCCCATTCCTTCATATGTGTTGTGTTTGGATTTTTTTTAAACATAGACTTAACTTTTTTGTAGGGTTAGTTTATCTTACCATCCCTAGCTACACTACCAGCAGCCTTCTAAACTGCCAGACGAACTTCTGTTTGCCTATCCAGAACACTCACAAAATGGAGTGCTGAAGTTGCTTTAACCCTTAGGCTATAAACTGGGTTTGCTCATCTTTCCAAACACCTTCTTGTTTGGCACCTAGATGTGCTTCTACTACTATTGCTGCCAACATTAGTATTATCCCAGTCCGATTCTCATTAGGAGTGAGAGAGAAAAGGAAAAAAAGAAGCCTGGAATGAGTCTATTAAAATCATATGAGCAAGACATGCTTGCAAAGCCTTTGTTGCTTCGTAACCCCAAGCAGGAAAGATTTTGAGTGGGAAAACATAGTCTAGTGACTATAAATTTTTGTGTTTTCATAAAAATTTTACTCAGGCAAAGTAACAAGGTAAGAATACAATGTCAGTTCCTAGTGAATGCATAGCCATTAATCTAATTCGAAAAGATTTAAAGAGCAGTTTCCCAGATTTTCTCTTTCAGTTTACTTCCAGTTTGGACCTATGCAAAAAACCAAGTTTGTTCAAACCACAACCACAAGCATATCAACCAGCTTATTTCAGAGATAATTCAACTCATTAAAATTCAATCAGTTCTGTAGTAGGTCAGCAATTCCAGTTGGCTGTACGAGCTGGATTAAACTGCTGTCTTTCTCTTTCATGCAATTTTCAGAATTACCCAAACACCTGCTCCTGTCAAGGCCCTTTGCTTCCATAGCCAGATGACTACAGCAGCAAGGATGACTGAAATTACAAACATCATACTTCCACTATTAGCAATAGATGCAAGTCATGCATGTCATAACATGATTTTACTTTACTGTGGTTCATGCTACAATTTTCTCCAATTCACTGCCCATCTTAACATCAAGACTCAGAAACTCCTAGGCAATCTACAGAGCTCTCCATTTTCTATACCATCAGGATGAATGCTGTAGGGGGCAGAGTTAACTCAGGCCAATGCAAAGAAAATAATCGGGATATAAGTGGAAACATGTAGGTGGTTTTTTTTAAAAGACAGCTTCTTTTTCTTCCAAAAATCTTGTCCAAACAGTTATAAAGGAGCTGCTCCCTGTGCTTCAGCTTTCTAAACCCTTTTTTTTTTTTTTTTTTTTTTTTTTTTTTATTCAGGGGTTCTAGCAGTACAGCACGTATACAAGAGCATGAGGCCTTTTATCAACAAATGGCATATATCTAGAAATACAAAAACTCCTATAGCAAAACTTTATTATGGCTGGATAGCTAATATACATGCATGCATGCACCTGCAATAGTTTCAAGGCCTCCTTACAAAGTACTAATTTATGTTGCAGGGCTGGACTGCACAAAAGCCCTGGCCCACTTTTTAAAATTTACTACACCTGACGAAAACAGCAGGCAGCAATTGCCTGCAGGCTTCAGCTGGTGGCCAGTCAGAGGGCTGTGACTGACACCAGCTTCAGCCTGGCAGCCAGACAGGAAGGTAACTGCCACCTTCTTACCCAGCTTAGCTGAACTTGCTTTCTCACCCGGCAATTGCCAGCAAGACTCAGCTGGGGAGACCTTTGTAACCTCCCAATAACACTGGCACGTCTCAGATAAAATCACTGATCTTTCAAACAATTTTAGAAACACCAAACCACCAGCTCCTGCCTAGCCACCTGAATTCTAGCAGCCTACAAAGAAAACACCCATTGCAGTGGTCTGTTTCCTATATGCTGACAGGCTTGGCATGCGTGTCTCCCAGCCTATCTGCTCGTGCTTCCTGGAAGCAGATGTCAATGACTGAAACATGGGTTTGCCATAGGGAAGGACCAGAAGGGGTTGGGGGGGGAAGGGAAAGACCTTTTTCCCTATAGCACGATCTCCTACAGGACCATGCACAGGGTCAGAATAGTAAAACTCACTAGATGCGAAGTAGGAAAACCGTAAGAAAAAAGTAGTGCTACATGGAGAGCTGTAAATTTCTGTGTTATTGTTTTCACAAGTCCTATGCAGCATAACATGCAACCTTTGTACAGAATATGTGTATCTTCAGTTTATGGACAGGAATTGAAGTCACAAGTATGTAATGATAAGGTTGAAGCTAAGGTTACAGTGAAGTTTTTCAGTTGGAGGTGCTTCACATTTCAGGTTATGAACTTATCAGACACCTATCTCAGAAATAACATGGAAATGTGGTCTAATACTAATAATGTTCCCTGCTTTAGCCTTCCCATGTCTTTCTGGATTCAGCTATTAACCAAACTCTTCTGTGTCTCTTGCCTTAAATTTTAACCCCAAACTCTTTCTTCTTTGCATAATGGGTGGTTAAAAAACAAACAAACAAACAAACAAACAAACCCAAAATAAAACAAACTGCACATAAACCAATCACCTGTTAGGAACATCGTTACTCTTGAGACATCTCATGTCTGTCAGATTTGGTTGAAATCAGCCATATGTTTCAGAAGATATCAGTCTGGGACTGACAGACAAACAGTATACTTATATAAGTTTTGTTTCCTTTAGAAACCAAGTAAAATATCTGAGAGATCAACTAGGCTATCTCCCATTTGAAATAAAAGATTTTCCTGTGAATGTCATCAAAAATTCCAATTAATCTAGAACTCCAGGGCTGGAATTTTTCTCCTATGGCATCCTTTCCACCTCCATATAATCTAAGAGGGTGCTAAACTGGTCCCTGGGCCCCATGATGTGCTGAATGCATACCAATGTGGACTGAGATGCTCTCACTTTCACCAGGGGTTGTGACAGAATATACATCTTTCATCTCAAACCCAACTCTGCCTTCTCTCTTTCTCCTCTCTTTCATCCCTCCCTCCACACCCATCCACACATAGCCAAAGAACATTTTGAGTTCTGGGCCTCAATAATCTTGTCCAGACAAGATTTCATCCTGCAACTTAAAATAACGTTCATTAGTGGCACATACTAATGGGGCCAAATTCTGTCCTCCATTACACCTCTATGTCCCCACTGGAGTCACGAGACAAAAATAATTGTATAATGAAGGTGTAACCAGGGGGCAAAATTTGGCCTACATTTCTTTAAAATAAATCTGCAGCAAGTAATGCCTCTCCACCTCCCCTGAGAATAAGACCCTTTACGTTTGTGTGAAGGGCACTGGCTTTTTATTTTACTGAGTAGGTTCACACCTAACTCAGCTTGAGTTCTTCATGCTGAATTTATCTGGTTGGTGCAGCTAAGTGCAATAGGCAAACTGCTGACAAGATCTAAGCTCTCAAGAACTCTTGCTTTGAAGTGAGTAGTTAAAGTTGTTCCAGAGGAGTGGTAGTCAGCAGAGGAAAAATACTGTAATAATACTGAAAAATACTGTAAATACATTTTTTCCAATGAACTGGAACTGAAAGCACAGCAGGTAAGGGATCTGCACCAGCAGAAGGAGGGATCTCCAGGGACAGAGGAACGCTTTTTCACTTTTATTTTCAACGCATACATAAATGATGGTTGATAACAAGGGATATATTCTCTACATCTGCACAATAGGAAGTGTAGGGAGGGAGGAGAGAGAAAAATTGAACAACATGTCATGAAAGTTACTACATAAACAGCAAAGAATGTAAAGAAAAGAAAATCCAGTTAGAGAGTGGAGGAAGTAAAATAAAGAGAAGAAAACATTTGTGAATGCTTTTTTTTGTGGCTAGCCTGGTAGGGCCATATAGGGAAAGAACAGGCTCTAAGATTAGCACTCTGAAACTGCCCGCAAGTATATTCTCACAGTGTGTTAGTATAGGACAAAGGAAGAAATATATTCCAAAAAGGATAAAACTGCATGGAGACCTTTTTTTTTCTTTTGAAAATAACAGAGTACCTCTGTGGTGTACATTTGTAGTGCACATTACACTACAGGAACACTCAGGAAAATTTTCTGTAAAAAAAGTATTAGATCAGGAAGTGTCCAAAGAGCTCTCTGACACGTAAGACTCTTTTTTCCCCCTATAAAATCTTGTTTCTACCATACAAAAGAGTATACTTTAAAATAATCCAAAATCTTTTAACATAGAAATTTGTGTGCCTCCAAATTATTCTTCAATATATTCTACTTAATTTCACAGAACAGGAATTTTTTGAAGCTATTTCTCTGAAACAAAGAAAAATGCCCTTAATTATAACTGCTCTTGTGAAATTAGCTCAAAACTTCCCAGCTCAATAATGTCAAGCGGCAAGCTACAGTATCAAAAGCTTTAACACTAACTGTTTTCTAATTGCAATAAAACTTAGAAGTAAAAGTGATTCATCTGTATTTGTGCCATCCTGTGTACTATAGATACAGCCTATTTAAAACATTTTGCACTGACTTGTTTATAAGCATTTGGATGCTGGCTTCCAGTGAAATACAGGTGAAAGGGTCATTATTTACTGAAATATTTCCCACTGAGAGCAAGCAGAAAGTTATGTCACAGAAGTCGTAACTTTTTCCCCCAAAAGAGATGTGTCATGTTACATCAGACATATTTGTGTGACCACAAAGATGATTATTGCTGTGACAGCATTAAATAAGACTCATGACACAATTTGACATGAGTCTTTAACTTCATGCTTATCTTTGCACTCTGATCCAACTGATCTAACAGCATTTAGGGTGATTGTCTTTTAATCTGGCCAGCTACGCATAGAGGAGCAGAATAGGAGGACACAGTGCACAAGAGAAGGACGGGCTGCAGCAGCCTGGATTTAGTGGTTTGACTTACAGGGGACCATGTCCTTACAAATATGTGTACCTTATGTAAAGCTTGACTGACCTATAAGGACTACATACATGACTAACATTTCAGGATAAACTTTCTGAAGCACACATTATAGCACAGGTACAACATAAATAAATTACAGATACTGTCACATTCAGTTTTACTGTGACAGAGATTTTGGGACTCTGTGCAAGGTTTTGCACAGATGTATTCTAAGTGATACTCTCTGCCTTTCAAAGTTCTCTGTCTAAATACACAAGACAGAGATCAGAAAAAGAAAGGAAGCAATATTATTCCAATTTAGTGGATATAATTTGGGATACAAAGAATGTAAGTGACATGCCAAAAGTTATTGACTAGGTTGAGATAAGATCTGGTATTTATTCCACTACTTAGCCAGAAGATGCACCATGCTTTTGTGTTAATCATTAAATGCTACAGGTGAAATTTTGACCCATTGGTTTTGTAGTAAAGGATTTCACTGTGTTTCTCTACTAGAGCTTTACTGCCATGCCAGTGAGGGTGCTGAAAATACTATAGACATGCTGTCAAACTAGTATGTCCTCAACTGGACCTGGTGATGTTCATCACACAATCATGACAGTTGCATTACAGACTTCCTCAGACTCTTGATTGCTTTACAGCCCTGATGCTATTTCACAAAGAAGTCTGCAAACAAAGTAACACAGAGTGAAGGAGCAATAAGGTACAGAAAAACAAGAATCTAGAATGTGTCAAGTGTCATTTGTAAGGAGGGGAAGAGGTGGGAAGGCATAACTAGCGGTGCCAAATGCTAACAGGAAAAAACACCTTATAATAAGATGGTGATAAAAAGCAGGCAATACAGACCAGTTTGTGCACTGCAACAATACAAGGCAAAAATAAAAATGGTGTTTGGATACCAGGAAGGTGCATCTACCTTGACAACAGCCTGAAGAGAACAAAATTGAAGCACATTCCTAGCACAAAACTTCTACAGTTAGAGGGCTAGGGTAGTTTTCTACCAAGATAAACTAGTTCAAAGAAGGGAAAAAATGCAAATATCAAAACTCAGTGTTAGGTTTTTCATTGCTGTAGATTACCTCAGCTGGCTCAACTGTGTTGCTTGCTATATTAGGGGCCAAGAGTCAAAGCTGCCAACATTGTGTCTCTGACACACTGTTTTCCACCCACAGCAGCAGTGGTTGCTTCGAAGATTAAAACATTTACATGTATGGTGTCTTACATTTCAAAAAAATGGGGAAGAATGAATGATGTAGTCTTTTTCCCTGTCTAAAAGTAAATATATTTTTTTCAATACGTACAGTTCTGTTGCATTTAAGGTATTCAAAAGGGGATATGCTGCAGCTGGCCAGAAAAGCAGTTGGTTCATACTTAATTTTATGCATTTGCATATGCTTACTGATGTGCAGTTGTGTTAAAGTTATGTGACAAATACTTTGCTGAATTGGTGATGATTATTATTCTGAATCTGTGAGCTCTTTGGGACATAGGATGGTCTTAGTGTTTAAGAACTTCTGGGATGAGATCAACATAACTAAACATGATACATTTTGCCTTTAGAGCCACAGCTTTAAAGACACAGTCTTAGTTCATCCTCACACAGCTGTACCCTTGCTTGGAAGATATAGTGGTAGACAAAGGCTAAATGAGGGAGCATGGATGTATATCCCTGCAAGCTGTGCTTCTTCCATTGTGTCATATGGTTAGGCCCTTGCATGCGGTGCCAGGCAGCATCGCCTTACCCCCACCCTGTCACAACCACATCTGAGACATGCTCCTGTTGGACTTTGCTGGCTTCTTGTACAAAGCGTGCTTCATCCTAACAAAATCCACAGGAAATGTATTCTAAGGGAAGAGTTATTTTTCTTCATGAACACTCTCAATTACTTAAACTAATTCTTCTTGAAATGAAAAATTAAAACTCCTGTGAAATTGCACAACTTTATTTCTTAAATTAAATCACCAGAACTGCTGTAAACAGGCGAGGGAGGAACTGCAGTCATCACATGCTTTGCATACTCTAGAAAGGAAAAACTGCAACTTTGTATGGGGGACTGAAAAATAAAAGATTTTAAAAACTTTTTTCAAAGTGGAATCCTGATCATCTGCAAGGCCTAGAAATTACTATGAATGTTCAAGATATACTGCACTGCCCTTTCCTGAAAATTGGTTGTGGTGCATATGATCCCTTTTTATACTGTACAAGGATTAGAGTCATCTCTGAGATGTGCACCAACTAGTTCACTGATGCATTGCCTTGTTTTAAGGATGAGGATATATGAGATAGACATCTTATCTACATATTTTGCTTTCTTCTGTCAGTAAGAATTTTTCATGCAGAAAACATTTGCAATTATGATAGTCCTGAGTAAAAGGTAGGCAAGATTGATGCCGTAAAAGGTATCTTAGTATTTAGTAGGGATACTGGGTTACTTTTGTTTGTTTGTTTTCCAGTGAATTTGCAGCATTTTACTTACCTTTTATAAAATATTCAATTATCCTCATATAATGAAAATGTGCTACTATAGATATGTTCAGCATATACAAAATTAGAAGCTGAAAAACCTGAAACAGTTACATAAATGCTCAAACCCTTCAACCAAGTTTATTAGGAGTTCTAGAATTTACAAATTCAGATAAAAATTCTTGAAATGTTAAAAAAAAAAAAAACAACATAAGGCCAAATTGTGTACTGACAGAACTGCACAAACATAATTAAATTATACCGGTTTTGCACTTGGGCCACAAAAATCTCATTTCCTTTAGAGACATAGTGGAAAGGGCAAACAAGCAACATCAATGCTGCAATCAGTCATTAGGGGCTCCAGTGAAACTGCCAGAGAATCATTAAAGTGCAGGGCAGCGAAGGTCTTAAGTGATCATCTATGTCTTCCCCAGTAATGGCACCAGACAATTGCCTTAGATTCTCTTTAGTGGAAAGTTTTCTGGCCTTCCCTTAGTGGAAGCAGATTCCATAGCCTCTCTCTGTTGCCTTTGCCAGTGCTTATACTTTGATAGAGTTTGTTAGTATCTGTCCTGAATCTGCTTTGCTCTGAATTCTCTTTTTTTTTTTTCAGCAAAAGCATAATAGTGAATAACTGGTCATTGTCCTTTTTCTAATACTCTTTCCATGTCAGAAGAATGGCTGCGTGTCTCCTTACCATTGCCCTCAGTTCTCTCTTTTAAGCAAAACTGATTTTACTTTTTTTTCTCAAGGTAGATGTCTTCTAAGCGTTATATTCTCATTGCTTTCTTTTTTAGTTACTTCAGTTGATCTATTTGTTACCTAATACATGGTGCCAAAGACCTGATGTGATGCTCCAGCTGAGACCTTAAAGAGGCCAGTTACAACAGAATTTTTTTCTCTTGTTACTTTTATACAGTCCTTCTTTTTCTATAACCAACACTGAGGTTCATCTTACTTGCACCAGAGTCAGTTTGTTGGGTTATATTTCAGTCGTGGTTTCTTATAAACTGCCTGATGATAGCATAACCAGTTACCACTTATATTTTGTATGTGGACATTTGATTGGGTTTTTTTCCAAATACAAAGTCTTATTAATGTCGATTTGCTCACTTCAGAATAGTTCTCCAATTTTTCAAGACCATTTTGAATGCTGATCCTGTCTCCCACGTCAAATATAAGTCTTGTATCTTCCACAAGCTTGGTGGTGGTAATCTACACTCCATTATTCCTGACATTAAAGAAAATACCGAATAGGACTGGGCATAAGGCAGACCGCTGTAAGACACTTGATATCTCCACTCAATCTGACACCAAAATACTGGTATCTGCTTTTCCAATATATTTTTTCAATCAGTTGGGCCCCTATTCTATTTTATTTATCATCCCTCTTGTTTTTCAGAAGATGGTTGCATGTTCTGTGAGAATCTAAGACAAGCAAGTATCTTCTCATCAGGTGTGCATTTGCCCTATGAGGAATCAACTCCTTCCCTGGAAAAACATTAGGGAACCAAAACAGAAAGAGATTGAAAACAGCAACAGAGTTTATTCTTTCTCTACTCGGGTTACAAGAACATCATGTGGGGTATAATCAAAGTATCACCGAAGTCCTGATACAGCATGTCAATCACTCTTTTCTTATCCCCTTAGTGAATTACCAAATAAGGCAAAAGTACATCTTTTCATTGAGGTTGCCAGATACAATTATTAGAAAATGTTCTCAGGTTAGTAATTTGGGCTGAAGTTTTCCATTCTGTTACCTGCAGAGTCTTTTTTTGTGTGTACTGAAAAACCACAGCACCTCAGCTAAAACACATTTCTTAGAGGAAGATTAGGAAAACAGATTGTGCAATGCACATTAGGAATATTTTCTGAAAGGCTTTAGTATGTTCCATGCTTTGGAAGAGAAGCAGAGTTTACAAGAGGTTGATTTTGTACCAGGAATGTGCTTTCTCTTTTCTTGTAAAAATCCATTTACAATTGACCATATTGTACTTTTAATTCATAGTTTGCTCGTTATACACTTCTTCGAGCTCACATGAAATTCTAAGAAACTATATAGGTAAAGAATATCCCAATGTCACATACTAAGCAGAGTTTTCCCAGGCTTCTCTGTCTATATTTCTTGAGTGAGGTTGGGAACCAAAACTAGAAAAGACTCTCTCCTTCTGTGAACCTCTGTCTTGCAGCAAGCCATAAAAGAAGTCCATTCAAAAAGGAAAGGAAGGTTAGAAACGGAATATTGTCTCTGAGTATGGGAAGTGCAAAGTGGGAGTTAATTAGAACTGGCTTTGTAGGAACCAATGCAGTCACAGACTTTTCACCAGAAGAGACAAGAGTTTGCTTTTAGAAACGATTGAGGCTTGTCTTTCTGCAATTCAGTACATACTGTTTGGGGGCTCCTGAGGCTATCTCAGAAATGCTACATCCCTACAATCAAAGTGTTGATCAAACCTAAGTTCCTTCTGTTGGTTCAATGGATACTTCTTCAAGAGCTTTCCCCATAACTCTAACTTCAGACAAATGTGGTACTGCCTGGCTAGCACCACCATAAAACCAATAAACTAATCTCAGTATTGTATAGAATCATAGAATATCTCAAGTTGGAAGGGACCTATAAGGATCATCAAGTCCAACTTCCTGCTCATTGCAGGACTACCTAAAACTAAACCATATGATCAAAAGTGTTGTCCAGATGGTCCTTGAACTCTGACAGGCTTGGTACTGTGACCACTTCCCTGGAGACCCTGTTCCAGACTGACCACCCTCTCAGTGTAGAACCTTTTCCTAATGTCCAAACTGAACTTCCCCTGACACAGCTTCATTCTATTTCCTCGTGTCCTGTCACTGGTCACCAGAGAGAGGAGATCAGCACCTTCCCCTCTGCTGTCCCCCTTGAGGATATGTCTTATCTAAAGTGAGCATGGAGTTTTTATCAAGTCATACCCTATTAATGACTGTGTGACCACAGTCTTAGAATGGCAAACAAAGAGGGTGGACTAGCTTGATGAAGACTGAGCTACATTATGGAACATGGTAATTGGACTCAGGGCAAAAGGAACTTAGAGTGAACAGAGGCTGGGGAGAATAATGTAGCATTTAGCTGTGTGCCTGCTATGTAAAGACCTTACAAAGTGGAGTTCCTCTGTTCAAAATATAATTAATCTTTTTCAGTCTGCTGTGAGGGATCCACAATTCAAGATGAGAATGTCATTACTTACATTTGATTTTAGAGTAGAGATGCATCCTTCAACACTGTTTTAATATACTTTAGTTTTATCATCTAAAGGGAAAGGAGAAAAAATTCGGTAAGAATTTTATATTTAGTTTTCTGTACCAGTAATGTAGTGAAGCCAACTTTAATATTTATGAATATGTTAAGGGAATCCATTTTGAACAATTCTTCACAGAATAATTTCTTCAAAGACTAGATTATTAATAATGAATATGTCTTGCAAATCTAGTAAAGCAGTCAACCTGTATATAATTTCTTCTTATAACACAAGCTCTAAAGCAGTTCAAAATGGAGACAAGAAAAGTATACTAAGCAGTTAAAAATTACAGTGATATTGCAGTTACTTTACTTCTAACATTTAATCTTAGTATTTTTATATTAATCCGTTCTTATATTTTGGGTGGGCAACTCAACACAGTTTCCAAATTTGACACAATTGTTTAAAATTCTTCTCCTTGTTATTCTGTTATTCTTTTACCTTACCACCTTTACCTGGACATTTACCGATGTTCTCCCTGTCTTCTCCCTCACTCATAGGTATGTACAAGACCATTCTAGCAGCATGAAATGCGTTTCAGTTCACTATGTCTTTCTAGTATGGTTCATATTGTTCTTAGCCTAATTTTAGCCGCAATGAGTTGCTTTTCTTCACCTTCTATGTGGAGTCACTTCTCCACACAGAGGAACATACGACTTAGATGTAGAAGCACTGTTTTAGCCAAGACTTGCTTGTTTACTTAACTGGTAGGGTGGGCAAACCCTAAACTCTAACAGCCTAACATGCTGCTTATGAGCAAAGAGGCAGTCACTGAGAGCTGATACTCCTCCAGTGTTCTTCCCAAACACGTCTTTCTTAGAACTGAAATAACTGACTAGGAAGGACATCTGATACACATCCTCTGAAAGAGCAGTGGGATGTGACTCCAGATATTTTCACAAGCAAAAGGAGAAACACCGATACAGGTAGGACTTTGCAGAGAGGAAGCTCACATTCAGGATAAACTAATCCGGGTACCAGTTGCCTGAACAGATTGGAAAATAGAGATTAGCCTTCTAATATAGAACTATTTTTTTATCATTCTTTTCTGCTTTAGTGCAGCTTGTGCTTTCTCTTGTTCTGGAAAACATAAGTTAAAATATTACCATGGTAAAATGAATAATGCAGTAATAAAGAATTAGCCACAAACAATGAAAAAAAGTAATGCAAGGAAATAACAGGTTGTGATTTTTTCCTAAATTTTAGTTGTAAAAGACTTATGGGGAGTGCACCCATTAAAATGATTTGGGGGTAGGATACTAGAATTATAGGCTTGTGAAAAATGTGCACACAAAAATAATGAAGTTCTTGATATTGTCTCAGATTCTCATTCCCTGTCAGTGTCGTTCCTTGAAGGAAACTGTTGTAGACAGCAATCTCCTGACTCTTGAAGCCTCAGAACCTGAAATATTATGACAGTAATTCTTATGATGCTAACTTTTCAGAGGAGCTGACTGTTAAAGGGAGAGTATTTACAACAGCTCAAATAACAGCCGACACATAGGTATAGTAGAGTACTATCTTTCTTCTAATATGCCTTCTATACTGCAAGAGGAAGCTGGGTGAGAAAGAGAATGTGGTAGGGAGGGCCGGGAGTCTGGTAGGACCATGAATTCTCCATGTTATCTTCCTGAGGAAAAAAAAATTTGAGATGTTTGGGGGGAAGACAAAATAGAGTTGAATAGAGAGCAATAGCTAGCTCAGGCAGTGTTTGTGGGAAAATAATGGAAGATTGGTGAGGAGGATTGTAAACACGCTCAAGTGACTCGCACGTGGGGTGCTGGAAAACATATATATCAGACTAATCTTTGTTTAGTCTTATGAGCTCAACAAGTACACTTAGATAATGTAGGCCTGTGATGGACTCAGGAGCACCTTATGAAAAATGCTTGAGATTCCTGCCCTGCTATTGCAAAAGATCAAAGCACAGTGGAAAACTACACCTGCTTGAACCCTTAAAATACAGGTGAGAACAGCAGGTTTGAACTCACTCTCTCACTCCCTCACTCTCTCGCTAAAAAGGACTCTCTTGCTAATGAGGACTCTCTCGCTCTGTGGTGCCTGTGTCCTCTGCTTCCGTGCTTCTGCCCAGGTGCTGCTTTGGAGATTCCCCCAGTCCGCGAGGTATTGAGATTAAATTTGTTCATTGCCTTTGATCTGTGGTTTTGTGGTTGTTCCTGCATCCTGGCTGTGTCGGCTCACACAATGTATAAAAGCATGTGGGAGAAATGGTATCCTGGGGAATGTAAAAAGGAGGAAGAGGTCCAGAGTTGAGGGAGGAAGGATCTAAAATCATATAGAAAATACAATTAATGCAGAAAATGTCCTTATATGTCAAAAGGATCCTTGGAGGAAGTAAGTTTTGGAACCATTACTACGTAAGACTGGTCACCACATCCAAACAGATTTCCAGGCTTCCTTTATCAGCAAAATTAAGATTCCTAAGACAGCAATTAATAATTAAGTTGAAGTCCTTTATTTCACAACCCCAGAAACCAAACTGGTATTTTGTCACAGGCTTCTGGCAAAATGGCTGCACGTTACAATGTCTAAAGTGCCCTGCAGTGACAAGTCCTAACAACAAGTTCTGTAGATCATAAACAGAGAAAACCCTGAAGAAATAAAGATGCATTTGTTTGTCTTTCTGAAAGAAGAGAATTGAGAAAATGGATCCTAAAGAGACTTAATATGCTGCATACAAGTCCATCCATTTCTAATCTATTAATACCTGTTACTGCTCAGGATGTTGCTTGCTTTACTCATTCACTAACTCCTCATATGAGAAAAGTGATTAAGATCTGGAGCATTTGCCAGTACCTTCAGGCCAAATTATATAGAAATCTCAAGAACTAATGCATAACTACTGGTTCCGAACTGCAGGGTGCCAGATTGTCTCCTTACCTTGTGAGGACAGCTGCTCTACCCACGTCTTTTATTTAGAACCATCCTTCACTATGTAGTTTAGAAAATCATATATAAAACTTTCAAAATTAATTAAAAAAAAAAAAGAATGGCTTGTCCTTAATCTCTAGAGCATACTACAGGGGACACTGTATCTCATGCAAGCATATCCCATAACCATGTTCTGTCATGTCTTTATTATCCAACCTAAGGAGGTTGATCCTTGAATAGCTGGTTGATCCCATGACAGTTTGGAAGACCGTCTAATGGCTTTCAAAATATTCACTAAAAAAGAACAACCAAGCAAAGAATCCAATCCAAAATAGTTTATGCAAAAAATGAGAATTTCCTGTGTTGCATATTTGGGGGGACACCCTTCTAGGTTTGTAGAAGAAACCCTGAAAATATGACCCAGTTGCACCTCACAGTTTTAGAAAAGTAGATAGCGGATACAAAAGGTCAATTTTACTGAGAATTTTGGCATTTTGGGGTATATTATGATTCATTCTTTTTAAATTATTGGATTTGTCAATAATATTACACAAGATTTTTTTTTTCTGCATAGCATACACCCTCAGCAGCTTCTTAAGCCGCTTGCTTTTGTCTTACTAATTAGGCTATCGACAGGAGTTCTAGAAGTGATTTGTGGTTTCCCAGAGTGTCTGGTTTAGGAGTGAGAAACAATAGTGTTACTTTTGTAGTTCATGGAATGGCTTGTCATTAGGGCTTGGAAATCAGCTGCAATATTTGTTGTTGCAGTACCTAACTATAGTTTCTGTAGTTTTGTACGGTGGGATAAAAACATATAGTAGCTTGTTACAGAGCCAATCTTAAAAGCTTGAACATTTGCCAATCTTCTGCTTGGCATTAATTGGACATTTGGTATCAGAGAAGAAAAACAACACACTGAAAAACAAACAGAAAGAGCCTGAAAATACAGGGGAAACTAGGCAGGAAAGCTTGGAAATAAAGATATTGATAGTAAACTGCTGTGTGAGACAGCAATAACTTTATTAAGTATATCTCACATGCTTCTACATTCTGCAATTCATTCTGTACACTACAAAGGGGAAGGGAAGGGAAGG
>VYXH01002036.1:390010-464891 GCA_013397275.1 Burhinus bistriatus
CAGCCGTCTGAGGCCGTACAGGATTGGGAGGGATGGGAAGGGAAGGGAAGGAACATTGATTTGTTGGACTCTTCTATGTTTCTAGACAAGGACAAAGAGCAGAGAGGATTCCTTAATAGCCCAGAGGATAGGAGCAGTAACTGCATTATGTGTTTGTCTCTGCTATACATAGAAAAATAGAACTATATATTGTAGCTCTGTCTACCTTCTATATTCCCAGTGAGAAAGCTGGCACAAATGTGGAAACAAGGGCATGAATGAAAGGAGCTTAAGTGATTTATTTATGTGGTATTGAAGCAGAAAGTCTGTGAGAGTGTGTTTGACTTTTACAAACAGTTTAGCTGAAGGGCAAGAACATGCAGCATTACATTGTACACACGTCTACCTTGGTGGTGCTGGTACATCATTAAAAGCACATGGATCATGTGAAATAATTGTGGGTGCATGGGTTTCTGTTAAATTGCAAGAGGACTTTCAGTCAGCACTGTGCTAGAAATTTCCCCAGATAACTACAGCTGCATGGGTCTCAGCAATTCTGAGGCAGTTTCCTCTGATTTTTAGTTTCTTTGTTTTCAGAGGAGGTAAATCATATACTACCATATACTCTGCTGTTTGCTAAGAGTCAAGCTATGTTTTGGTGGTGGTGGTTTTTTTTCCTTTTTACCTGACCAAGGTAAACAGATGTGACATAGTTAAAGAAGGCATTTCTGTAGGAGTCAATGGAGAGACAGACTCTTCTGCAGCAGCGAAAAAAAAAGCCATCTGAAACAATTCCTTATAATAATACAGATGGGCTCATAACTATGCATGGAGTAAGCATCTTCCTTGAACTCCTGGTATGTCTTCTGTACTTTCGAACAACATTCTGCCGATTGTCCATTGGGCATCCCACACAAGAGAGGGACCAAGAAAGAAAAAAGAAAGAAGGTTATATAGAAAAGCAGCAGCAGCACATTTTTTTATGCTGCTGAGCTTTTCTTCCTGCAAAAGGAAAGCAAATGGACTTTTATTCCTATTGCTGCCTGTGAAACTTTCCTCTCTGTGGATCCTATTAATTTTAACACACTGGTCTTACCATGTACATCCAAGCTCCCATCTCATTCGTCGTGTCTTTTGGTGCCCTGAAGACTCATAAGAGGAAGGAGGACATAACTTCACAGGACAAAGGAGGGCAAAAAGCTCAAAGTGNAAAACAACACACTGAAAAACAAACAGAAAGAGCCTGAAAATACAGGGGAAACTAGGCAGGAAAGCTTGGAAATAAAGATATTGATAGTAAACTGCTGTGTGAGACAGCAATAACTTTATTAAGTATATCTCACATGCTTCTACATTCTGCAATTCATTCTGTACACTACAAAGGGGAAGGGAAGGGAAGGAACATTGATTTGTTGGACTCTTCTATGTTTCTAGACAAGGACAAAGAGCAGAGAGGATTCCTTAATAGCCCAGAGGATAGGAGCAGTAACTGCATTATGTGTTTGTCTCTGCTATACATAGAAAAATAGAACTATATATTGTAGCTCTGTCTACCTTCTATATTCCCAGTGAGAAAGCTGGCACAAATGTGGAAACAAGGGCATGAATGAAAGGAGCTTAAGTGATTTATTTATGTGGTATTGAAGCAGAAAGTCTGTGAGAGTGTGTTTGACTTTTACAAACAGTTTAGCTGAAGGGCAAGAACATGCAGCATTACATTGTACACACGTCTACCTTGGTGGTGCTGGTACATCATTAAAAGCACATGGATCATGTGAAATAATTGTGGGTGCATGGGTTTCTGTTAAATTGCAAGAGGACTTTCAGTCAGCACTGTGCTAGAAATTTCCCCAGATAACTACAGCTGCATGGGTCTCAGCAATTCTGAGGCAGTTTCCTCTGATTTTTAGTTTCTTTGTTTTCAGAGGAGGTAAATCATATACTACCATATACTCTGCTGTTTGCTAAGAGTCAAGCTATGTTTTGGTGGTGGTGGTTTTTTTTCCTTTTTACCTGACCAAGGTAAACAGATGTGACATAGTTAAAGAAGGCATTTCTGTAGGAGTCAATGGAGAGACAGACTCTTCTGCAGCAGCGAAAAAAAAAGCCATCTGAAACAATTCCTTATAATAATACAGATGGGCTCATAACTATGCATGGAGTAAGCATCTTCCTTGAACTCCTGGTATGTCTTCTGTACTTTCGAACAACATTCTGCCGATTGTCCATTGGGCATCCCACACAAGAGAGGGACCAAGAAAGAAAAAAGAAAGAAGGTTATATAGAAAAGCAGCAGCAGCACATTTTTTTATGCTGCTGAGCTTTTCTTCCTGCAAAAGGAAAGCAAATGGACTTTTATTCCTATTGCTGCCTGTGAAACTTTCCTCTCTGTGGATCCTATTAATTTTAACACACTGGTCTTACCATGTACATCCAAGCTCCCATCTCATTCGTCGTGTCTTTTGGTGCCCTGAAGACTCATAAGAGGAAGGAGGACATAACTTCACAGGACAAAGGAGGGCAAAAAGCTCAAAGTGAGAATTTTCTGCAGAAATGATAGATTGCTGACAGTCTTGCAAAGCAGGGCAATACTTTCCCCTTCCTCTCGTCATTCATCTTCATTCAATTTACAGTCAGAAAGGGGAAAGGTTTTTCTGCAGAAGTTGAGCTTCTGTCCACTTCCTAAATAGTCAGAACTTGTAATGATATAAGTGATCATTTCTGTACTAAAATAAATGAAATTACTATTCAAGTAATTAAAATGTAATTCACAATCATAATGAAATAAAAAAAAGGTGCAGATCTTTCTTTGCAGTTTTCTTCAGTGACTTCGTGTTAGAAATACTATTTTTTTCATGCTTAATAAATTCCACAAAAAATGGCATTTAAATAGGTGGTCTGTTAGCTAGTATTGATGATCGATGACTAAAAATCACACTTCACTATAGTTTCAGAAGTGCCTAGGTAGTTTTATAATACAAACACACAATTACATGTTAGTTGGAATGACTGAGTTCTAAGCAGTCTCTTTTTCTGGGTGAAAAGTCTCTTTTGTCTACTCCTGGTTCCTGATATACAAATGAAAATTACATTTGCAATAACAACAGCTCAGAGCAATTGAGATTTTAACCCCAAATTTTCTTCATTTTCTTTCCCTGAGATTGCACAGGACTACTAATTATGCTAGGAGGAAAAAAATAGGAGAAAATGATGCAGTCTTATTCTGCATCAAACTCCAGATTTTTTTCGTATTTGATTAACAGTATTCTCTCCCAGTTCACAAGAGGAAGACCTCCTGTGCAGAATGGAGCACAATTCTATTTTTATGGATATCAGTACAAACAGGCACTTACTGCCTTTCTGTATTGTCCTCAAAGTCTTCACAGATGTGATTTTTGAATGTCAAATATTTTTCATATGGTCAGAAAGTAATACGAGCAATAAAAAATTGACAGAAATATTCATTGTTTAAACTGAAGGTAGTTTAACATGAACATATTATAAACTATTCTGCATTCTGCTAACCACATATCTTAATTTTCTGAAAGAATATGCCTATATTTTCTTTGAACTTCTGGGCAGCATCATGGTTTAATCCATACAGTTCCAAAGACAGATACAAAAAAAATGTGCCTCTCCCAAGATTAATCAATAGGGAACATACAAAGTTAACTCTCCCTTCTCTTTTTGTCCTGCCATTTTCCATCCAACATAGTTGATTCAACGCTTGAGGAAGTGAGGACATCTCTAGCTATAGGGAAAGTATAGCGCTTTTGAGAGAACCATGAAAACTGCAATTGCTCCATAACTTCTTATGATGGACAAATTATAACTCTAACTCACAGTAGTATTTCTAAATCCATAAAAAAAGAAAACATTTCTCACACTTATAGAAGATGTACTGAAGAAATGATGGAAGTAGGGATTGCTGACATGTCCATAGCCTCCACATTATTATTATCCCATATAATACATACATTTCTGGTCACATGGCACTGAAAGGTTTATGCAGTCCCTTATGTTCCTCTCCATCACTATCACAGCATGCATATTGTATCTGCACCTATTATTGCACAGGCAACAGTTTTAGTTCCCCAGTCAAAAAAGCCCCATAACTGACATGATTATGGAGAAGTAATTTGCAAACGTAGTTCTTTTTTTTTCTATTTTTCTATTTTTTAAAAATTTTTTTTAGTCCTTTCTATAGACGGGGTAGAGCTTAATATCCACTCCAACTAGCTAAAACAATATTACTAAGCTATATTCAAGTTAATCATTCAGTAATACTAGCCTCATAAACATGGTTGAATTAAAATGGCAATGAATGTATCATTGGTATTTCTTTATGCATAGTATACTACATATCAATAGGTTTTTATGCATTTCTCCTGTCAGATGAAAAAAGACGGTAGGAGAATATTCACTAAAGCGATGTATTAGTTAATTTAGGATGCTGACAGTAACTGAGGTTCTTCCATCATGTCTTTACTGGCTTGCACTTTACCACCAATTTGTTATAAACCTGATTTCGTTGCTGACTTGTGATGCTTATGAGGAATCAACAACAGAAAATGAGAAGAAGTTGGAATTCTTATGATGTGATATAATTGCCTGTACATGTTATTAAAGCTAGCTCCAGTTTAGTGAACTGCTACCTTATAAATTCTTGTATATTAGAAATTATGCAGTAACAGAGCATTTTCCATATACCTTAGGAGCTAAATGCTAAATGATTTCTCCTTTCTTATTGATGATTATTATGCAGTTTTTATAAAACACACTCAAAAAGCAGCTTGGTTCCTCCTAGTCAGTAGAAATGCTGAGGATTCTTCCATATCAGGTGACTCAAGCACTGCAAATACCTACATTAGAAAGGTCATGGATAATTCTCTGGTATTTTCCCTAACTTCTCCCTGACTGGTAATGATTATTCTGGTTTACCACAGACATTTGCATACCTGAGAACACAGCAGCTATGTAACAAGCTCAAAACCAACCACTATACATGCTGCAAAGAGCAGATCCTTAGTCTTACTGTCTGGGGGTTTCCATAGCACTCAGAAACACCACTAGCACTGAAGTTCGTTCTTGGATTCACAGAAGAAAGATAAGTCTAAAGCTATACCACATTTTTTCTTGGATGGATTTTATGCAAAAATTCTGAACTGAGCTATTTGAACATGCATTTAATGACAAACTTGTTTCTTAAAGTCTTTTGCCTGATATCCAATCAGACTAGACATAATCAGCATATAAACCCATCTTTTGTAGTAAAATTAATCCCTTATTTCTCTTGACCAAGAGAAAAGAGCACGTTTTAAATTATGCTGGAACAGGTTTTTGGAAAATGAAACCAACAACAGTGAGGTAAAGAGGGTTTCTGCCATTGAGAAACTTTTTTTCTCTCTTACATTCTGGTGATTACATACACAAATGCTCATATATTTTTGTTAAAGGAAAGCAAATTTGTTTACAACTGAATACAAATTGCAGGGCTTTGATTTTTTCTGATATTTCTGTTTTTTTCTGGAACGCAAAACAAATAAACAAACAAAACCCCAGAACATCAAGGCAACGTGCCGGTTTCCTCAGTGCTTCTGTCCTCTATGGTCGACTACAGTGCTCTTGTTCTGAGGGTCATCCTTGTTTATACAATATCTCGGTATATATTGCAATGTTACTTTCATTTTTCCAAAGCCTTATAGTATTATCATCACAAGTCAAGCATTAGGGTGTTATCACAAGCTAGAAATGAGGCAGTAAGAACTGTAGTTGTATAAGACAGTACTTCAAGAATACCCTAAAAGGCACTTTTAGTTAAGTGCAGTGCTAGTATCCAACTTCTTGAGCCACTGGCTGCAAAACAGACAACATGATGGAAGGCACAGGCCAATTCAAACAGAAAAATTGTGCCTTTTGGCAGGAAAAGCATGCAACCTGTAACATACAAAAGTGTCAGCAACAGAGTAGCACCTATGTTTGAGCAGTAGTGTGAAATGCATTTTTCAAAGTGCTTTATCCAGAGAAGGTACAGCATATAATTATTATCTGATACTGCTGGGTTTTCTCCTTACAAATGAGTAGTGGCCACAACATCGACAGTCTTAGTCATCACTTTGGTCAGAAGGAAAGGTTCTATCTCAGCACCTCAAGCCTGTATTTAAACGAGAGGAATTAATGAACACCGATGTTATGGTCCTTGAATTTATCTCCACCACCATTTTTAGGACTCATGACCAAAGTATCAGTTGTGATTATAACAATCAGTCAAAAAGAATTACTTCGATGACCCAGTGGTACTGTATATGTGCACTTTCATATTAAGTAGACAAATACTGGTAATATCTGGAGTAAAATACCATCATCTCATGTAAACCCAGAAGAGTTGCAGATGCATAGCAAAAAAATATATTGCTGCTGTCAATGCATTAGCAGTGAGACGTTCCTGTTTTCTTGACCTCATTCAGACCCATTCAGTTTTCCCTTGGAACAATTATATCTTAATTGAGGGGAGGTAAGTTACCTACCCTCAGCTTCTCTGTAAGCACCACATAATGCAGTTGTTATCACAAGACACTCTTTCTATAGACATTCATCTTTATTCCAAAATAATTTAGGAGTTAGATGAATGCTCATCAACAAACTATCAGCTCTTTGTCTGTGTTAGTACAGTAACAGAAAGTTGCTACTATCATATGGCCTTTATCAAATGATAAAATGTTCATGTGGTGTAACTGACACCTTTTTGAATAGTAGAACGTAATTGCTATCTTTCTGGGTTTTGTTTTTTAAACAGATGGGCTTCAAATACTTTAAAATGCTGAAGTGAAGTTTCATGTTCCACACACTGGGTATGTAAGCATAAATGGTTAATTATTTGATATTATTTTCAAATGGAGTTTAGATATAGAAAAATAATAGTCATGTGGATTTTGCATTTTAGAATATGATCTTGAACATCCACGTGAGAGGTTGTCACTATATTTGTTAGTCTAATTCAATTAAATAATGGTTTTTGTGGCAGAGAATAAATTTAACTCTATGTTGTATCAATATCCATGAGAAGATTAATTAAATGGCAATGGGATAAATTATTTTCCATGGCTTCAAAGCTGCACAAATACCTGGGGAAAAAAATGGATTTGCCAAG
Organism: Burhinus bistriatus; assembly: GCA_013397275.1. Taxonomy (NCBI): domain Eukaryota; kingdom Metazoa; phylum Chordata; class Aves; order Charadriiformes; family Burhinidae; genus Burhinus; species Burhinus bistriatus. The sequence continues at coordinate 397,140 of VYXH01002036.1, forward strand.
ACAGTGAGCTATAAACACCTTTGCTGCTGTTCCTGGTGGTGAAGGAAGAGGCTTCATTTTGGACTGAGACCAACTGTCAAAAGAGGTATGCTTAGGAAGATTTTTCATCAAATTACCTATTAGGTGATTTGACATTATTAGGTTTTAACGGCCTTTTGTTTCCTCCAACTACTGTCTCATCTAAAGAAGTGTCGATCTCATGAGGTCAAAAAGAGGATTAAGGGATTTTACGAGTAACCACAATTTGAATCAACAATTGAAATGTGAAGTTAGCAGAGTTTAAACTGGAAAAACAAAACCCTATTTAATAGTGAGACAGTGAGGTTATCATCATGGAACATGACAAATTCTTCATCACCTGCAGTTAGGATTGATGTCCTTTTAAAAGATGCACTCAAATGGAGCTTATAAAGTCAGATGTAGCAATCACTTTCAGGAATTCTATATTAATATTATCTAAGAGGTCAAAGAGACATTTAAATATTTCTCTGACTTTTAATTCTATTATTTATATATGTATAAAGCAGAAAAATCTGATACATATAATAGAATAATTATGAATGAGTAAAAGATGAAATCAACTTTTACTCTAAAGAAACTGATTTTCTTTTTTATATTTGTCCTTAAAAATAAAATAAATTGGATTATTGTATTGGATAATTGTAATTAATGTAAAATAGGTTTGTGCTAAAATTCTCCATACAAATCATAATTGTTTTATAGGGTAAAAAGGAAAGTGTCTGTTAAGCTTATTGAATCACCTATTTTAGAAAATATGTAGAGAGCAGCAGAGGTAATTTGAAATGAATTTATCAAATATTATCAGTTCAAGCTATCTTCTCACTGGAAAATGCTGAGGGACAGGTGAACTATTCAGATGACAGAGGTCACAGAAGCCACGCGCTCTGAACTGCAAGACTCCTTAAAAAAACCTTTGGATCAAACTTTAGGAAAAGGCAGCACCTACATGACATTCTCCATCTGGAGGGTGTGATCAAAATAGGTCCATCAAAAAGTAGCTGCAGCCTCTAAGTGCTTTTACCGTGGTCACAGCTGGAAGCTGAGCTGTGGATTTGTAGGTCAAGCTTTTACACTTATTGCTGATAACTATTAGAAGCTATGTGGAGGGCTGACAGATTCTTTTCAGGCACTGACCTAGATTTAGCCCAATTCAGTTCAAAGGCCCTTTTGCAGGGAGAAAACCCTGTCCTTCCTTACAGTACGTCTAATTTATACAACTCATTTAGTCTAGAAGACTCTACAGCCAGTAGAATAAGAAGACAATTCAAAGCATCAAGGGAATACACTAAATATGAGCATACCCCACTTTCATCACCTCTGTATGACTGACTGCAACAAAGATTATTCTATAGCATTATAAAATCACGATTCCTGTAAGCTATTCCCAAAAGACATCAATCAAAGATTCAATCTCATTATAGACTTGAGAGCTTTTATCTTCTTTGACAAGTTCAAGTTCAGGATGATGACTTTGACCTTCTCAGAGCACCTCTAAATCCACAGAAATGGGGGTCTTTTATCATGGGCACTTATTTCTGTATATCCAGCAGAGCAGCTTACAGAAATTTTCTACTGTATTCACCATAAGCTTAGATTTCACTTTTCCATCCTACTCCTTATAAAATTCTTTTTCACGTCTAGAATCTCAAAGCGAGGTAGGGCATTTACCACTTCTCTCACCTTAATAATTTTCTACTAAAAATCTACCAATCCTTAAAATATCAATATCACATTCTAATGAGTACCTTTCTACTTAAATCCTTACATCTAAACAAAAGAAACCCAAACTCTGTTTTTCTTACTAAAAAGGCTGTGCACAATCTTAGCTGACCGCAAAGATAAAAAAGATGTTCCCAGCTACACAGGGAGTTTATGACATTCTGTACATTCATATACCCTCAATCTTAACCCTTCCCAAAAAATAAGGATTTTCTGAAACTCTTGAGATTGCTGATATCACATGGTGTTCTTACCTTTAAAATCTCTTAGTAGCTATCTAGCAGAATACACTGTCAGAAGCAAACACATATATTAATTTTCAAGACTGATAATGACTGAATCCTATATTATTTTTTTTAAATCAGAATACTTTTACATTTTCCTAAACTATTATAGTGCAGTAGGACAGCTTCCCAGAATAACTGCTGAGTCCAAAATTCTTAAAATTCCTGTTCTTTCTGTAGTAACATTTCCTTTACAGAATGAAGCACTACTTTAGGTTGACTGACAATCACCAGATAAGGGCTTTTGTGCAAACACTCTTGCATATCAATACATTAGGACTCAAATTTATAAAGAGAGCATTAAAAATTCCTTTTTGCACATTAAGGATATACTATAGTATAACTTAGCAGTGAGAAAACTGAAATCAGTTCAAATTTCTATGCCAAGATGCATCCTATTTTTCAGCATGGTACATTGGTCAACTCATTGCACACTGATTGGCTCATCTTCGCAGTGAAGATAGTGCACTCACTGCTGATCTATGCAGGGTATTGCATCTTACACTAATTTATCTAGAATGTTCAATAACTATGGAAGCCATAAAAATGGCTTTCAAATGCCATTTCCAGAATCTTTTCAGGGGTTTCTATGCTTGCTTTGTATTACATCCAGGAATGAACACCTGAAACAACAAGTGTACACAGGAAAATAAATCAGTTGATCTGAGGTTTTGGCTCTGTTGGAAGATACTCACATTAGAACTGAGTGGAGCAATGTTTAGATGTGGAACATCTGAATTTTAAATATGCATTTCAGCCTGATTGATGTTTTTCATGCTTAAAATAATGTTCTTGTTCTTTCTTATTTTTGGCCATTGTCTTCCTAGGCATCTTGGATTCCGTAAGTGCTTATTAATCAACATTGTATATCAGTTAATTTCAAGCCAATCTCTAACTACCTGAAATTTAATTCAACCTTATAACACATATGAACCACACCAAATGAAGCACCTTTTTCTATTTTTTGACAATTCTAAAGCAATACAGGATCATATAATCTGCTTATCTTTTCTCTTTAACTGAACTGTCCTTTACTACTTTTCAGCACTGGGGGCAGGGGAGAATATTTTTTGTATACATCATAAAAGGCTGCATTTATTTTCTTATTGGTAACATCACTGAATTATTTTTTTTCTCTTTTAAGAAAAACATGATGAGCACCCAAAGACACGAAGGGAAATACACTGCAGTTCCTTCACTCTGGAACTGGAGTTAATTTTACCTATTTAAAGAGAAAACAGAATATCTAAAAAAAAAAATATCTAAGCCACTGCTCTGCTCTTTTAAAAGTTATTAATACCTGCAATGAAACCTGTATTTTGTTATGTTAATCTTGAAACTATCCAGAGTTCCTATTCCTTGAATTCTGCTTGTCATACTGCCAATTTATACAGTTTCTTTAAGTTTTTTTGAATCCAGCCCGTTCTAGTTATAAGTAATGTAAATGGCATCTACATTGTCAACCAACTTAATTAACATGCAATACATTCCTGCTTAGATTGTCACCAATGTACACAGCGAAAATGAGGGCAGACAAATTGACTGTGTGTAATTTGTAAATATCTAACTGAAATGCTAAATCTAGTCTTCTTTGGTTTCCTTTTGTTGTCAGTGGTGAGCAAAAGGACAATTCAAAGTGCCTAAAGTAGGCTTCTCCTTTGATTTGCCTAGTGAAGGTTAACTATGTAAGGAGCTGAAAGGTGAGATTTGTCTGACCAAAAGCAGATATGAAGGGCTGAGCTGGTCACTTGAGGCTTCTCTTCAAAGTGAGTAGGTGAAACCTTCTTTTTCTAAACTGCCTTTCTATAATAGGCCTAATGAGTCCCTTTCTGTTTCTCCCGTTGACCTGAAAGAGAAGAGTTTAAGTGTATATGCCTATAGAATATGTTGTAAATGTATGAAGTTGGGTGAGATGAATTCCACACTAACGTCCTAATTTAGATTATTAAATTTAGCCAGCAACTTCATGCATAGCTCCAGGGTATCCAGTGATTAATCTTTTTTTCCAAATGTTGAAAAGTGTACTATTTTATTTGTTACCTCCCAGTCTTCAAAGCGCATTTCATCTTTAGTTTTAAGGCAGCAAAAAGAATTTAGCAGACATATTTCACTCCAAAACTCAAACCACCTACTCCTTCCAGACCTGTAGCTCCCACTCCATATCCACATCAGATAGTGTCCTCGTTTCAGCTGGAATAGAGTTAACTTTTTTTTTTTTCCTAGTGATTGGGTTTTTTCAGATTTGGTATGATAAAAATATCAATAATGCATATTGGTTTAGTTGTTACCAGGTGATGTTTACATTTTTCAAGCAGTTTTTTCAGTTTCCCATAGAAGCTTTTAAGGACCATAGACAGAACGACGGAATGGCAAATAGAATATTCTGTACCATAGACATATACAAATGGGGTTAGCCAGGGGGAGGGGGGTGCTCATGATTGCTGCTCTGGACAGTGCCAACTCACCAGTTTACCGGGTGGTGAGAGTGACTTGTGTCTTGTATATTCTTTTACGGTTGTTATTATTATTACTGTTATTTTTCCTTTTCTGTTATGGCTATCTTAAACTGTCTTTTCCTCAACCAACGAGGTTTTTTCCCTTTCCCCTCCTTTTCTCCCTCTTCTCCCTGCCCTTCTGGGGGAAGGGTGAGAACTGCACAAGTGGCTGTGTGATCCTCGCTGCTGGCTGGGCTTAAACCACAACAGATAGTCATCCAGATTCATGTAGCTAAAGGTCTTTAACTATCAAAGAGCCTGCATTTTCTGTTTAATGCTTGCATAAGATTCATGGCCTACCTGACAACATAGGTGCATAGCTCTTGCTCAGAGTTTATAGCCAGTCATCTTAACCTCACCACACCATCCCGAAGCATTTTAATTCTACCAAGACTTGAGTATGAATAGCTTAACCAGACAGTTTGGAAGTGAGGCTCTCAAGCCAACAGCATACCCTTCTGTTACAAGAGCCATCCTGGGACCAACAGGCAGACAGTGAGCAGGACTCAGTGCTGAAATTAACAGCAAGACAGAAACCAAACTAAGGATGAACCAGGTAGGAAAACAAAGACCAGGCAAAGATATAAGCTCAGTTAGGCCAGACCTAAGGAACAAGAAAGAACAGTGGTATAGAGAGGCTACAGCCTGAAGCCTGAAAGGCCAGTGATCTAGAAGCTTTTGACATATGCTCCAGATTCCTGAGATGCTCCAAGGTCTGATGGCTGTGTAGTTCACTTGCAATGTCATGTGGGCAGAATCACCACCTCTTGTGAGTTCCCCATGATCACAGCCCTCAGCAGGACCATTAGCTGCTTCTGAACGGTTGGCTCTAGGACACTGGACAAATTTTTGGATGCAACAGGAAAATGCTAGTACATAACAGGTACATAAGCATTATGACTATACATTGCTTTGCCTGGAAACAAGGAAGATCCATGTAGACACTCAGCTGAGATAGCTGCCAGAGGGAGTTATTCACAATAGTTTATGAAATTGGACCATCCCCCAGACACTAGTGGTGGCAAACAAAGTAGGAACAGAAGCAGAGGAGCCTGACCTGGACATTAGGAGAGAATGCGTCATCCTTTTCTGATAGAGTTCTGTCTCAGCTCAGAATCTGTAAATTCTGGCTTGAATCTCCTTCCAGTTCAGCATACTAAACAAAATGAAACCAAAGTTTGAACAAATGAAAATTACACATTTTTGCTATACTCATAATAACATACTTCTAACATTATTGAAGAATTTTGACAAATAAAAGATCACTGCTTATCAATACAACTTACAGTGGTTCCTGCTTGACAATAAATATCAACAACCATTTCACTGATTTTTTTTTCTTTTTTCAATTATTCATAATGCTTTACACATTATAAGAATACTTTTTTGTTTATAGAACTACCTCTTAAAAAACAAGGCAGGACTCAAAATGTATACATATGGCTCTTAAATGGTTAATGCTTCCAGTAATACCACAAAATTTTGGCCTGGTTAGAATTTTAAGTAAGAAAATGACACACAACTGAAATAATGTCAATTCTAAACAAACTTTTCATCTATCTGAAAGAAACATGTTTTCCTCAGCAGCTGACAGCATATTTGGAAGAAACACATGCTTACCTTGTGTGTCTGTGAAAGGGGAAAATGAAAATGTAAATTCTACTCCTGCTTCTGAACTGCTATCATACCAGAGCTGTCCAAGCAGGGGGAGTGCAAGCCACACGTGTGTATCACAGTACCTTTTGGGGATGTAACTTCTACTGGCATTGGCAATGAAATTCCCACAGAGGAGTGACTTGTATGCCACCTCTTTGCCCGCAAAGCAGTAGCAAACCACTTCCACAGAGAAGCAGGAAAGGCTGCAAAACTGCAGCTGCTCTGTATACAAAGCTCCCACCTAGTAATAATGCACATCTCCTTGATATGGGTGAAACTGTTTGATCCCTTCACTGCATAAGAAATGTTCTGCCAGGATGATGTAAGAATCATTGTAAGGACCAGAAGTTTTAAAACTGTTTATGAGTGCAGTGATAACTGCAGCTGCTGCTCTGGACCACCTCCTTTAAGGAGCTAGAAGGATTGCTCCTACAATAACACAAGCAGCTCAGAAACTGCCTTGCTGGTTCAAGATGTAGGAAGAGGGTAAGGGTGATGTACATACCACAGGTCTGTTGAGATACAATGTGCCTTAAGTAGCTGAAGGACTTGAGGTGCAGGTCTCAGTTTGGGGAAGGAGGGCAGGGATGTACAGTACGAGTAAAGCGAATTATCAGTGACTATGGCCTATGGACTGGAAACACTGACCTTGAAGGAAAATCATTAAGGATATAGAAGATAGTACGCTGAGATGGCGGATTAACAGGCAGAGTCTGCACCGGGGCTAGAGGAGCTATATATATATATATATATATGTATACGTACATGTATGTATAATTTTTTTCTTCATTTTTGCCAGGGAATATTATTTTCTTTACCACGATTTATCAATAGTTGTTAGAACCATTCAGCAACAGGAATATATGCCTATTTACATTCAAGCTTATTTATCACACAAATTAAACATTGTATCACCACTCTCCTTTTAATTACTACCCCTATTGAAAGCTAGTGGCCTGATTTACAGAACAGTACAGCACATGCAAGATTATACAGACTTCATTATGAGCTGTAAGCACCTATGAAAATGAGGCCAACTTTGTACTTGGGTATTGCACAACCCAGAGCTAATGAACCAGTCACACTGCTGAACATCTCCTGTATAAAACATTCATGATGAAAACTACACGTTGCAGTGTGGTAGCTGATATTTTGAGAGGTTGGGTTTTTTGGTTTTGGGTTTTTTTTTTAATCACCTACTTTTCCCTGAGCTTTGTGATATCAGTGAGCATAGAAAGATCAAAAAAGACAATGACTTTGATTTTTGGTGGCTGTAAGAATAAGACTGTTTTATTTTAAATGGTCTTTGATGGATTAATTTATTTTAATAACAAAATATTGGCACAATTTGCTAAAATATAATTCATGAAGGTAGAAAAAATTCTAAATACAGACACACTAAACCAAAATATAAAACAAAATATGTTTGACAAGAAAGCTAGGTTCTTTCTGTTGTACAGTTTTTACTTTGATTTTTGATGATGAAAAAGATGTTTACTTATATTTTCAAAATTTCATAACTTCAGAAGTCATAATGATGTTTGCTCTGCTTACTTCTGAAGTCAGGATGTGGCTCATATTGTGGACCTTGCCAACCTGCCATTTCATCCTGCTTAAATTCCTGTAGGGCTTGCACAGCTTCAGCATAACTTTCTCAAGCTCCAGCCATGCATGTGTTTTTAAAAATAGCATCTTAGTAGAGGTAGGGAAAATATCAGTTTGCACGACATTCAGCTCGAGTCTAAAATGTCTGAATTCTTCTGAAGTTGGTGAAGTTCAGACTATACTGTGGCTTAATTTGGCCCATTGTTTTTGTAGAAACTGAGGTGGTTTGGGTAGCAAATGTGTTAGAAGTTATTCAGAGCTTATAGTTCTGCTTTAGTGTTTGGAAGTCTTATTGTTCCTGTTATGCTTGTTGTTTGACATTGAGGAAGCACAAAATTCAGAGTCAAAATTGCCAAATATTCTGTATTGTAGTATTTGTAGAACATGAATACTTTTTCCCAAAATCTAATGCAATGCTGCTTGCAGGATCCTTGAGAAATGCACCAAGGGATTTATAAATGCAGCTGCAGTTCATACATGCCCAGGAGAACTTAGTGCAGAGCAATGGTTAGAGAATATTCCTGTAATCCTCCCTGACACTGACCATGAATGTATTAATAGCAGCAATATTAATTATGTGTAATGGACTGTATCTCCTCTTTGCTCAATTACAACCATTACAAAGCACTGGTATATTAAAAAGTGTTAGGAAGTAATTAATCTGTAATTACATGATGGAAAATAACTAATAGAAATTGTGAAAGAAAGGATAACCTTACCAGAATATTAATGCTTTTATTTTTAAATATAATATGGCAATTTAGTCTACTGGACTACAACATCTTTGCTGGCATCACTGGGAATTTACAGTAGATTTCAGTTAACAAGATGCCTTTTTTCTTGTTCAACTCTATCAATTAAAACATGAGAAGTACATTAAAAAAAAAGCCTGAAACCACAGAGCTTCAGAGTTAAAATAAACTCCACCTCCTTCATTCATACTGGCATCTTTACATGCTGCAGTACTTTATGTAAATCAGGCTGTATTTGCATCCTCAAAAAATCCAAAAATTAGACGAGGCTTTGAGCCTAATTGATTGCAATAAAAGATCTGATTATGTGAAGATTGGAGCATAATTCCCAGAAGCCTGACAAGGGGCGCTCTATGTGCACTCAACTGTTGAAACATAGAAACATGGTATAATCTAAACTGTGATTCCTTTGTAGCATGTGTAGAAAAATATGCCTAGAAACATTCTGTTTTAAAAAATTATTGAGACCTGTGTTTCTCTTTTGAGGAAATCCCAGTCTGTGCCTAACCTGAAAGTATAGGCATCATCCAACACTTGTCCTTCATCAAAAATGACCCAATTACGTTAAGTATTTTTAAACTGAAGATTACCCTTACAGAAAAGATCAGGCTGAAATGTTTTAATTGCATCAATTATCTTAAGTAATTTATTAAAATGTCACAACACGGACACATGGTGGTCTCCAGAGTTCATGTATATGTGATCTTGGTTGCTTTAATGTTTAATTTGTATCACCCATAATCATTTTACTCAGCAAAGATCCTTCTGTGTGTATGTAAGGAGAACAATAAAAAAGTCATTGTTTCAGGGCATGCAAAATCTGAAGAACTTGTGCACAGACCTGAAAACACTTTTTTTCCTCTTTTATTTTCATTTTTTATGAAAATAAAAATCCCCTAAACAAATCACTGAGAAGCCATGAACTATGTAATAGCGTAACCTCTCACTGGGCTGTATATTTACCATTCTTCACAGACAATGTGTTTTAACTGGTTATTCAGTGCTCCATTAACTATTTCAGACCACAACTAAAGCTTGTTTGAGCTTTAGAGGATGCAAGGAAAAAAAAGTGGCAGCTTGATTTCCTGGTCTCACCAAAAAAATGAGACATTCATTCATTATTTTAAATAGCCTACAAACAGTACAAAGAATAAAAAAGTTTCCTGGGTGATCACTACATCAAAGCCATTCTTATTATGCAGGTTAGAAGAAATAACTTCAGTTAAACTAAACAAACATTTTGTTTATTGATAAGGTCATAAGGTTAGCAGATAGAGGTATAGGCAAGACTTGTTGAAGACTTGCACCTGGACTAAAAGCAAAGTTAATAAAATAAATCAATACAATATTAACACTGCATATGTTAAGTAGAGTGAAACTGAGGGATAGGTTTTGAAATGTAGTGCTAACTTAGATACAAAGATCATCAGGCACAATTCCTGCAAGCTGTACAGGAATCAAATCTTGGTCCCAAACTACTTCACATTTTCACTATTGACCTGTTTTCCAATGACAAGAAGATGAAGAAAGTGGTAAAAAATGAGGGTATTCTGCTAGTACAGTGGCACTCATTTGTGTGCCCTTACTCACCTCTACATAGAAATTTTATGTCTAAGACAAAAGTGAAGGGAAATGCTTATTGATGAGCTATTTCTGTCCTTGGAAAAAGTGACAACCTCCTGTGATCAATGGATGATCAGATAAAGATGTGCTTCTAGTGTTTTACTCAGTAGTCAAAAGAATTACTACATGTACCAACAGTTTGTGAAAAAAGGAAAACACATAAGAAGGAAACATATAAGAACAGAGACATTACATAGGTGCAGCTGATCTTAGAAAACAGTTTCATAGAATCACAAAATCACAGAATCATAGAATGGTTTGGGTCGGAAGGGACAGTGAAAGGTCATCTAGTCCAATACCCCTGCAATGAGCAGGGACATCTTCAACTAGATCAGGTTGCTCAGAGCACCATCCAACCTGACCTTGAATGTTTCCAGGGATGGGACATCTACCATCTCTCTGGGCAACCTGTTCCAGTGTTCCACCACCCTCATCATAAAAAATTTCTTCCTTATATCTAGGCTGAATCTATCCTCTTTTAGTTTAAAACCGTTACTCCTTGTCCTATTGCTACAGACCCTACTAAAATGTCTGTCTCCATCTTTTTTTATGAGCCCCCTTTAAGTACTGAAAGGCACAATAAGGTCTCCCTGTAGCCTTCTCATCTCCAGGCTAAACAAGCCCAACTCTCTCATCCTGTCCTCACAGGAGAGGTGTTCCAGCCCTCTGATCATTTTCGTGGCCCTCCTCTGGACCTGCTCCAACATGTCCACGTCTTTCTTGTACTGAGGACTCAAGAGCTGGATGCAGTACTCCAGATGGGGTCTCATGAGAGTGGAGTAGAGGGGCAGAATCACCTCCCTCAATCTGCTGGCCACACTTCTTTTGATGCAGCCCAGGATACAGTTGCCCTTCTGGGCTGTGAGCACACATTGCTGGCTCATGTTGAGCTTCTCATCAACTAACACCCCCAAGTCCTTCTCTGCAGGGCTGCTCTCAATCCATTCATCCCCCAGCCTGTATTGATACCAGGGGTTGCCCCAACCTAGGTGCAGGACCTTGCACTTGGTTTTGTTGAACCTCATGATGTTCACATGGGCCCAGTTCTTGAGCTTGTCCAGGTCCCTCTGGATGGCATCCCATCTCTCAGGCTTGTCAATTGCACCACTCAGCTTGATGTCATCTGCAAATTTGCTGAGGGCATACTCAATCCCACTGTCTATGACATTGATGAAGATATTGAACAGTACTGGTCTCAATATGGACCCCTGAGGGACACCACTTATCACTAGCCTCCCTCTCCAGAGTTTCCACCTCTTGTGTCCGCACATGAAAACTCTGGAGTGTGGAAATAGGAGGGGATCAATGTCTCACTGTCTTTGGGATGAAAGTCATGGATGCCTCTTAGAAACTCCTTAAGTTCTGTCTTACAGTCAGTTGGGTTTGTTGTCACAATTATAATTGGTAGGTTGTTCTAAAATCCCACTTCTCTCATCCACAGGTCAAGAAGCCCTACTACGTAAAAATAAAGAGATACTGAGGGATTGTGAGGGTTTGGTCTTTTCAGCTTAATAAAAAGAAGACATGATTACACAGTGCATAAGTATTTTTCTGAGAAATATTTTTGAAAACAACATCATTAGCCTATTAGATGAAAGCATATGAATATTCAAAGGCTCAAAGATAAAGTTGGACAACATCAAGCACAGAATTACTTATTTTCAATAGTCAAAATAAGTAATGCTTGGAGCACTTAAGCAAATATTTACTTTTTCCCTCAGAAATCATACTTCAGGGTTCATATTCAAGTTATATTATAAAGAAATTAATTTGTAGACTGTGGGGCCATTGAAATACAGAAAAGAAACAAATGTCAAGGCAGGCAAAGGCTCTGAGGCTGAATCGGAAGGCTGAGAAACAGTTCAGAACGATCTTTACCCTGTGAGTTTTCCATTGAACTCAGAAGATACAGGAAAGAAAAAAACTACTTAAGGAAATTCTTCACTCTCTTCAGAGCAGAACATAATTTTGTGTACGGGAGATAAAGGAAATGACCAAGAAAAAGCTACGAAAGAAAGTGGAAAAATGCTAAGCTCACAGCTGTGGTGTTTCAGTGCAAATCAATGATTCATTCCTAATAATAAATACAACAATAACAATAATAACAATAACAACAACAATAATAAATACAACAGAGATGCTATTAAGACTTTCAACTTTGTTGTCCTGGTTTGAGGTAAAACAGGACCAATTTTGTTCAGTGGCTTTACTTTATAGTTAGGCCTCTTCTAACTGCTGAAATTAACGGCATGTTATGCAGAAACCGTTCACTCTCAGAGTGATAAGACCCGTGTTTACAGTTGATGCGAAGGAACGGTATGCAGAGAGGCTCTTGCTTATACTTGTTGCTATAACACCCAAGGCCAGCCAACTTTGTTACTTGCCCCGTTGGAGGGTCGGAAGCGGAAAAGCGTAGAGGGGTCACACCTGCGGGGAGGAGCGGACAGGACAGGTGACCCAAAACTGACCAACAGGGTATTCCATCCCATCTGCCTCATGCTCAGTATAAAAGCTGAGGGATCAAAGGGTCGCTCTCTCTTTTTCTCTCTTTCTTTCCTTGTCTGTGCATCTGCCTTTGATCCTGATCCGGAATCCAGTTCCCGTCCGTCACTGAGTCCAGTCTGGGACTTCCCCGGTGCCTGCTGGTGACGTGATTGTCATCCTGGGAGCTTGATACGGTTTTGTATCTATTTCATTATTTTCTTTTTGTTATCTTATTATTAATATTTCATTAAAGTAGTTTAGCTCTCTCTAAACTCTTAAGTCTCTCTTTTCCTCTCGCTCTCTTGCCTCCCTTCGGGAGTGAAGCAAGACAGAGAGAGAGCATCTGTCGTTCCACCGGATTGGGCCAATCTGGCCCAAACCACGACATTTGTAGACTTGCACTCTTAGCATTTAACAAAAATAAAGGATAATTATTTAATGGGTATGTTTTCAGAAGAATTGACATCAATTTCAGATACTTTGCACCAAGGATGTAACTTGTGCAGCCCAGTCCTTAAAGATGTCTGTCAAAACATAGTATCATTGTCCAGAAACAAGCTCACAGCTAACCAAAAATGTGTCTGCGTGATTCAAACTCTATCAGGCAGCAAAATTAATCTAAGCAAATAGTCTTTGATTTTCCCTGCTTTCGCAACCCCTACTAGAATAATTTTGCTGCTCAGATTTTATTATAACCTATCTACAATTACTAAGCTGTATTTCCACAGTTATATATATAAGTATATAAATACTGATTTGTGAGCACATATAAAACAATCTTATATTTATTGAATGATATAATAAGATTGAATACATTATTTGTTTGTTTCAAGGCTTTTGCTTTTATTGTTACTATAAATGTATATCCCCAAACTATTTTCATTTGAAAGTTCTTGGCGTAACTTGAAACTGTGACAATCTATTTATTTCACATCAGCATTTCTCAGTTTTTCAAAAGCAGTCTCTGTAAATGAAAGTAACTGAAATTCCCACCTCATTCACTTCTCTAATTCCTTTCCACATATTGCCCAAGACAGACCCATCTGAATGTGTAAGTCATACTTTAGCTAGTTCTCTGACTCCCCAGTGGGTCTTCCCATACTTCTAGAGAAGATGGGCAACACAAGAGAGGGATTTATTTTGCTACAGAATGATGAGGAACACAATGAATTTACAAATTTATGACATATATTCTGGGAAGAGATATAACATTGTTGGAATCAGTGTCATTATATATATGTTAAAATGAGTAGTATGTATAGGTTTTGGGGGTATTTTTTTATTAAATTTTGCAAAGACGTGGACATACATAACAGATCACTGTATTTGCAATATCTGCTTATAGATATATGTGAAATAAGTAGCAAGCTCAGGGGTCTTATATTGGCTTTAATAATTCATCCACGTTATTGAAATTTTAGGAATTTTACATCATCAGTGAACTACAAGGAGAGCAGAATTTTTATACCATCTCAGATAATACAATATCAAAGCATCTGTGCTGCAATAAATATAGCTGATGAAAAAAACTTCAAGTAGAACTAAAAAGAGTGTCAGATGAGACTATGCATGCAACTTTTATCTCAAAAAGCAAAAGAGACTCCTGCTTTACGATAACAGAAGGAAGGAACTAGGAGAAACCACAGCATCTAATCAGAAATACGTGTCTTGTTTGCTATGCACAATCTTTAATTAATTCAGATGGTACATATATCAATACTAGGTGTATTATGTCTAAATTGTTCATTCTAGACAACTGTAAGCAAGTCTATGCCTCTCAGAAAACCTGGATCTATGTTACCTGTTGAAAGTGATATTTTGATTATATTGGCCAAGATTTGGAAAGTTGTTTTACTTAAGAATTCAAGCATATCCCAGGTTTCAGAAACCAATAAACATTGGTTTATAGCCATCTTAAGTCATCTTAACCTGCCCAAATTGTTAACATAAAGAACAAAACAAATCAGTGACCATTTGAGTTTGTTATTGCTCAGCTGTGTACTTCTTATAATGAAGAGTAAACTATTTTTGTTTTTATTACATTTCTGCTACTACAGTTAATGGATACAAACAGCTATTAGTCTAAGCGTGCTCCAAATGTACATACAACACATGCAGTCGTTCACAGAGTACCATATGGCAACTCCACATCTAACTAACCTTTTGGACTCAAAGTGTACTAATTATACGTTGCTTTGTAAGGCAAAATGGTGCTTTGGTATTTGTGCACACAATTTGCATTATGAAATCTGGAATGCTGATTTGAAGACCCAGAAACACAATCAAATGAATTTTAAAATTGAAGTTTAATTCCATGTGGTATTTGTTTATACTGTAAACAGATTAAGATCTCACTTCAAAATATCTCCTAACTAAAAACACAGATGGGAGGTAGAGATGTTGACAATAACATGAAGACATTTTTGAATATTCTGTCCATATAACAATGAAAGCCAGGAGAAACTCCATCAGAGCCAAGGGATTCACAGTCCTGCAAAAGTGATTTGAAAAGAGAATATAGAACATTAACTCTTTGGTATCTTTCCATATATAATTTTTATCCCAGCGCTGCATGAATTATTTTATTCTAGGCTGTGGCTCAATGCATTTTTTTTGTTTGAGGTTTGAGAGAACCTCCTTCACACTTCCAATATATATTCACAAGATGCACAAGAAAATAATAACAGCAGGATATGTAACTCAATTTTCCTTTCTATGTTTTTCCATGCAGTAACTAATAGAGTGAACCTTGCCATCAAACTTTGTTAAGTCGCAATTTTACAACATCATATTAAAACTACTTTGCTAACACCTTTGACAGTGGTTCTTTAAGCAATCTAAATCACTTATTCATAACAAATTGGCATAGTCAGCAGGATCCTAAATCAGGATTCATGACAGTATGCAAGCAGTAACAGGCCGAAAGTATCTCCTGCTTATCAAAATAATCTATTTCTCTCAGTTTTAAAATTCTTTGGACACATAACTGAATCCTTCTGTAACGAAAGGACTTGATAAAGGGTGAAGCCTCTTGACACAGGAGTCAGAGAGGAGGCAGTTTGGGAGCACGGTGTGAGACAGCAACAGATCTTTCATCCAACTTAGGGTGACAAATGCACATGGGGAGCAAAATATGGAAGATGTGCATTGTATCAGTGATGGGAGGGCAGGGTGAATCCTATGAATACCTGGAAATATTTCCTTATGTCTCTTCTCTCCCTACACATACCTTACTTCACCGTCCTTTCACCTTGTTTTTTAATCGTAGTCTTCAAAATGAACTAGTAGTAATAAAATTGGGGTAGATCTCCTATATCACCAACCAAAGCACAGTGTCTATGCTTGTTCCCAATACTAATTTGGAAGGGGGTTGGAGGATAGGGATCCTTCCCAACTGTGATTGACATGTTGAAATAAAAAGAATGAAGTGACCATATGATTGCTAATTCTGTCCAAAGAGATTGTCATCAACTCATATCCCTGGCTAGAAGTAATCTAAGACACTTCTTTTATGCTGCTAATTTCCTGTGCTGGACAGTGTTTCCCTAAGATTACACTGAGGTTGGGACTTCAGCACTATTTCTGAAGACAGTGTGTTTACACCCAGTCATCCATCCATCCATCCTGATGCCCTCACCTTTCTTGGAGATTATTTTTAGTAGAGGCTTTGTTTTCTTTTCATTTGCTTGAAGAGTCAGATGTGGTTTTGAACTAACCTCAAGGATGTCGGCAAATGTTACAGGGTCAACTGGAGTGATTAGACGTTGATTCTGAGGAGCAGCAGAGCTATCCAAGTGGTGGAGACCTCCAGGTTGAATCAGAGAACTCCAGCTTGAGCTCATCTGCAACCTGAGCGTTTGATGCTTACGATTAAAGACAACATGTCTACTTTGCTCTTTCAGTAGCCTCAACTTAGGTTTCAGACACTTCCTATCATACTGAGAGTCTGCCCTTGTATTGAGATACTGTCAGCATCAATGTAAAGCTCTGCCTAAGCTCATACATCAAGTATAGCTTGAATTCAATTGATAAAGTTAAGCCAGTAAGAGAGGAAGAAAGCCATCAGAGTATATACCAGGTACATCAAAGGTCTGGTTAGTACTTAGACCAAATGAGGCCAATAGCTAATTAAAGCTAACTAGCAACACTTGCACTTAGCCCACTTCAAGCCCAAAATACCTTTTAAAATTGTTATTAAAAAACAACATAACAGCACCTTCTATCTTACTGCTCCTAAACATGCCACTTTCCCTCTGTCCCCACGCTCCTGTGGACTAAATTCCCATCTTCCTCCAACTGCCTACAACACTCTTTGCAGAGCAACTCACCTGCCTCCTTTAAAAGCTCATTCAATCCTATGAGCATGCCTTGCTGTAACCTTTTATAGCTAGCTTCCACTTTGCTCCCAGCGTGATTAATTTTGTCTGGTCTTCCTCCTCCTGTGCTCTTACTAGTACATACCTCTCTCTTATACAATCTATTTGGCCTTGTCCTCTGTTTACCTTTGTCCCTCTCTCCAGCTTTCTGCATCCTGCCTTCTATTTACACTCTTTCCAAAGGAATAGGGCTCTTCTTCCTGTCCTCCAAACATTCTTCTTTCTTCCTCCTAATACAGCCCTTTGACTGTCCTCTTTTACAAAGCCTTACTATAATAGATTTCTCCAACAGTGTTCCTGACCTTTTGTTTTCCATAGAGTTAGTCTGTGAAATTGCTTAGCAGAGAAACCTCAAGGAAGCCTACAATGGTAAAATGAAAAGGATCAAACCTGCGTGCTTGACCTCTGACTGTGTATAATGCTTAGCTGTTCTTTCTTCCCCAGGCTTTGCCTGGACTGTTCCGAACAGTTTTCTCCAAAGCATCCCCACTTGATTTGGGGATAATTCATATTAGGGATCACACTGAAAAAGAATGAGTGTAAGACTGCATCACTTTTGGCTCTCTCCACCCTATACAATTCTCCACCACCTCAGCAACCAGAGCACCCCAGGGCCTGTCATAAACATCTGTACCAGGTGATAAAAACATTTTGGTGGAACGTAGAACATCCCTCGCATTAGTTCAAACACTTTGAACATAAAAGTAATTGTGTTTTAGGGCTACAGGAATACCATGTAGGCCAAGTGCTAAATAGTTGCTCTGCTCTAGAAGGAACTAGCCTGAAGCAATGTAGACATAGGCCCATCCACACAATTCGGCTTTAGGGACAGGGATATTTTCCAGTCCCTTTTTATTTCGCTGTATAGATCTATTCTTCCCTCCCCCATGGAATGAACTAAGCACATTCACTCACAGTGCTTTATAGACACAATCTAATCCACCATGATGGTATCTTCTCCATCATCACAGTTGTGGTCCTTCAAAGCTACAACTAATACTCAACACAGACACTTCCTTCTTTTATTCAACACTTTTGCTATTAAGGTAGGCCGTGCTATATTCATACTCAAACACACATGCATAGCATGTGGGTGAAAGAAGGAGGGTGCTGAGTTTTCCAGCTGCTCAATTTCCACTTAAGCTTCCTTCTGCAGCTAAAAAATGTAATGGCTGGATGCTGCTGCTGCTTCATCCCAGTGCCCACAGGATTCCTCTCTCCTGTTGTTGTTAGGTCATGGCTGTACTCTAAGAACAACAGAATATTGCAGGACTGCCCATTTTATTACAAATTGGATGCCAGATTGTATTCTAATAGTTTATTCATCAGCCAGATGGCAAATAAATCTTTAGGGGTTATATACAAATACTACTGGAAGAAGAGAAACCAGATGGAATTGTCTCACTGGCTTCCAGTTCAATAGTCCTGGTTTATATGGTCATAACTAGATTAGGGCAAAAAAAGTCACCTCATTTTTATCAAAATCAGTGAAAGTCTCTCCATTAGGAGAGAACACATGGTGGTCATAGTTTGAATGGAGAAGAACTGTATTTTTTTAGACCAGCTGATACAGATGGAAAAAATAGACAAGCATTTTTGCACAGTTGTTTTTTTTTGTTTTTTTTTCCAGGTCAGAAAACAGAAACAACAAACTTCAAATAGCTTGTGAAAAATTGCTCTGAGTTTAATTTAATTATGTTCATCAGTCTGGAAAAAAAAAGGTAGGAGTTAGTAGTCGTAAGATTGGGTGATATGTTAGCAAAGGGAGGACGATAGAAGTTCAATAGCTCCTGTGAGAATACAGAAAAAGAAGTAATTATCACCTATGGAGCAATGATGTATGAGTGATGTTTGGCACAAGGGAAATTCTAAAACCTCAATCTAAGTATATGATTTTTTTGTGCCTAAAATTTATGAACTTCAATTTTTAGGTTGCTTTGTAATGATAATTTAAAAGTCTTCCTTGAGGTCAAAGATGTAACAGTTGTTTTGTGAATGCTTTGCCCACCGGTAACAGAGCTGCTCTAACAGCTGTATTAATATGCCTTGCATGGAGTCTATTTGAAGCTTCCAGCTAGGTGGAAGTTATGAATCTAAGAAGTTGCACGTACATTGAATATTCTGCTGGATACACAATAGGTAAAGTTTATTGCACATTCAAAGGGTGATAAACAAGATAAAATGTAAAGAAGTAAAGAAATAAAGAAATATTAAGAAAGGTGAAGAAAGAGAGGAACAGCCTGTTCCTAGAGAACAGTGGCAAAGGGAAAAGAACCCTACCTCCTGCTCTATCCCATCTGAGAAGAAAAAAAAATACAAAAGAAGGAAGTTAGACCAAGAGAAAAAGGTGAGATAGCCAAACTCTTGATCTATAAATGACCCTTGACTAATGTTAAAGATACTGTAATGGTAAGCCTCAGACTTCGCAAAGTGAAGAGCTACACTTAAGGAAAGACATTCTCACGGGCACTCAGTAGTTACTACCTTCCAACAAGCAGCAGAGGAGGGTGAAGCAGTATATGACTTGGAAAATGCACCACATATTGTCGCATAAGGCCAATGGAAAAAAAGGAGTAACTTCATTATTTAATTGAGACTGGACAGCTCATAAAAGAAGTTTACTGAAAAGTTGTCAATTTGAAAGTGTGTGTATGCAGCCCATGCAGACTAGTGGAAATTTACTGCAAAAAAAAATTTTTCTTTCCTTAGCAGGCTATAAGATTACATTGAAAGTCTGCATTAAGCACTCTATATTGCTCACTCATGTTTTTGTAGATCATTACTTGTTTACTTGCTTTTTTAATCCTTTATTCTAAGGCAGGTCACAGAGTGCCTTATCATCTCAGTAGTACAGGAGTGTAATAACCTGGTGGGCAGTGAACTTGAGTGGGGGAAAAAAAAAAGACAAGCATTTAACGGGCTTAGTTTGCAGCAGTATCTAAGGTTTAAGCTTTCTGAAAACATAGTGCCCCTTATGCGTAGGTAAGCAGGTCCCTCCTCTTTGTTTCCTCTCCACACTAGATCTAAGGATTGATATAGTTTCTGTGGGTTTCGCTTCAAATATTGTTCATGAGGGAACTTTGTGCTTTTGAGGCTGGACATGTAGAGAAGCACCGGCTACTTAGAGAGAATATTCCTGAGGGTTATGGAAGCCCATTTGAACAGGATACAATGTAGGATGTAAATGAGGGGAGAAGTCGGCCTTTGCTTATACTCCCAAGCAAAAGTATGCTGGATATCACAGAGTATAGGGAAACCCAATTGCTGTACTGGCTTGATGAGTGCAAACTTGAACCCTGCTGTTCTTATTCCCTGTGAAATTGTCAACAAGCAATTTTTACTCTTTCATCGAGTGATATTGAGTTCAGAGTAAAAAAATAAGAGAGAGAGAGAGAGAGAGGCAGGTATTAGACTAATCAAAATAATGTCCTTATTATGATGAGCTTAATAAGCCAGAAACTGATCTTAATTAATTAGCTTCAAATCAGATTCTAAAAAAAGGATCTTGGTTTTAAGTGGGACCTCAGATTAACTAATTAGTTAATGTTTGCAAAGTGTGGTGAATATGTGGAAAGAGAGGGAGTTTGTTCTGTAGTACAGGATCTGTACGTAGTCTGAGGGAGTGTGGTCTCAGCTGAGGCCCTGTTTGGAGCCTAGGTTTGCATATAGGACAGAATATAACCTGATGGTTATAGTCAGCTATTGCCAAAACATCTTGGTTCTGAGCTGATCTATGCTATTGACCTACTGTGAATGCAAGGAAGTCCATTTTGTTCCTCTAAAAACCAGGGATAATCAAAACAGACTGCTTTGGTAGGGAAGTAAGGTTCAGTTAGTTAATGTGTGTGATGCTTTTGAAAGGCCATGGAGTAATATTAAGCATGAACTGAATCTCTTTATATCAATTGCGATCAAATGCAGCCCTAAGGACTGTGCTGGTAGGGGAAGAGAGAGTAACAAGAGTTCTCTGTGGCTTTCACAATGCCATGTGCATGAATTAATACAGTTATGCCTTTGTTTTGTTGGCAAACTGCTTTGATTTGTAGATGTACAACTACAAATTTTTGTAGGCATAAGATGACAAGTAGGGTTGCCACCTTGGACTTCAGGAGGGCTAACTTTGATCTCTTCAAGAAACTGCTTGGAAAAATCCCAATCCCTAGAGGGTAGGGGGGCTTAAGAGAGCTGGTTGATATTCAAGTATCACTTCCTCCAAGCTCAGGATCGGTGCGTCCCTTAGAGCAAGAAATCAGGCAAGGGAAGCAGGAGACCTGCATGGTTGAGCAGGGAGCTTCTGAAAAAGCTCAAGTGGAAGCAGGAAGTTTACACTAAGTGAAAGAAGGGACTGACCACTTGGGAAGATTACAAGAATGCTGCCAGAGTATGCAAGGACGAAATGAGGAAAGCCAAGGCCTCCTTGGAACTAAATCTGGCAAGGGATTTCAAGGTCAACAGAAAGGGTTTCTGCAAGTACATTGGAGGCAAAAGGAAAACTAGAGAAAATGTGGGCCTGCTATTGAATGAGACAAGGGCCATGCAGAGATGCAGAGAAGGTGGAATTACTGAATGCCTTCTTTGCTTCAGTCTTTACTGCTCAGGNTGATTAGGGGGCTGGAACATCTTTCTTATGAGGAAAGGCTGAGGGACTTGGGTCTTTTTAGTCTGGAGAAAAGAAGACTGAGAGGGGATCTCATCAATGCTTATAGATACTTGAAGGGAGGGTGCCGGGAGGGTGGCACCAGTCTTTTTGCAGTGGTGCCCAGTGATAGGACAAGAGGTAATGGGCACAAACTTGAACGTAGGAA
This sequence comes from Burhinus bistriatus, assembly GCA_013397275.1. Lineage (NCBI taxonomy): Eukaryota > Metazoa > Chordata > Aves > Charadriiformes > Burhinidae > Burhinus > Burhinus bistriatus. The sequence continues at coordinate 418,960 of VYXH01002036.1, forward strand.
GTTCCATCTAGACATGAGGAGGAACTTCTTCACTTTGAGGGTGGCAGAGCACTGGAACAGGCTGCCCAGAGAGGTGGTGGAGTCTCCGACTCTGGAGACAGTCTAAACCCACCTGGACGCTGTCCTGTGCTACCTGCTCCAGGTGACCCTGCTCTGGCAGGGGGGTTGGACTAGATGACCTCCAGAGGTCCCTTCCAACCCCTGTGATTCTGTGATTCTGTGAACTGAGGTGAAGTTCCTTCATTTCCTTCCTCGGCAAATGACAACACATTCAAAGAAGTTGTATTCTCGCTGATAACTACTCCGAAAGAGACAGGGAGAGGAAAATTCATGGATATTTTACTGTTATGGAATAATCTTTGAGTACTTGTGAAGGATGGCAGAAAGAAAGAATTCTCTTCTTGATCCTGCTGTATAGACCAAAGGCATTATAAAACAGTAGTCATGTTTATGTGCCACTAAATTGGCTCTGTCTCACATATAGATGAAAAGATGACACTCACTGTACTTTGTACAAAAATTTGTGGCTGCTTGTTCTAGTTGCTTTCCCCTTTGACGATCTGCCTCTCTTTCCATGCACTCTCAGACAACGAGCAAACCTGACTCACCACTGACTGTTCCAGGACTATGTGTCAGGATTCACTGTGGTTGCCTCAGAGTTTGCATTTCTGCCCACTTGGGGACACCTGCTCCTCATTAGCTTTATCTATGAAGTTGGAAACTAGCTAGGTCTCAGGACCTAGCATAATATGAAATACTAGTGCCAAAAAAGCATTCTGGGGTGTCCAACTGACACTAGCTTGAATTCAAAGAATCCAAGCCACAGCTCCTTTCCATATCAAGAAAAACTTCTTTACTTTGAGGGTGACAGAGTACTGGAACAGGCTGCCCAGAGTGGTTGTGGAGTTTCCTTTTCTGGAGATATTCAAAACCAGCCTGGACACAATCCTGTGCAACCTGCTCTAGGTGAACCTGCTTCAGCAGGGAGTTGGACTAGATAATCTCTAGAGGTCCCTTCCAACCTCCACCATTCTGTGATATCCATTTACTCACTTCCTCAAATGCAGGATCGTGCATTTCTCATCATGAATCTTGTTTTCTACTACAAGTTTAATTTTCATTATTGCTCATATGCATTAAAATGAAGAAAAATTTCATTTCCCCTCTGCAAAATACTGTTTTACAATGTTCATTATTTTAAATTCTTACGATGTATTTCCTTTATTAATCATTTCTCCAGACTAAACAGCTCCAATTTTTTATGTCTCAGTACAAAAATGAAACTTCTATCACATTTTGCTGATTTATGAAAACTTCACACAATATTCCAGATGAGAGCACAGACAATTTATTAAGTACAATTACTAATTAATTAATTTAAGGATTATTTCTGTTTCATTCTTAATATTTATCTTTGCCTCAGTAAGTGCTGCATGCCACTAGAGGCTTTCCTTCATTTGGAAACAATCGTTCCTGTGTCTACATAGGAATGTCATTTATATATCTATATTGTCATTTATAACTCAACAATGCCTACAAATAGCATCTAACGTGCATTATGATGGATTTGCCAGCAATTAATTTCATCTTTTGTCATACTGACAATTTATCTACCTTTTCTTCTCAGCTGATCTTTAGCCCTGACTAATCTAATTACTCTTTTGTCCTTCAAAGCTGAGAGAACAAATTCACTAATCTGAGAAAACCAGGACCACTGAAATGGTAATGTACAATGAAGTTGGGTATCAGGAAAAACAAATTCAAGTGACTTCAGTATCCTTTCGTTGAAATTCTCCCTTCTTAGATTTTTTGGTTTGTATTTTAGCTATGTTCTGGCATATGCTCAAAAAGAATATTATGCCATACTCACCGAAAGTAGTAATTTAGAATTCAAAATCATGATGACTCACACTAGAAATATCAGCCAACTAGAGTTGCAAGAAAGTACAGCAACATCAGGGATCCTTACTCTCTTACTCTTCCATGTCCTAAAAATGAAACACATGAAAATTGTAGTGGCTTGATGTGAGAGTGACAGTAGAGTTTGACTGTGTCCTTGTGCAGATACAGGTGAGGCTGAGTACTTCTTTTGCCTGCCCAGTCTCCTAATTATGGTGAAGGTAAATCTGCAGTGGGTACCCTGCAGAGTGAAGAGCTCAGACTATCCTAAAGGCCACACGTTCCCAGATTCCAAATTCCACATGGCTGTTAGAGAGGTTCAAATACACACATAAGGACAAAACTCCATCCCCACAGTTCCCACCACAGCTGCAGGAGAGGGACCAACTTTATGGCCTCATCCTTGTTACACTTTTTCTCTTCTTCTGGTCTTCACCCTCTCCTCCTAGATTAAGCTCCTCAATCCCTACCCATTTACTGCCAGTATCTCCATTTATTTCTTTGCCTCACCATTTGTACCCCTGCCTATACTTTCTTTTTTCTCAGTTCACCATGAAAATATTTGCATGCATCCTCTACTTACTTTTCTAGAAAAGGCACACTTCCCTATCTTTCCTTTAAAGAGTGTTATCACTCCTTTGTTGTTGTGTGGCCCCCAGTAACACCTGGAAGATGCAAAGAATCTGGCTAACACTAAGAAGTCAAAAGTTCTGCAGATGAATGACAGAATCTTTCTTTTCGTTATCTCCTTTTCAACAATATTAGATGTTGTTTGGAACTAAGTAATTTTACAAATTGCTAAAATACATTGCTTTTTAAATTGGCAATGCCCCTTTAAGTGATTTCAGCTTTCCTTTAAAAGACAGTAAAAAATCTGATAAAATGCTGCTAGTGTGAGGTATGCTGTCAGGGGACATGACAGTGATAAGTTTTGAAGAGAAAGCTCAGATAAAGAGGTTTGATGAAGTAGAGCACATTTTCTTTGTTTCTGCTTAATTTGATTCAGCAGGGGATATAAATATGAATCTTGGTATCTGCGTTCAAAGAAAAAGAGCATAGCAATCTCTTCTCCCCCAAAATAAAACCTAGCTGAGCCAGTACTTCCAAACAGATCTGGAAGTTTTGATAACTGCCTACTTTTTATCTGAGGTATGGTTGTCAACCCTGCATGTAGATCCATTTCATCCCACTTTAGTTTAATGTGATAAGCAAAAAATGTTATTTAGGAGAAACAGAAGTCAGGTTCGAGGCAGCTTCTGCTTTCATGACAACTGGGCAGTTGGAGGCTAATCTCTCAGACATTCTGTCCACAATACAAGTACACATAATTTTTTTAAGTGCCTCATCAGGACAGACCCAAGGATAGAGCAACAAGAGAACAGTAAGTCCATACATGTGTTCAATGCCGTCAGATGTGGAGTAAAAAAAACTTGATCAGGCTGGAGGTTCTAGAATTGCATTTTTTCCTCTGACACAGAAATGTAATGTTATCTCCTCTCTCTCATGATATGAGTTTGGTTTAGGGAGTGAAGAATTCATTCTCACTAGCTCTTGTGTTGAGGGTAAGATTCTCAACAGTTCTCAAGATGATGTCTGGGCAAAAGTAATGATGTGTGTTTCACTCCAGATGATGTAATTTAAAACACAGACTGTAAGAGTTTTAGGGGATTAAAAAAAAAGAAGCGGCAATCAATGAAATTTTTAAAATCTACCGAAAATATCCACTGTAGCCTGAGGAGTTTACCAAAATTAGCTATCATTGTTTATTACCAACATTACCAATTAACTATTGATTAAAAAAATCTATGTAGCTAGTAAAAACAATACACTTAGCAGACCTGTCAGATATTACAAACAAGAAAAAAGGATCAGTGACTATCTAAACTATAGACCATCCATAATCCAAAAATTTTTCACATATGTTGTTTGTGGAAACATGAATGTCTAGCAAAATGAAAAATACAAAAAAAGGTCCCCTGCAGGCTGGACACTATCTTCATATTTTTCAGTGTTCACTTCCTTTTGTTCTCTTTCTTCATTCTAAAGATTTTAGAGACTTCCTGAGCTAATGCCATGCCTGATTTTTCGAAAAGGCCCTTTTCACTTCTCAGCAGGAAGCTAACAGCTGAGTATCGATATCCTGCTTCTTTAATCATGTTATTTTCAGGGAATCACCGCTTTCAAAAACTACCAGGTTTGAGCTGAAGCTGTGTTTATCCATGGAAGAGAGAAAACAGCAGCCACATAAATTTCTCCTGTAAATCCCATGCTTGAGCTCTCAGTCCAGGAATGAGGTGGCGTTTTAAACTCCATACCTAAGCACTATTTGGTCCTTTGACGAGGTTGCCAACAAGCTTGCCAATTAATGCTAGAGGTGAGAAGGATAATCTATCCTCTAGAAACTAGAAACAAACAGGCAAACATCATTTCGTACAGTCCAATATCGCCCTAGCAAACTATGCAGCTATGCTGATTGAATATCAACCCCACCTCTGAGGAAAAAATTTCTATTTTCCTGGAAGAATGTCCTTGCAATGGCACAAAACAAGTGCAAAAAATCCCCTCTACCACTTCTTTCACATATAGAAACAATTTACAGATGAAATAGAAATTGAGACTAACTCGAAACTTTATTCAAATTCTCTGAGCCTGTTACTTAATCCCAGCTGAACAGCCCTGAAGCTCCACTTTACCTGCTGGGATCCATTCTACTGGGAATCTATCTTCTGGTGTTGGCTGCAGCCTTCCAGTGTTACAACCACTATAACAACTAGGCTTGTGAAGTCTCTTTGAGAAATCTCTGGGAACTCACATTGGCCAGGGCAATGCTTCACAATACCACAGAGTGTCTCTGCAATGACTCACACTGGCTTCACCCACAGGTTTGGAGAGAGAAGCTGTCAAAGACTAGACTGTTGCTCTTTCTTGCTACCTATAGATTCTCAGACCCCCTGAAAGAAGACAAAGAAAGATGTGTGAAAGTGGTGACCTTTCTTCTGTCCACAAAAGGGAGAATTCTCCCAGGTGTCCTCTGGCTATACAGAAGCATCCATAGCAGATGGACAAAATAGTAGAAGGAATTTAAAAGTAGATATGCAGAAGGATTATGGCCTTCTTGATATTAATTATCTCATGCTTAGAGATGGTGGACCATGCTTAGAAGGTGGACCCCGAATAAGGAAGGCCTAGGACTATATTTGCTGATGAATACACATTTCTTTATTTTATTGCCTATTTCTTATACACCTATTTCTCTACTGTTTGCAGCACTGGGCTTTGAGGCAAGGTGAAATGAGGTCTCTTTACAAGGCTCAGTTTTGCTATAGCAGCCTCTAGTAGGAAAAAATGAGGCACAAAAATTTGTTTCGGTATTGGATAAGAATCAAATTTAAAGTGAAATTAGTATAGCAATAACACACATTGTGCCAGTTACAGAGTTTTATTTGCTAAGAGGCCTGGTTCAGCCAAGTACAAATTCAGAGTGGCTTATCAGCAAGTCAGTGTTTGAAATACCAACTATTGTCACAGTACAGTTTGACATTGCTTTAGCTCACAAACTTCGATTCCATGGGACCTTTCAGTATTGCTAATGAACTAAAATGAGGAAAGACATCATGTCTTTATGTCACAAAGGGAATCAAAACGCAAAAGCAATGACAAATTATTAATATAATTCATAATCCTGCAGAGACAAAGTGTATTTCTCGTAGAAGCTAACAGAATAAAAGAAGACCTAGAAATATTTTCCTGTTTATAGAGCAGTTGTGAGAGGTCTTTTTCTCACTGAACTTAATGTTTTCTACCAGAAATTCATGTTTCACTCCTCTGTTTGGGAAGAAAATCCAGATGGAAATAGCTGTAGAAATCAGAATATATTAGGTACATATATTTTCAACAGTAAGAATTGTACCAGTTTCCCACAACAGTTGCAACAGGTACACAATTTGGGGTACTTTTTGGAGTGTGACTTCATTAAACTTTTCTGCACTAAATTTAAATGCTAAATGTCCATTCCCTAGGGCAATATGCATTTCATAGCTTTAGTTGCAAGTTTTGTTGATGCTATTGACAGGCTCTTTAGGAAGGACAGGCAGGGGAAACGAGGAGGGGATGTTGTCAATGAACATCTGAAGTGCATGAAGCTCCACCTGGGGATGGATGAAAAGCCGACCAAGAGCTTATGGGTCAGGATTAAAGGGAATGCAGGGGCGGGTGGCGTTATAGTGGGAGCCTGCTACAGGCCAGTTGACCAGGATGACGGAGCAGATGTGGCCCTCTATAGACAGATAGGAGTGTCCTAGCATTCACAGGCCCTGGTCCTCATGGGGAACTTCAACCACCCCAATATCTTTTGGAGGGACAACACAGCAGGGCACAAGCAACCCAAGAAGTTCTTGGAATTCATTGATGCTAACTTCCTTCTCCAAGTGGTAGAGGAGCCAACGAGGAGAGGAGCTGGACCTTGTCCTTACCAACAAGGAGGGGCTAGTGGGGAATGTGAAGTTCAAGGATAGCCTTGGCTGCAGTGATCATGAAACAGTAGAGTTCAAGATCCCTAGGGCAGCAAAGGGCATGTGCAGCAAGCTTGCTACCCTGGACTTCGAGAGAGCAGACTTTGGCCTCTTCAGGGATCTGCTTGGTAGGTTACCATGGGCTAAGGCACCGGAGGGGAGAGGGGCCCAAGGAATCTGGTTAGTATTCAAGGATCACCTCCTCCAAGCTCAGGAGGGATGCATCCCAACAATGAAGAATTCAGGCAAAAAAGCCAGGAGGCTTGCATGGATGAACAAGAAGATCCTGGACACAGACTTGAAAGCAAAAACGAAGCTTTCAGAGCGTGGAAGCAAGGACAGGTATCCTGGGAGGAATACGGAGAAACTGTCTGAGCAGCCAGGGGTCAGGTTAGGGAAGCTAAAGCCCAGACAGAGTTAAATCTGGCCACGGACATCAAGGGCAACAAGAAAAGCTTCTACAGGTACATCAGTGATAAGAGGAAGACTAGGGAAAATATGGGCTTTTTCTGGAAGGAAACGGGAGACCTGGTCAGCTGGGCTATGGACAAGGCTGAGGTAGTCAATGACTTTTTTGCCTCAGTCTTCACCAAAAAGGGCTCTAATCAAATCGCCCAAGTCGCAGAAGGCAAAGGCAGGGACAGGGAGTATGAAGAACTGTCCACTGTGAGTGAAGATCAAGTACAAGAACATCCAAGGAACCTGAAGGTACACAAGTCCATGGGACCTGATGAAATCCATCTCCAGGTCCTGAGGGAACTGGTGGATGAAGCTGCTAAATCTCTTTCCATTATATTTGAGAAGTTGTGGCAGTCTGGTGAAGTTCCCACTGACTGGAAAAGGGGAAACGTAACCCCCATTTTCAAATAGGGATAAAAGGAAGACCTGGCGAACTACAGGCCAGTCAGTCTCACCTCTGTGCCTGGCAANATCTCTTTCCATTATATTTGAGAAGTTGTGGCAGTCTGGTGAAGTTCCCACTGACTGGAAAAGGGGAAACGTAACCCCCATTTTCAAATAGGGATAAAAGGAAGACCTGGCGAACTACAGGCCAGTCAGTCTCACCTCTGTGCCTGGCAAGATCACGGAGCAGATCCTCCTGGAAACTCTGCTAGGGCACGTGGAAAAAGAGGTGATTGGTAACAGCCAACATGGCTTCACCAAGGGCAAGTCATGCCTGACAAATTTGGTGGCCTGCTATGACGAGGTCAAAATGATGATCAAAAATGATCAGAGGGTTAGAGCATCTCTACTATGAAGACAGGCTGAGAGAGCTGGGGCTGTTCAGTCTGCAGAAGTGAAGGCTCCGGGGAGACCTTATAGTGGCTTTCCAGTATCTGAAGGGGGCCTACAAGAAAGCTGGAGAGGGACTTTTTACAAGGGTGTGTAGTGATAGGATGAGGGGTAATTGCTTCAAACTAGAAGAGGGCAGATTTATATTAGATCTCAGGAAGAAATTTTTCACTGAGGGTGGTGAGACACTGGAACAGGTTGCCCAGGGAAGCTGTGGAGGCCCCATCCCTGGAAGTGTTCAAGGCCAGCTTGGATGGGGCTTTGAGCAACCTGGTCTAGTGGGAGGTGTCCTTGCCCATGGCAGGTGTTGGAACTAGATGATCCTTAAGGTCCCTTCCAACCTAAACCATTCTATGATTCTATGATTTTTTTAAAACTCTGATTATGATTTAATCTGTTGTTTTTCTTCTTTGCTGCTTAACCCTAACCAAACCTACTTCCTTCTGCCCTTCCAGTTTTCTTTCATTCTGGTAATCTTTTCTCTACAAACACCTTCAGGTCTTTGAAGAGAAACCTTTTCTTGGCATCCTGGTCTCCATCTTTACAAATCTAAATAGTGGTATCCCTATCTCATTCCATTTCTTCTTCCTTATCCTTGGCAAATTTTCCAAACTTTCACTGCATTTTCTTTCAGCCCTCTTGAAATTTGACTTGCTATTCTTTATCTGAATGCTCCTCCTTTTTCTATTTTAGCTCAGTGGTTGCAGAATACAACTTTTGTTCCCCTGCAATAAAGCACTGTATCAATAAAATCTGGAGCAATTAAAATACACATACAGAAGGAACATGTACTTTTATCACAACTTAAAATCATATGAATTATAAAACTGCTGTGTTACTTTGTAAGAATTTCATGTGTTTCTCTGTCTAGCACAAGCACATGCAGAATCTCACAGATTCCTAGACACCTCTGACAAAAGGGATAATAAGCGTCAGTAAAATTCAGACTGAACAGTATTTCTTGTCCTTCCTGCAACTCTCATCTCCTACGAGTGAATTCAAAATACTACAGAATTACATGTATTTAGACTGGACATTAGGAAACATTTCTCTACCAAGTGGGTGGTCAAATACTGGAACAGGCTTCCTAGAGAGCTGGCCAATGTCCCAAGCCTGTCTGTTTAAGAGGCATTTGGACAATGACCTTAATAAAATGCTTTAACTTTTGGTCAGCCCTGAATTGGTCAGGCAGTTGGACTAGATGATCATTTTAGGTCCCTTCCAACTGAAATTAGTTTAGTCTAGTCTAGTCGATTCTATTCTATGCTATGCTATGCTATGCTATTCTATATGTGTTAAAACAACAACAGTCTGCTCCCCACCCTTCTTAAATTGAAAAGGATGAGTAAGATGAGTAAGCCCTCAAGTGAACAAACCCATGTTGATTCAGACAGGATGATGAGAAAAAGACTGAAAAAGTTTAAAAGCTTATGACTCTGCAAGGAAAAAGCAATTTCACCAGTATCCTTAGTTTTATGTAAAGATAACAGGTGTTATGCCTACCCCAGCTTTTGCAGGAGGATATACATTGTCTATTAAAGACCCAAGGAGTGTTTTGCTAACGTCTTATACTTGGAAACAAAACACTGACAAATGCTGCAGATCTTAACAGCATAGAGGTTGGATCCACCATACTTTACATGTAGCTGTCTCTTATGTGTCCAGGCTTGTCTAGCTATCCAAGTTTCTTCAAAAGTGAATGAAGAGTGAGAAGCATCTTCAGCAAGTAATTTATCTTCTTCTAAAATACCTGAGATAGATGTGATGAATCACTTTCTGAGGAATTTTCTCCCTTCATTGATTTTAGAAATCTATTTGGGTAGTTTGAATTGTTTTAGATGGTAACAATAAGGCAAGATGAATCTTGTCCACCAGGCCTGTACTTTTGGAAGATGCACTATTCAGTAAGTGGATATTACACTCTTTTGAGTGCACTGTGCCTACTTTGGGCTCCTCAACAACCCAGAAAGACACTGACAAACTAGAAAGAATCCAGTGGATTGCTATCATGCAGGCTAAGGGGCTTAAGCACGTGACTATATGACATATGGGAAGAAGTGAAGGGAGTTACAGATGTTCAATCTGAAGAAAAGGAGCTTAAGGGGGGATCTAATTGCAGTGTTCAATTACCGAGCCGATGGATATGGAGAAAATGTATGGAAAAAGCCAGTATCTTCTTGAAAGTGCACAGTGAAAGGAGTAGAAGCAACACTCACAAGCTGCAGAAAGGGAAATTCCAAATAGAAGGAAAAAAATTCCACACCAGGGGTGTGCTTAAACACTGGACCTGGCTACCCAGGAAGGTTGTGGTATCCCTGTCAATGGACTCAAAACTCCTGTGCACAAGGCCCAGAGCTGCTCTGACTGAGCAGTTAGCTGTGCTGTGAGCACTAGGTTTATGATGTCCTCCAAAAGTCCCTTCCAAGAAAGTCTTTAAATAGTATTTGGAATAACTTCATAGTAGCTGAATGTCATACTAAGTATAGGTGAAATGGCTGCATTAATGAAAAACAAGGTCAAAAGGTACTACAAACGCACAGAGTTATCACAAACTCTGTCATTTCAGCATGAAAAATTAATTGAATTTACTTTGAAAACTGGGTCAGAGACAAATTACTTCATGAATAAGGCCCAATTTATTCTTTACCACATCAAATCAGAAGCTCAGTTTATCTAAAAATAGTTCATGAAAAAAATATTTTAATGTAAACATCACAATGAATAAAGCTTGATGTTCTAGAAAACAAAAACATTCTCTGACATGTACTTATACATAAGAACATTTACTGAACTGATAAAATATTGATTCATCCTATGATTTTGACAGTGCTCAGCTTCAAATACCCTGCTTCAAAGATGTGAATGCTATTGGGCAAGTCTAAAAAACCTGAAGGATGAAGACTTGAGCAGCCATTAAGAAGAGATAGCAAATAGGCAAACAACTTGAAACTCAAAATTTTGTATTTGCTGTAATGCAATTGCTGTTTACTAGAACCACACAAAACATTTCCAATACTACTGTTCATTTGTATTATACTTACAAATACTTACATTCACCATAACTTTAAAAAGAAAACATAGTCTACGTAATATTCAATAATGAGTGCACTGATGCCACCCTACTGACGAAATCAGAAATGTAGTTTTACTCTGAAAATAAACACTACTAAAAACACTCCTTTTCACAGGATAATACTCTCATTTAAAGGGTATTTAAATCAGACCATACTAATTTAAGAATGTTTTAGCGCTGTTTACACTGAAGAGCTGCAATAAAAATAACAACAATAATGAAAAACTATTATCATGTAATGACCTGAACATACTTCATTTGTCCAACCAAGATTTTAATAAAATTAACCTGCATGAGCAATAGTATCAAGAGACTTAAATTTTATTCAATTTTTGCCTGTTAAACCATACTACAGAATTGGCTTACTGAAGAAACACTATAGGCAATCATGACATATATATATACAGATAGAGATATATAGGTATATATATATATAGTGTACCTATACATATAATGAGATAGAGAGATATATATGACCGAAAGATGTTTAAGGTATTTCTCGTATATACTTGCTGAATTGCAGCATCATTTAAGGAAACATGAGCATAATCACATAACCAACTTTTGTCACACAAAACATTTAATATCCTATTCTGTGACTAAGTGAAATTCTGTGTTAGTCTGTTACACTGTGGTTGCCACTGACTGTTGTGGCAATAAAATCTGGTGCTACTAGTTTCTCAAAACTAGCTTGAGTTGTATGGTCCATTTTCTCTGGATCAGCTGTGCCCTTTTCTGTAAGAACTCTAGAAACAGAAATACAGCATTGTACAGTGTTACTGTGCCACTTTTGCCTGTGTCCCTTTTAAGATATTTTTGCTTGAGAACCTTACAATTTTCTGCAAAGCTCTTTGTATCTACTGTGCCACAGCTCCTATTCCTGACAAATCTTTTCTGCAACACTCATTAGCATTCAAAATCATCTTTCTACATCTCAGAGCTCCTTTTCCCTTTGTAATCACCATGTTTCATGCTAAAGAGAAAAACACATTAATTATTTATTTCCTGATTTAATGCAATGCTGAATAAAGACTAGCCAAATGGCTTCAACTTACACTTTGCACCACAGAAAACATTGAAAGAGGATTAATTTCAGTCACTATGACTCTCCAATGTGAAATCTCCATAGTAGCTGCATTAAACATTTTATCTAACCCTTCTTTTACATCAAATTTTTCCACAGATTACTTTTTCTGAGATCAAGAAGAAAAGATGTAGTTTGAGCAGGATGAAAAGTGGGTTACTCTTACTCAAGATTTAGCCTTTCTGTAGATTAAGGTCTTCTCTTACTAACCCAACAATACATTACAACAGCAGAAAACAACCGCTCAGAGACTCACAGAAATTCTCAGAGGAGCTGTCATTGTTTGTATTGTTGATTAACGACTTTCGAAAACACTAGATCAACCTCAAAAAGAAGTGTATTTTAAGGAGAAAAAATTACTCAAAACATTAACAGCAAGAAGGCAGGAACTTCTTGGTAAGTAGTTTTTACTTCATATTATAAGAACACGTGACACACTTGCAATGATATAAGACTAGAAGTAAATCATAGATCATCATCTTTCAAATAGTTCAATGACATAGACCTAGCTTTCAACCTTAAAGTTCTTCAGACATTTAATATTTAAAAGATGTTTTAAACCTAAAAAAAATAACATTTTGTACCGGAGGTATAAGAAAGTCCTCCCTAGACAACACAAAAGCACTCAAACAAAACCCATAGTCAGCCTAGAGAGGGAAGGTGGGAAAAGCAGAAACAAGTGCACCGTCAAAAAAGATTCCTGAAAAGTAGAAAAAAAGTTATTTCTTTTTCTTTCTATGCAATTAACACACTTTTCACTGTAAAGCATTAACTTTTATAAACTCCTTATGTCAGAACCCCCAAGCACAGTTTTGGTCTTAAGAGAAACAGAATATATTCCTTGGCCTTCCAGTTCTCGGCATCAATCAATTCTATACCCTCTAAAGTTGTATTGCCCCATCTAACTTAATCAGCTGTAAGGACCAAGACTGCCAACTTAATCTATATAGTCTGGAAATTTTAAATGCCATACATTAGAATTTGTAGATTATCTCTTCGACAAGTAAAAGCTTACACACCTAAATATTAACGAGATTGACACTAATCCACTTAATTTAAAAACTAAACAGCCTTTCAGTGACTTTTAGCTTTCTGAGGATAAGAAATTGAACCAAAGTCAATATGATAATGTAAAACCTAACACTTGTTTCAAGCAGCTCATTTATTATAGTAAACATCATGATTGTTATTCCCACTCCAGTGTGTTCTCCAAATGGCAGGATATGTTTCATAGAGGTTGGTACTTACAGAAGAAGTACCACATACTGTAGAGAAAAGGTTGGGGAAGGAGCTGTTTTACTGTCAGAAGCTTACTACTCTAGCCCCACTGTAAAAAACGTCAAAACTCACAGTAGACTTCAGGTATTATTTCTCACACTTGCAGCCATTTGCAACATGAAAAAGGTAACATAGCAACTATTTGCAATCATGTTTCTGAAAATATTTAGACAGATGGTGTGGTGACAAGATGTTGGTAACTGCAGGTTTGAAAGAAAGCATACTTTCAAAATCATCTTAGTCAGTCTGCCCATTTACAACAGCAGCTTAGCACAAACAATATTGCACATATATATGAAAACTGCAGAAACAATTTCACTTTAAAAAGTCTTCAGAAATTTCCCTGGCATAGTTGAAAACAGACATTGTTAGGCAGTTAAATTAGCCAATTCAAGAATTAATGAATAGTTAAATTAGCTAAAGAATATCCATGAGATACCCATTTTCTTCTAAAAACAGATTAATATTGCAACAGTGTATAATTCCAAAATAATAAATTATATAGTACAATATAAAAATTATTAAATATAACATATAAATGATATAATATATTATAGTATATATAATACATAAGTAAATAATTCAAAAATCTAATATTTATGTAGTATTTAGTAATATTGGATTTCATGTCATTTTTATCCATTTCATAGATATTAAGAGTTAACAGTCTAGTCCAATCAAAATCTATGATAAAATTTCCCAAGGTCTTCAGGGAAGACAGGATTTCAATAACGTTTTTGGGAAAGGGTCACTGCTGGAAGTGTTTGCCATCAAGCCAAAAACACTAAAAAAGTATGAGAGATTTTGAGAAGGTAGATTTTTAGGGAACAGAAAAGATGACCTGTAGAAAGCAAGAGAACTGACCTCAATCAAAATTTCACTTCAAAACATTTGCAATACCCTTATGCTTGGAAGAAAATATCTGTAGTACAAATGGAAAATTTTCACTGATGTGCTAAGAGTGAACTATTAAATGTAGTTCTTTTAAAAATTGTCTCATATTGTATTTATTTATCACCTGAAGTTATTTTATAGTGTCAGCATACTTATGCTGTTGTATCAGTAATTCCATTTTCACGGTAATGAAAAAATTTGAACTTAATAGCTCAAAAGTGATACATTTTTCATAAATCTGAGTTCCGCCACAGATGCTCACCAATTTGAACTGAAGTTTTGTGAACTGGAAGTATGTGGACAAATCAGTCATCCTACGTTTGTTCAGTCATATTGTTCAAAAGCTCTCTTTGTCCTAGTGAAAGATGTCTGGAATCTTACGAAATAACTAACTGCAATAACTACACCACTCAGTGTAGCTCTGAGTTCATTGCAAAGGCTGTAACTGAAGTTGAGTCCATTGTAAAATCGTGAAACAGAACAGTAAATAATAGTTAATAAAGTAAGCATGGATATACAGAATTTCTATTCAGAATATCACTTCATGTTTAATAACTCTGTAGAACTTTATATTTGAAGTTTATTTTATTCATGGTACTATTCAAATTATGAAAGTGTGTTTCTGATGCACTAATTCCAGAGATTAATATTTCTAGGATGGTTGCCAGGAGCATGATTTTGCCTGTGCAGTTTCAAGCAGAAACTGTATCAAGCAGATAGAATAATATCAAATAAATCTGCAGGTCAATGAGTACAAATGAAATGGATGCTCTTGGAGAAAGAAGTTCTGTCCAGAGTGGCATGATTCAATTTGAATATTACAGCTCCTTGCTCCTTAGCATGCATGTACCTGTGCCTTCATCAGTTTCATTGACATGAAAATTACATTTCTGTATGTACTAATTCCTCCACTTCTTTTCACTGCTGCCAGAAAGTGTTTTATACCTGCCATGTAGATGAAAGTGCTTTGGTGACAGCAGCAGTAAGGAATTTAATGTTGTAGACTCTGGTACAATAGAAATTTCAAAACTGTTTTTCTTTAGACTCCCAAGCAAAACAAAAAGCATCTGCTAGACCACACATATATTTGCAGGCGTAGTGGCTCATCCACACAATGTAGACACTACTATGAGGACTCACAAGCATAAATAAACATGTCTTCAAAGAGGGGGCAATCAAGGAAAAAGATTAATTGGAAACATATTTCAGATTATTTGCAAATATACTTTGCGCTTTAGAAGAGCATGAGTTAAAAAAGAAATCATTAACCATCTTCAGTGTGAACCTTAAAGATTTACTTTTGCTTTTTGAAGCTCTGAAAATTCTTTTTCCTTCTGCACTTGTTTACTCATTCCTGGTGAATTTATTCCGATTCTGAGTTCCCCAAAATCTTCTCATCAGGTCTACAACATCATCTTCACCTATCACACTTCAATTACAAAGAGCTCATCACTTTGTTGTGAATAGATATGCAGCATAGTAAGTAGGACAAGAAAAAGACTTCTCAACTCCCTGTCTGCTCAGTTGGAAAACGCTCTCCCAGTCTAAACTTTATGCCAGGGAAGATCTGCCAGATACAGTAGAGGAGACAGTTCAGTCTCACAAAACGGTTTGCTGACTTAATAACATCTAAAAGTGGAAAGTACAGTGCCAGCAGGGATGGAAAAGTAAACAGGTGTTGTCACTGCAGGAGAGAGTGATATGCAATGTTATCAGTATTCTTACTGCCTCCATTTCAGGCAGTATAAGCTGACTTATGAAATCCCATGGTAAGGAAGAAAATCAGCAAGTCAGGAAATAGAAAGACCTGCTACTCCCTGTTAAGTCTGAATATTAAGATATATCCACTGTGTCACTATTAGCAAAGTCAGACAAGTGTCAAGGTCAGACAGATGAAAGTGCCATGATATTAATTGCTGGAATGAAGCTTGGAAATCAAAGTCTCTGTGCACAAGGTCAGGCAATCTGTATTCTGACATTCTTGACTTCCAAAAGCTTGATTTTGCATCTATTTTTGGATGGTTTGTGTTTATAATATTATCTATGTTATTTTGCCAAACAGTAAGTGATTCACGGAATCACAGAATCACAGAATTTTCATAGTTGGAAGGGACCTCTAGAGATCATCTAGTCCAACTCCCCTGCTGACGCAGGAATGCCTACAG
Source organism: Burhinus bistriatus (assembly GCA_013397275.1). NCBI lineage: Eukaryota > Metazoa > Chordata > Aves > Charadriiformes > Burhinidae > Burhinus > Burhinus bistriatus. The sequence continues at coordinate 435,157 of VYXH01002036.1, forward strand.
CACATTCATTTTCCTTCTTAAATTCTAAATGAAATGTGTTTACTTGTTACCAAGTTGCGAACACCAAGTTGAGCAAGAACAGAGGATACAATGATTGCCTCAGCTGACTACAGGCTAGCATGATATAACTGGGTTTATTTCAAAGATGTGCCTATTTTCTTCATTTGATTAGATCAATAGATATGATATTTTCCAGCTAAATTATTGCTTTCCAACATACATCATAAATGCAATTAAGAACTGACTATTGTTCCAAAACTGTTGTAGGTTAGGGACTACCAGCACTTGCAGTGGTAGAAAAAGCAACGCTACTTTAAATCTGTGCACAGTTTCACATTCATCTATACATGCAGTAATTTGCATAAGTTTGTATCAGGTAAATCAGCATAGATTATTCTGATCAAAACACTTCCTGAGATAGACAGTGCTTTGCTTTATTTTAAGGACACCTCTTTTTCTGTATCAGCCAAGTAGCTAATCTATTCGTTTAGAAATTTTGCCTAGGGAAAACAATTAAAACAAACTTAATAACTTTTCTATAAGTTTAAAGTCTTCTTTTTTAAAGTTCTGAGTGAGGCCTTGAGGTAAAATTCCAACAATAAAAAGTTGTATTAAGGTCAAAACTACACTAATAGAAAGTTCTTTAAAGTAAATACCCAGCATTAGTAAGAGGGGAGAAAGAAGGACAGGAAGAAAAAGCGAGAAGCCAATACTCAGAAGACATCCGAAGACACAGACTCCCTGACCTTGAACAAAGTAATTCTGCAATACATTATCAATGCAGAAATGAAAATACATAGTGCAACTGAGGTAACATAGTCCACTAATTTCCTCCTTCACTGTTTACTTGAATGTTATTCCACAAGTTCTGAAGAAGGAAAACCACGTAAACAGCATTCCTTGAAAAAGGACATGGGACGTAACGTAGTTCAGAAACTGAACATATGTCAACAGCAATGTGATGTCATGAAAAAACAAATTATTATGCACAACTATTACCAGTTATTGTCTATAACTCATAAATCACTTATTTCATTCTGCTCAACACTGATAAAGCCTCACCTGGATTATGAGGCTGACTGTTGAACACTTTAATACACAGACGATGCAGAACAACTGAAAAGGCTGCAGAAAAGAAAACGTCATCTGATTTGATCTACAAGCTATAGCCAAGAAAAATGAGTCTGTTTTTTCTCTCTGCAGGGTGAAAAAAAGAGCAAATATAAATGTATTTATCAAATACCTAGTATTTTAGAAAAGAAGGGAACAAACATTCTGCAAGTTTACTCTGAATATGATTTACAGAAATAATAGGTTTAAATTACAGGTAGAAATATTCAGAATAGGTGTTAGAAAACACCTCCTAACAGGACAGCCACGGTCTAAGCAATTGCCTTGTTGAGGAATCCCTATAATTTTGAAAATGGTTGTATAATCGTTCATAAATTATGTCAGGCTGGGGAGGATCAATGAAATAATATCTTGATACTCTTCCAGCCTTATTTATATTGTCTAATGATTATACATGTGCACATATGTACAACTACATATTGTTTGTGCACATTTTCATGAGAGGCCTTATTTGAAGAACAAACAGCAATTCCTGGCTTTGTCTGGGTAGTGCACTTTAGAAGTTTTACAGTCATGACATGAGATAATAATTTCATAATTGCTTTTCAAAACACAGGTATAAAATTCCAATTATTTGTTTCATTGTTAGCATTTATGCCACAGTACATTTAACAACTGCAACACTAACAGAAAACTAACCATGCTCACATATGATGTGCTAGTCTAAGTTTTTGCTGTTTTCACCAAGTGATATTATGTCATCAACATTTAAATATGCTCCCTATTGATTTCAATCAGAAGTTCTGCTTAAAATCTGATGACACAATATGGTCTACTGATATTAAATGGCATGTGCATACGTTTTAAGAGAGAAGATAAGCACAGAAAATGATCAAAATAATAAGTTTTGTCATGCTGCTTTATTTCAAAGTGGCTAAAACAGGAGAATCATCTAAAATGTTTCAACTGGTGATAAAACAGATTGTAGAGCTATGTAAAAAGGAGTATAGAATATAAATGGAACACTTCAATCCCATAAATACGAATTCCAAATGAGATACTAGATCCTATCCTCCCTCTAATATTGCTGGAAGACACTAATTATTATGTTGGTATCACAACTTAAACTGGGCAAAACCTTACTTGTTTCAGGACATTCACTTTTATGTAAACAAACTATATTGTCCACAAAATATGATCCTCATAGGTTTGGACTCTAATTTTGCAAACCTTGCAAAACTCATTACTTTGATCCTGTAGACATAAGAGATCCAATGACTGTTTAGGTTTTGACCCAAGATTGTCCATATTTGGCTTTAGTTCACCACAATATTTACTGAAGTTCCTGAGTTTTATAAACTTCAGGTTACTAGTTGGATCCTGTCTGACTGAAAAGTGGAACCATGGCTCTGTGGTAAAATAAAAAGTCATCTCCAATTTCAAAACACAACACTGGCCAACAGTTGTCAGTTAATGGTATTTGTACCACTTGTCAAGAAAACAATAAAACAAGTTGCATCTGCTATTTGCCCTTGGGAAGCAAACATGGTGTGCATTGTGATCATCCATATCTATCACCTATTTGGAGGTTGCTGACACTCCAATGCGGCCTTTGTGCCCGCCTTTCCTTCCTGTGGATATCAAGAGCAGAGAAGCAGCTCATGGGCACTGGGCCTGTACCCTGCTTTGCACTAGATGTGAGTGTTCAAAAGCACACCTGGGTGCAGTAATATCCAAGACATAGACAGAGCTACCAAACTGTGGATAAAATTTCAAAGGAAATTAACAGTGAAAAATGTTGGAAGGTCAGTCTCTCACTGTACCTAGACACTTTTACACTTCACAGGGCTTGAATTCTATTGTTTTGCATCTTACAGTTTTCATTTGCACCAGTGAAAAACTAAATGGAAATCTGTTTCAGACCTACAACTGTAAAGAAGTCCATTCAACTTGTATAGTATAAAATCGTTAGTAAGAGGGGATATAACCAGAGTCTATAGGAACCTATACAGGGGATAAAACTTTAAAAAACAGAATACTCTAAAAGAAGGACAAAGGCAAAACAACAGTCAAAATCTACAAGCAATTAATTGAGAGATTCAGACTACACTTAAGATGCAAGTTTTTAACAATGAGGGTCTACTAAGCCATTGCCTCTGAAATCTTAGAAAAATCTGAAAGCTTAAGTGAGTGTAAAAATCAACCATTCTGTTTCAATAGTATTTAGCATTCAGTTTGTCTTTATGTGGATGATAACTTAGCCCACACAGCCACTCACATCCGTTATAAAACAGGAGCCACATTCTCCTAAATTCACTTTTAAAGAAATCTTCTTCCCGGTAGGATATACAAAAAGAATAAGGAAATTGTATGTACCTTTAGACGGGGAAATTCAACCTGGAAGCACATCTACTTAAAACTCTTCTAACAACAAATTACCAACTTTGATTAATTATTGTTTTGAAAAATAAAAGATAGAATTTACTTCAATAAGCATTGCCAGCACCTATATTTACTGGCAAACACTGTCTTTCTGATGATAGCCATTACTGCGATTCTTTAGTTCTATGGCTGCTTTTGTTCCTATTAACCAAGCATTACTCAGCAGAGACAAGCAATGTTTTTAAGAGCTGGTTTATCCCTGCAAGTATTTGGTACTAGGAATCTTCAAGGACAGTCAGGCCTAACTGAGTGCAGGTGGAGTTACAAAATGAGTAATGTACCAACAGGGATGGTAGTTCTGAAAAGTGCAACCTGACTGGTAGTTAAATACAAGTGCATGTCAGCTTTTTGCTGAGGGTTGTGAAGTAATAGTCACAGCTCTTGTTTTGTCTAACTCATTCCTGATACCACTCTGCTTTGCAGTACTGAACGAGCAAACACCTTGAAGTCATTTAATTGAGAAACTAGGTATCTTATATTGTTAACATGCATTTTCCAAAGTGTGCAAACATCTTGTCTTTCGAGGAGTACATCTGTACAGAATTGTGTCTGACAGGACCTCATATGAGCATCTACTAAAAGAAATATATTTCCCTAATGTGATTACATGATCTGATAGAAATCCACCCTACTTTCACAATTTATTCTCAATAAACATTTGCAGACAGCATAAGCCAAATGGCATGCATGTGAGAAAAGACTATTTATTCATGTGGTATTTAAATATCTATAGACATTAAACAATATAATGAGTGTTAGCAGAGACATATCAAAGATAAAATAGACACCTATTTTTTCAGTTTCTATTACGCTAATCAGCAAAGCTATTAATTTCCCAAAGTGCCTAAATGTGTAAGGCAGAGCTGAATTAAGTAAATTGTCATGATTAATTATGAAGATACTTCTCAAGCTGTATGTTGGCTAACCTTCATGATTTAATTGGCAGTCTGTAGAATAGCCAGTGTCAGATCCAGAACTGGTTGAATAGTTGATTGCAAGTGTTGGATGAAATTTTCAAATGTACGTAGTTAAGATGGGAATCAAACACTTGCATTCATATTTACTCACATATAGGACCACACCTCTGATATTTGGATCATCTATTTCAGCTCCCAAACATGGATTTTGGTGCCTTCAGTTAGGCATCAAGATACAAAGAGTAGTGCTAATATTTTCTTTCTCGATTTTTTGTATTTTTTTTTCTAGAATGTATTTTCTGTCATGTAATCAGATCTCTAGCTAACAAAGAAGCTGCAACAATTTGACTTACTGAGTTACTATCAAGGATGTGGGTATTAATGTACTGTCTAGCAAATGCTGGTACTTCTCATTATAATACCCTTATCATCTTAGAAAAGCTCATCTGGGTTTTCAGAGAAAAGATGACTGTTGTAATTGAATTTAATCCAAAGGTACATATCTGTTTCATGACTCGAGATGAGAAGAGTGTGTAAATGCACCAAACCCCTCCAGACATAAAACAATCTAAATAAAGAAGTCGGTGAGAATTATGCATATCTACAATTTTATTTTGTCCTTTGTGCCTTTCATTCTTAGTAATAGCCATCCCAAAAGCCATATAAAAATGTTAAGTAAAATGTGCTGCATTGAGTGCCTGTAGCTTTTGCAACAACAAATAAATAATCAACATTTATGAAGTGACTTAGACACATTAAAACACTGATTTTAAGAACAATCTCTTTGCTGTTATTCTTCTCTAAATCAAAAAACTAGAAACCTCTGTTAAAGTTCCTGAATTACCCTGAGGTTATCGTGAAGCCACAAGTCTCTGAAGTGAAAATCTCTTCATCTCTTGAAGAACAGCTACCTGAAAAAAGCACTGTTCTGAAAATGACCTTCTGTCAAGGATATATTCAGAAAGATTTCTGTACTCGCCTGTAAGGTAATGGACAGGAAGAAATGAAGTCTTTTACTTTTCAAAAACCATTATATATTGAGAGCTTTAGACAATCTATCACTTCAGAGTGTGAGACACAATTCCCATTTAAAATTTCCCTTCCACAGCTTGGAAGAGATGGATTCTAAGACCATCTTCCTGTTCTGTTCCCCCCGCCCCCAATGCTTTCTTTGCATTGGGGGAAAAAAAGGAAACTAAAAAAACTCAGAAGGGTAAGCCCAGGAAAAGCAGATCTCATACTACTGTCTGCACTGACTAGTCTTCTCCAGTTACCAGTGAGAGGAAGGGAGACTGGTAACTTCAAACAAGATCTCATCGTCATTCATTAGACTGACAATTGAATATGGACACTTCATCATGACACATGCAATTGATGTGCTAGTATATCTCTGCTTTGTTTACTCCTGAAATAACAGGGTAAGACATTCTATCACAAATTCAACCCTGCATATGTTGCAGTTAGGCAACAGCGACACATCTTTACACAAATAAGACTTCCAAGTCACATCTTACTTGTGAAGAAGCTGCAGCTCATAATAGTACATTTCATGGATTCTAAATGGTGAGGGCAGAGACTGATAATTGCCATGGGTTACTGCTCTATATGCTAATATATATATATATTTCTTTGGGAAGACCTTATCACAGCTTTTCAGTACTTAAAGGGGGCTCATAAGAAAGATGGGGACAGACTTTCTAGTAGGGCCTCTAACAATAGGACAAGGAGTAACGGTTTTAAACTAAAAGAGGATAGATTCAGCCTAGATATAAGGAAGAAGTTTTTCACAGTAAGGGTGGTGAAACACTGGAATAGGTTGCCCAGAGAGGTGGTAGATGCCCCATCCCGGGACACATTCAAGGTCAGGTTGGATGGGGCTCTGAGCTACCTGATCTAGTTGAAGATGTCCCTGCTCATTGCAGGGGTATTAGACTAGATGATCTTTCACTGTCCCTTCCAACCCAAACCATTCTATGATTCTATGATTTATTTTAAATTTTAAAACACAAAGATTTTAACATTCAAAAATATTTTTTAATTTTCTCTCTATGCTTGTGAGATACCATGAGAACTACAGATCTTTGTAGCAATGATAAGTCATTGTCTCATCATTAGTTCTTCTAACTCAAATTCCTCTGGAAATCCAACACTAGTAAAGAAAAACACAGCCACCGTTCAATTTTTTGTTTAAACTATGGGGTAGAGAGCTTCTGCATCATGACTTACATCGTTTGAAGTCTCTTTTTCATAGTGATGGTCACAGTAAGTAAATATGGTGAAAAAGAAATCCTCGATTCAAGATCTTTTCTATTAGCTGACTCTAAAGGTGGCTTGGTTTAGAATGAGTTCCAGTTTACATGTAGATGAAGTATGTCATAATGGATTTTATGAAGATAACTAGATAAGTTACTAAGAACTGAATTTCTTTTCTCCTACATAAATCACAAGTATGTTTATGCATAAGTTAGAAGTGCATGAATCTATGATCAAGAAACCTTGCTCTCTTGTTTGATTGGCAAGGCATTTGGTTTACTTAAGATCTTCTGAAAAAGGTAGGAAACGCTTGCAAGTGATATTTGGTAATGTAAAGAAACAATTTCCCCAATTCTCTCACAAAAAGTAGCATTCAATATAATGGTCCTTTAAGGTGATTAGGCCGCTGGAGCACGACTTCTGAAAAGAGGCTGAGAAAACTGGATTTGTTAAGTCCAGAAAAGATGAAGGGGAGGCTTTAATTGCTGTCTTCTTCTGCTTAAAGGTGTGTTGCAGAGAAGACAGACTCAGTCTCTTCTTACTGATACACACTAAAATATGTATCTTCCCCTTTCTTGATATTTAAAGAATACTGCAAGAAGAGCTGGTTTGATTTTATCTCTGATCTTTTAGTAGATTGCTGTCAGAAGGTCCAGGGAAAAATCATCTCATAAAGAACATCTTTAGAAGAAAAGAATATATTTTTAAGGCCTAATTAATACATGTCCCTTTTACTAGATTTCTAGAACATGGGGAGGTATTTTGTTAAGAAATATCACACAGAGCAAAGCACACTGAGTTATGCCTCTTATGTTTTATTTGGTCTACACTGCATACAGACCACAATCAGTTCTGAACCATATCAACTAATGCATTAAAATGGATTTGCAAATCATTTTCAACAAATTTACAACAGACTTATTACCATTTTACTTATTATTACAATCTAACTTCTTCATCAGTATCTATGCACAGTTTTCACAAGCAAAAAAATGCTCTAAATTAACAGGCCTTTATCTTTGCTAACCAACAAATAAGATCACCAAAAGCTTTCTGAATAGTAAGAGAATTTCTATATAAGAATACAAATGGCAAGTGGTTTTAATAATCCTCACTATGCTAGGAAAGAGCTAGCTAGGTGTTCCCCTGCTGTTCCTAATTTCCACCAGTAGACAGCAGCTGTTCAGGACTGCATCCTTACAATGGGATTGGACTCTCTCATGCAATTTTTACCTTAGGCTTGCATAGTCAAGACCAGGATGATCTGAGATGGTCTCACAATTTCAGTACAATCTAATTCTGTCTCATGACTACATCCCCTATGCTCTATCAGTCTAGTGCAAGTTAAGCTCCAGTTGTGTGACCTTTCTTTGCAAGAACTTAAAACTTGCCTTGACTGGATCATTTACTGTCTGCCTGCTTAAATCCACCTTGTAGTAATTTCTGTTGCAGTATCTAGTCCTTTGCTTTCTTGCAAGTATTTAATGGATCTCCAAAATAGCTCCTATATTTCACCTAGCTCTATTGCCTTTACTATTGGTAATGCCAGTCTCTGTTCATTTCCACTGTGTAAATACCTATACTACAGTAAATGTCATCTCAATATAAGCACTTCCAGATCCTTCTGCATGAACTACTACAAATAAATACAGATTTTCACCAAGTGGATCAAATTCAAAATACATGGTAATTATGTCAATCTACCAGTGCACACCGCAAACATAATTTCCTGCATTAGATCTCATAATGACCTCATGGCTCAAAGGGAGAGTCCCAGGTTGTGAAATTTTTGTACTTCTCAGCACTTTAAAACATGTAATATATTTCAAGCAGTTCTTCAACTGAGGAGAAGAATACTGCAATGGCTAAAGAATAAAACATACAACCAGATCTTGAAAGAAAAATGAAACTGTGAAAAAGGTTGTTATCTGTTTTATTGCAGAACACATTTTCAGTTAGGATTAACAGCAAAAAAAGACCAACAATTAGGAAAAAAAAAGCAGGCTTTATCAAGGCAGCCAGTGACTCTGCATTGATTTTAAATTATTTAGAAAATGCAAGATGCCTGAATGTTTCTAATGAAATCCAATGGAATGATAAAAAGCCTGGCAAAATATGCTAAGTTTCACAGAATCACAGAATGTTAGGGGTTGGAAGGGACCTTCAGAGATCATCTAGTCCAACGCCCTTGCCAAAGCAGGTTGCTCTAGAGCAGGTTGCACAGGAATGCATCCAGGCAGGCTTTGAATATCTCCAGAGAAGGAGATTCTGCAACCACCCTGGGCAGCCTGTTCCAGTGCTCTGTCACCCTCAAAGTAAAGAAGTGTTTCCTCATGTTGAGATGGAATTTCATGTGTTCCAGTTTGTGCCCATTGCCCCTTGTCCTGTTGCTGAGCACCACTGAAAAGAGCCTGGCCCATCCTCTTGACACCCACCCTTTAGATATTGATAAGCATTGATGAGATGCCCTCTCAGTCTTCTCTTCTCCAGGCTAAACAGACCAAGGTCTCTCAGCCTTTCCTCATAAGAGAGGGGCTCCATTCCCTTGATCATCTTTGTAGCCCTCATTTCTTCAAGAATCTACTTTTAAAAGAAATGTAAACCTAATAAACATTCTTCCTTGTAAAATCGTCAGTTATTCAAAGAGGAGGTAAAGTTTGCAGCAGTTTTATGCAGTAATACATGGTTTTCTTCACATATAGCCAAGAGATGGAAAACTAGATCTCCAAATAGAGCACAGTTCAGGGTTAACTACAGAGCTAAAACTTGCTCCATGTCCTACATACACATACATTCATTCAAAGGGAAGATTTCGGTCTCCTTGAAAATCTTAACAATGAGGTTGCGTATGTCTAGACATGATTTTTTGTTGTTGTTTTTCCTTTGCACATATTCCTTGTTTCTCATTCCCAGAATCCCATGCTGTTTGGCTAAGCAATGATAAGGAGGACAGCTAGTAGCTGCACAATTCTTTGTGAATGAAGCAGCACCACAAGTAACTGACAGCAGGCATGAAGTTCAGATGAGCCACTTTGAAAAGGCTCGCTAGAGTATCTCTGAGTTAGACCCGAAAGGAACAGGAGAACACCACTGAGGAAGTCAAAAGAAACACTGTTCCCAACACACTATCTGGTTTAGAAATCCGTAAGAGTATTAAAGCCATACGGAGGGACCACACTTTGTTGAATAGTATGACACTCCTCATTGCCAAGTTTGTTGATATGCTCAGCCTTTATTTTAACCAAATTCATATTACTACCTGGATTCTACTTAAAGCAATTCCATATTCATTCTGTGGGTTGATTAGCTTTATCTCCTTGGTTAAAGGCTTTGCTAAAAATAGGAGTGGGAAGTAGCAGGAAAGTGATTCAGGAAAAAAAAAAAAACAACCAGCCACCCCAAAGCCTTACAATATCTGTTTCAGCTCAGATAAAAGGCTGAAAAAACACCAGTGCCCCACGATTCAGTGAATCCAGGTCTGCCTAGTCCCGGTCTCCTTCTCTGTCATCTACCAATCCTTTCTGAGTCTATCCAAGCCTCAGGATTTCTGTTAAAATTTCCTTGGTTATGCTTCTGCCCTCCCCCTGCCACTGCACTGGTGCTGCCTCTTCTTTCATACTTCCTTGAGCATTATAGCTTCACTGTGTAATACTGTCATTAAATCTGAGTTAGAAAAAATTCTATGGGCTATCTTGAACTGCTACAACAATTTTCACTTACCAGAAAAATTGTTAAACTTTGAATATTGAATTATTTGTGTTTTCTCACAGTCTGGTTTTTGTTAGTTTACATAAAAATGTGTGTTTGAACATTGTAGGTTGTCTAAAGAAGTTTTAAGGAATGCAGGTCACCCATGTGTTAGGCTTTGAGAAATACCATGTGGAGGACTGGACTCTGAATGTGAGGTCCTCACTGGAAGCTGCTTCTCACAGCTCTCCTCACACACTGTTTTTGCTGTTTATGTGGCTATCCATTCTCCAGGCTTTCTCATTGTAAGAACCATGCAAGAATAGAGGAGCAACTCTTGTGGACCCCTCTGATTTTGTCTGAGGTGATCATGGTGAGTCCTGATAAATCCAAACTAATTTGGTCTGAAAGCAATTTCTTCAGTTTCCAGTGCAAATATGGATTAATTTTTTTTTTTCTCAAGTGAAGGTTCTAGCACACACAGATGCACAGAAATATATTCTTGAATATGCATTTTAGAGCAATCCTTTTAGAGCTGATTCTCCTCATAATTATCAATTCTCCACAGGTCTCATGCCACTGCATAATTTAAAGGAAATCTCAGTGAATACTTTAAGCAATGCAGGAGGGAGAGGACTTCCAAAAGCTGAGGTGTGGCATATCTGGTTATATATTAGCATCTTTATTAGGCAACTGAGATGGCCACAGGAGAGCCACTGAGGAAATTAAGCAAAGAACTCTGTTTTGGAAGCATAATCTAAGAAAAAATCTGACAAGCAAACATTTGATGTACACTTTTCAATGTGCTTATAAAGTCAGTAAAAAATACTGTCATCACTTTATATCTGGAGAAATTGAAAGGGGCAAGTTAGCATGTACATGGTCTATCTTTTCACACTCCTAGGTCTGCTAGTTCAGGGGTTCTCATCCTTTTGGTAGCCAAGTCTGAGCTGCAAAAACTGCCAAGTGAATCCGGGTCTGCCTAGTCCCTGAGCCCTCCTCTGACATGTAACAATCCTTCCTGAGTCTGCCTGAGCCTCAGGATTTCTGTTATCATTTCCTCAACTATGCTTCTGTCCTCCTTTTGCCACTGCATGGGTAACATCTCTTTCTTCTCCTCCTTTTTGCTCTCAGTTGTGGTCATACTGGTGCTGAAACCAGAACAATGAGCCCATTGAGATGCATCTGATTGTGTCCAGGACCATTTTGATATCTCTGCACTGGAGCGGGTGAAGAGTGCAGAGGCCTCTATACCAACCCTGCACAGACCTAGCACCAATCCATACAGCTTGTTGCTTGGAGTGCCTCAGGGGGAAGGGTCTACTCAGCAGAAATCGCTTTCCTAGATCACATCATCCTCTCCTGTGTGCTTTCACGTTTATGCAGACAGTAACTGTGCAAGAAGCTGTGCAAAGTAGGCAGTAGGTCTTCTAGTAAAATATTTGCTACATGTGAAGACAATGATTTCTCTCCCGTTGGTTCACTGGGGAAACAAAATTCATTAGTGATATCTAGAGACACTAGAATTTAATGAGTGTATGCCACATCAAAACAGCATTGTGAGAGTATGAGCTTTTTAGTGGACTTCTAATAGGGTTCAGCTTACAATATTATTATTTGCCTCTAAGAAGGATGTAGCTTTCCATACAAAGACTTTAAGAATCTAATAATAAAAACCTACAGAGAAAGTGATGTTTCCTTTTGCTACTTCCATATTATAAAAAGTTATTTTACAAAGAAGTACCTGACCTTGTCATGCAAATGAAAAATGTAACCAGTGCAGCTGTAGAAATCTACATAACTTAAAAAAAATGAAATTGTGTAATTCAGATAAAATCAATAGCTTCCAGAATAGATGTTTTCAAGCTATTAAGTTATAGGTAATCAAAATTCCAAACTGCTAACAGCTACTCCCACAAGGTACCTCATACAAGACTGTACACTGAGTTTATACAACAAACCTTCTGTTTTATCTACTTGCAAGTATAAAATAGAAAATACCATATATCGTACATAGCACTGTATGATTGATATCAACTAATCCACTACTATAATACTCCAAAAGATGAAAAGGCAGTAGCAACTATGTAATCCTTTCTGCCCACCAGCCTGTTTCAGATGAGTGTTATCTGTATTTCCACGGTATCTGGAAACTACATGAAAGTGAACATGGAATAGATGTCTGATGGGTGAATTATCTGGCATTAATGCTTTTTACTTGGTGGGGAAAAACAAGCTAGTTTATGTTTAGCTCCAGGGCTCAAAGGGAAACATAAAGATTGACTGCCTGGGATAATGAGCGCTACCTGCAGGAGAGGATGGGGCTACTATTAAGAGCTTGCGGACTCAGTCAGCAGAGAAGGGTGGAACAGTAGAATGGATGATTTTGTGGCAACAGTGGGAGACAAGTCTGTTTTATTCAGAAGGCAAAATTGGGCTCACTGAGCCATTCAAACTGAGAACGGAGCACAGATGGCTTATTGACACATTCATCAGGCACTCCAGTGACAGGGTAGCAACTTTAATGCAACAATGAGATTTATGTTTCTGAAAAGCATTTCAGTAAGGATCTATTTAGTTTTCACCAAATCCACCCACAAATGCGTGCATACAAGTCTCACTTCCTTCAGTTAGTATGGCTGACAGCAGATGAGGACCTCTAAGCCATACTCTGCTAAATACTGAAATATCAATTAAAAACTCTTATTGCTTCCCACCATCACTGCAAATGTCACTGACATTACTGGGAGTTTTTGTGAATAAAGAATAGAAGAAGACTATTTGACAGACAGAAATTCTTTCATTATTCCAGCTCTTTGCAATACACAAAGAAGAACAGAATAAAGTGATAAATATCATCCCACTTTGGCTGAACTTGTAAAGAAATACTATTTTTGTCACAAAACCAGGTAAGGTAGTGCTGGATACAGACCAAAAGGCTTGCTAGAGCTTTCCAGGATATAACAGAAAGCACATTCTTTTTAAATAGTCATCATCATCATTTGTACTTACATAGCACCTTGTCATCATCAATGCTGCATATTCTCTACTATGAAGCTTGAGTATACATTGAGAAAATGAAGGAAAGTCAACTTTCTAGAAGAGATCACCTCTGCGGTAAGTTCTAGTTTAAGTGAAACTAGTGATTATGCAAAGTGGTTTCTTTCTCATTCTCAGTCAAACTGCCAAACAATTTTGCTCTGCAATGTTGAAGACAGTAGCACAACAGAAGACTGAAACAAGAGGAGAATAGCAAGGAGCTCTGTTGTACTGAAGCACCTTGCTGATCAGTTCATACTCAGTCTTTTTTCTGACAGAAAATTCCAGTTCATCCTGTTGTTAATCCTGGTGATCCACAGAGGTTTACAAAATAAAATGTCCTTTGGAGAGGAGATCCCCTTATTTTACTTTGTGAGTTGAAAGACTAATTTACAAGATATTGATTTTTTTTCTCTTATTTCCAGATTCTTCAGAACCGATTACATTTTTTTCATGTTTACTCTGTATTTGAATACTCTTTCCACAGGGAATTGGCACAAATATTCAAAACTTGTAACACACTGCATAAATATTATATGTCAGTAGTTCCCTGTTTCTCAACTGAATGAATGTTTGAGGCAGCTAAAACATCAGCTTTTTCAAATTGAAACATTCTGCAAATATTCCTCCATGTAGCATTAACATTCACTTTCTGTGAATGTTTCTGCCAGCAAAACCCTATTCTTCTAACGCCTGTGTAAACCAAATGCAAAAAAAGGGCAGGCTCAGCTTAAACTAGTTTTCCGTAAACACCCTAATGAGATCTATAAAGGATGTAATTATAAAAGTTTTCAACTTTGTCTATTTGATATAGCTTCTGATCCCAACAGTGACATTTAAAGATCTACACCAACAGAAGAATGTACTTCAGGATATGTAATACATGGAAACAATACTTTTTCAATAAGTATAAAGAGGGACATGTCAAATAGAAATAATGTATTCATCATGGCTGATCAAAGCAAGATAATAGGCATGATAAAATTGACTGTATGTTAGAACAGCAAACACAGGATGCAAGGAAAGTAAGTTTCTCATTTTTAGATTTTATTCCATCTAAAATACCAAAAGTATTTTGGTAAATTGAAATAAAAGACCTACATTCTTCTCAATTAAAGTATTAGTCCGGTTCTATAGACTGTGAATCCACAGCAATGACTATTTAAATGCTGTTCCCTCGATCAGATGGAACAACTAAGATCAGGAGCAGAATTCTCTTCCTTACACTCAGTCCTGTATTTTGACTGTCTTAACTTGATTCACTGAAAATGTCTTCCTCTTAGACAAAAAATCTTTTTATCTTTTTTTTAATTTTTTTTTTTACCTACACAGGTAATTGCTCAGTTTTTAGCAGCAGCTTTCATTGAGCATCTTTATAGGCCTTGTTCTTTCAGGAATAAAGTGCCAGTACCCTACCGGAAATGATTCTGTCCAAAGAGATGAAACAACCTGTTCCCAGCATATGGGACTATAGGACTCTTCAAGATAAAAAAACATTACCAACATTCTGTCTCTTTTAAGAAAGGCATCGTGCTCTTCGTGAGTGGATGTACAGCAGCTAAAGCATGTATGATAAACCTTTGGGATACCACCAGTCCTTGGAAGACAATAACCAATTCTAATTGGTTTTCAAGAGATAATTTGCCAGGAGACTAGGGAAATCCAAGGATTAGCAATGGACACAGATATCTTTTATGACACCACATCAAATGCAACTGAAGTTGGCAGTTTTTATCAAAATGGTTGGGCAGTCTTAGACTGATTTCTGGCCAGCAGATATGGTAAAAGAATTCCTATCCAAGACAGGAATTGCATCTTCTCATCAAAGCCAGCCCAGAATATAAAGTCTGAAACAAGCACCGCTAATAATATGTATTCTGTTCACCTGAATGTGGATGAGGAGTATTATCATTACCCAGCAGTGACTATACTGTTAAATTAAGTTTAATCATAAAAACCTTGTTCTTTCATTCCTGTAGAAACCATGACAAAACATGGTGATGAATAAAATATGGGGCATTTTCGCATGGTCTGTCTAGCACAAGCTGAGGCAATATATAGTACTCTGCTCCCTTTGCCTTTGCTTAGCCCACAACAAGGTGGAGTGTATGAAGACATATGTGTCATGGTTTGGGCCAGACTGGCCATTGAAATGAATGACAGATGCTCTCCCCCACCTCTCTCTCCAAGGAGAGGAGGAAGAGAGAGAAAGAGACTTAGGAGTTTGGAAGAAACTAAACTACTTTAATGAAATATTAATAATAAAATAAAAATAAAACAATGAAATACATACAATATATACAAAACCAGCATCGAGCTCCCAGGATGACAATCACGTCACCAGCAGACACTGGGAAAGTCCCAGACTGGACTCAGTGATGGATGGGAACTGGATTCCGGATCTGGATTCAGGAACACACAGATTGGGATCAAAGGCAGACGAACAGACACAGTCCTCCTTAGACGCCGGCCATTGAAGGAAGTGAGAGCTGACCCTTTGATCCCTCAGCTTTCATACTGAGCATGAGGCAGACAGGATGGAATACCCTGTTGGTCAGTTTTGGGTCATCTGTCCTGTTTGGTCCTCCCTGCTGGTGCAATCCCTCTGCGCTCTTCTGCTTCCAACCCTCCAATGGGGCAAATAACAAAGTTGGTTGACCTTGGCTGTTATAGCAATAACTATAAGCAAGAGCCTTTCTGCAATACCATTCCTTGGCATAAACTACAACTAATCGGGTCTTATCACTCTGAGAGCAAACAGTGTCTCCACAATATGCTGTTAATTTCAGAGGGTTCAGTTAGTTAGAAGAGGTTTAGCTGCAAAGTAAAATTACTGAACAGAATATTGGTTATGTTTTACCTCAAACCAGGACAATATGGTACCTTTGCTAAAAATTTGCATCCACTTAAAGCAGGAATCAAGTGCTAAAAGAAAGAAAAAATGGCCTTGGGACTAGAGGGGACTGCCAAGTTTATACAGTCTGCTTTCACAGGCAATTACATCATGCAATGTTTTTCATGAGAAGATGACATACCACTCTGAAGTAGTTAGGGCTTTCTACCGCTACTCTAATTATTATTGGAAAGCTTCTTTGCAACTCTTGCCATTCTGACTGTTACACTGGTGAAGTGTACTCATGGCTATTTTATGTTTAGCTTTTCTAGTACTAAGAATGATTTGTAATTTCAGTATCTCTTTTTCCTCCCAGGAACCACACTTTGAAGAAATCTTCCCTATTTCCTCTAATATTATGGTAGACATTTTAAAGTAGCCGTTTATATTTTCTTAACAAAATGTGTAGTGTTAAGCTTATCACAGGAATGAATTTTCTGTGAACTTAAAGCTCTGGATATTAGTTTAACCTCTCACATAAATTAGGATTTTGTCCATTCCTGTTAACTATGCTACCACTCTCTGGGTATTTTAGTTAATAAGACACACCAGTTTGCAGGCTTTTTAAGACTAACTTATTATTTACTTCATTTCAAAACCATGTGTTTATGCTCTCTGAAAGTCACTCTAATCCAACTCCCTGCTGCTCTCCCAATCCAGGTCTGTGATGCAGACCTGTCATAACTGTTACTGTAACATCACATTCTATAATACAGGTCACATTTGAGTAAAGGCTAAACCAACTTATATTAAAATACTTAAGTGCTCAAGTGTGCCAAAGGGAAAGACCAGGCCATCCATTTCTGATAATATGCAGTTAAGTTAAACAGAAGCTTTTTTTTCACTGTTTTGCTCCAAGCAGAAGTCATACCATAGATATGGCTTTTCATCTACCTAATTGAATCTTTCTGTTGCCTGGATGCCTACTTACATAAATTCTTTGCCTTTTCTGAAATTCACCCTTTAGGTGTGAAATTCTGGCTGTGAGGAGACATAGCACATAGATCTGGACCTGCATACCACAGGTAAGCCTTGTTTGTAGAACTGTATAAGATGTAAATAGTACCTAAGACGTGCCATCATTTTTCATGCAGAGATGAATTTAATCCTAAGGAAAAAAATCATCTCATCCCCAGTGCTTGCAGAGAGGAACGGAACAATCTTTTGACAGCATATAACATCTCCACAAAAGACTCCAATTTCAGTTTGGGGCCTCTTGACACACAAGAGAGTAACTGTAAATCATGATAGGGGAAATATTGTTAGTGACTTAGAGTAACACCAGTTAGTTATGTTACTTTCAAATCCAAAATAATTTTATTTTCTAGTGGTTTTCAACCACAGAATCAAGTTGCATACCTAGATCCAGGACATTACTGTGTAAACAGGATTTCTTATGACAAGGTAACATTCAAGTAGCCCTACAATAAACACCGTTAGACTGGAGATATAACTTTTCTGAGTTAACAAGGCAGTAGGACATTCATAATGTAAACGTTTTTTAGCAAAAATCTAGTCCAATTTAAAAGAGATATAGCTTATGAAATGTGTCCATCTTATGCAATATAGTCCAATGATACCACCTATGTACTGTTCAGTTATAAACAGAGTTTATAATTCTCTATTAAATAATATCCAAGAAGCAATGAAACATTCCTGAAACAATTCTTGTATTAAAGGTCTATAGCTGTTGGTTTTATTATTTTTATTAATACTTCTCAAGCAAATTCTGCTGTAGTCTATAGTAATTCCTAGAAAAATCTCATTTAAAAAATCACTTTTATACAAACTAATAGTTTATTACATCACTGAAGTTGCAATATAGCAAAATATATTTCTTTATACCTAATATTCTGCGAAAGTTCAGCTCAAATTAACAGCATCTATATTTAAGAGAAAAAGAGATTATGAATCCAAAAGTGCAGTTGTATAAAGGACATAGGAACAAGAGAAAAATGAGGTAAGGCAGACATAAACAATGTATAAATGAGTCCCAAATGTTCTTGACCTGACATTTAGCCTGACACTTTCCAGCCCTTAGTAAATATTTATTGGAAGAGTTATGAACATAGGTAAAACATTTTGAATGGAAGCTTTACAATCTATCAACCTTTGTAACTCCTGTATTCCACTAATAAGTCACTCTGTGCTCTTTACTGTATTTGGTACAGCATCTCCAGTCCACCCACTGTGGAATGGGTGTGACTGGAACAGTACCAGTGAAGCTGCAGAGGAACTTCCATGTACCCCCTGCCACTCCTACCCAAGGTCTTTGCAGCACCAATCCTCTGTATTTAAGAACAGAAGAAGTGCTTTTGGCAGCATTTTTCCTGCACAGCAAATACCCTGTCATTGGGCCAACAGAACATCCACGTTGCTGGTATTCATATCAGGCAGAATTCAGACCATCCAGAGCATCTGACCTCCCAGACCTCCCCATAACATTACTGTGCACGTGTAGAAGAAAACACTGTATTGATGCTGTCACTAGTAGTGGTATTTTTAAGGCTTTTGAGTCTCTGTAATTTATTTGTGTACATGCTAATAAAGAGATGAATGAGCAATTTCTATATTCATTGCACACAGTAACAGAGGTTGTGTGTTTCCATAAAACCTTAAGATCAACTAAGGAACAAGCCTGCCTGCAGGATACAGTATTGGGCCTGAGCTACGGAATGAGAGAATGAGGTTGCTCTTTCACTTGTACAGTTGTCAGTCAGACACAGCCCTAGTGAAAACAGTGGTTTCACAATTTAGGAAGTTTCTGTGAGAACAGAATCTAACTTGGCGGTGCCTGAATATCACAAACCTTTGTGCTTTCTTACATCAACTCATTTGCTACGTCACCAAATACAGTATGGCCTTTTTTAGCCATCAAGAGTAAGTAAAGTATCAGCAATGATGTGTTACATTCAGATATTCAATGAAATCTCCTATGCTCTGTAGGTATGTTTACAGAGTTATTTCTAAATTGGCATAGCTGGTGGCAGGAACAAAGATTATTTTCACCCTTGCTGCAGCTGCTTGCTCATCCATATGCACTCTCAGTTCTTATACACGGTACCCTTGCAGACTTACAGTCTTTGATCATGAGGACAGGGTTTTGTCTTTCAGGATGCTGATCTCCCCAGAACACCCATTTTGAGACGTATAAAACCATATGATGTGCTGCTTCCCAAGAAGTTACATGAAATTATATGGATCACAGGGAAAAACAGACTCTGATACTTTGTCAAATATGAAGAACCACACTACCTCAAGGACAGAAAGACCCAGCCCATGAAAGCATAGTAGCTCAGTTCAGAGGTAGAGGTAATGTGCACCAACATCAAATGCCCCATTGAAAGGTCAGATCTGACAGGAATCAATCTAGCATTGGTGGCTGTCTATAACCAGCCAGATCTAGGTTGGATCAGATAGTCAGGGGGCAGCTTAGAGAGAGAGAGAATTATTTATTAAAATTCTTCTACTTGGTAGGAGCTACCCAGGCTGCTATCTGTCCAAAGATTCTTCTTAAGGGAAGTCCCAGCAACTTTATGAAAAAGAATTCTGACAATTTGTTTCCTATTTCTATGATAGACTTTTTTTTTCAGAAAAGAAATCTCATGGTTTTGTTTATCTTTATTCTGATGTTCTGCATGACACCAAAACCAATGGAAGCACTTTCTCTCTCAATGGGGTTTAGTGGTTTTGTAAGGAACTTTGTGGAATGGGAGACATCTGTCAAACTCCTTAACAGTGTGTATACAATCATTTTTTTCATCAGTTTTTCTCAGTTTTTCCCAGCTATGTACTTAACCATTTCTTCATGTGGTTCACTGCTTATTTACATCCATGAACATAAGAAAGATATCATCCACAATTAGCATATAAATATACTTTGGCATTTGCTCTAATAATCTAAATTTTTTTCTTGAAAAAAATTCTCTCTCTGGGTTTACAGAGTGAATAACAAAGGAGTAGGCTGCTTCTGCCTATGGGACAGCTTTAATACTGAGCAAAGCCCTTGTATCTTTCCGGTTCTAGTTTGGAGCAGCTGTGGGACAGCGACAGACTATGACATCATCCTGTTGAAAGATGGATGGAGCCATAGCAGTTCAGTCTCAAAATATTTCCAGTGATAAAGTTATGGAGGGGAGTACTGTAAGAAATAGCTACTCTACCTTGTTCCTGTGTGGAAAGTTCCCAAAGGCAAAATTAATTGTTTTGAGAAGTACAGCTGTTTTGGCAACGATTGGCACTACCAGAAATGCACAGGGAAAGAAACACAGAATAGAAAACGGTCTTCCTCTGTCCATACTTTTAAAGTGAGAGATATCCCTGCTGTTTACTCAAGACATGTCATTGCAATGAAAAGATTTTCCTATTTACAGGAGCACTGAAATGTATTTTCCTACCTGGGATACAGATTCTTCATATCCTAAACTGAAAATTGTTACCTTTCATACAAATACCTTCCATTTTAGCATCACTAGTTTTGTTCAGACACTGAAAGAAACAAGCAACCAGCAAAAATTCCTGGGCAATCCTGGTGACCAATGTAATAAAAACAATGCATATTCAAATTGACTGAATGTTTCATGATGAGAGCTGCTTATACATCTAGAGATTTATTAATGCTTTACTCTTTGAAGGTGCCTGCAATACATCGGTTTTTAAGATATTTGTAAAAAGTTTCAAACACCGCTTAAAAGTTTCCTTCTAAGTTCTTATTGCCATAATGTATGTACAAATCCTTCTCTCTAAGATTGTTATGCAGATCAGAAACCTGTCCCAACAAAGCATGGAAAAAGCATTCAAAACTCAGGTACAGTTCTAGGTGTTGGAAAGAGAAGAAAATACAGCTAAGACATTTAATTCTTTGATTCAATGATATCAGGAGGCTGAGGAACTATGGTCATCTAATAACAGCTCTAGATTAATGGATCCTCCACTTGACATAGCCACAAAGGAACCATTGGTTGTTTTTTTCTGTCACTTCATTCATGTACTGTCATTTTCGTTCTCTCATTTGTTTTAACTAAAAGGCTAAAACAAAGGTGTTCTCAAGAGATGGAACAGGGCAATCTGCTAAGTAAGTGTAAACTATTATTTTTAAGGTCTTTTTCTATCTTCAGAACAAATTGCATAATAAATTAACTTCATAACCTTCAATTGGAGCTTCTAGCATTCTATCAAAATTACAGCTGTAGGCAAATAAATATCTCCTAAGTGACCTAGCTATTTCCCTTGTGTATGCTGTGTCAGTTTAGTGTGTGACACAGAGAAAGAGCACATTTAATATGAAAACAGTTATTTCTTCCCCTGAGCAGAGCTTCTATTATTTTGTAGTTCAGTTGTTCTAAGTTGCCTTCCTTATTCATTGTATTACTTATAATATGTTTCTATCCCCTTGCAACAAACTTGCAACACAAGCAAAAACCTGAAAGTTAGGATCCAAATTATCAAAAAATAGTAAGTTGTTCAGCATCACAGTTATGGAATATCCAGCTTAAAACTCTTATGGACTGAAAGCCCGTGGATTTTGACTGGAGTTACAGACTTCAATGTCTGGAGAATTAGGGCAAAGGGATCTCGAGCCAAATATACAAAAATTTAGACATCTCAGACCTGTGACCCAAAAGACAGTGATAAGGTACAATAAGATTTTTAGAGGGCATCTATATTACTATTGAATGTTGAAACAAATGATCCATATTTATACTAGGTGTAATTCCATTGAATTCAGTGGCATTATATCAGCTCTGAATTTGACAAGTAACCTCACATGCCACTTAGAAACCCAAAATTTAAGTATTGGAGCTTTTGCAACATGTAGTGATTGTGAATTGTCCACTGAACACATGAACTATGTGTAATAAAACTTCTCTCTAAACCAAGCAAATGTTTTAAAACATAACATACCAAAACTAGGGTCTTTATAATGGCAATGCTACAAAGTATAACAAAATAGGACATTAGCACAAAGAAAATGAAAAGAAATGCTAAAGAAAAGGCTTAATAGTCTAAAGAATGGCTGAATTATTTGCTCCACTTGTGTAGTAAGAAAGTGAAACATCTAGACAGTTACAAGTACTTTGCAGGCAGAACTACTTCAGGCAGGAATTTCGCAGAGGAAGCAGTGTGATCATGAATAAATGGTTTCCAAACTTTTATTTTTTTTTAGTTTGAAACAAATGTTTGTTTTCTCTAAAAGCTACTGAATGACTATAAGGAGATAGAATTTTTCATAATTCCACAGGTTTATACAAAGATACCTCATCTACCTTGTTTCTTCCTTACTTAATGAACATTAACAATAAGGTGTAGTTGGGATCCAAAGGCCAAGTATTCTTACTAATATTGATTTTAATGCAGGTATTCAGATTAAAAGTGACAAAATGGATCAGCTTTGTTGTGTGTGTTTTTCCTGTCATGTAAGCTTCATTATAATTAGATGCAGTAGCAACTCCTTTATTAAAATGGGTTTCGTTTTTTAATTAAAGGAAGAATATATCATCCTTTTGGTGTGAAGAATTTATTGTATCCTTTTCCAACTGACACCACAAATCTGTGAATAGAAATGTAATTTCTTGGGGAACTTCAAGTAAGTTGCTACGGTTTCTAAGGCAGAATTATTATAACAACTAAATTCTTGAAGCATACCCTCAACATAAATCTGTAAAGATGTTAGCAGGTTTTTTTAATCATTATTTTTCATATCATATTAAATTTCTGATTGCTCAAAATTCATTATATTTTCCACTACATAGATTATGGTAACATTGCCCAGTGGGACTTAGCTCCTTTTGTCCCCTATAAACACGATGGTAAAAGTTAACTGATCAAGAACTGATCACTCAGTTATAGGAGGATGCATCAAACCAGGAACCAGGGGATAAAGATGTTCCACCTAATATTTTTTAGTCTGCAACAGCGGTACATTTTGCACAATTAACTCATCCTAGTTATCGCCAAAGGAAAATCTGTCCAACCCATGTGCTTCATTAAATCATCTGTAGTTCCTATGCAACATGTCTCCAGGAACTGGAATTTGAAATCAGGATTTTTGTTTCCCTGTATTCTACAGCTGAACAAAACCAAACAGGCTTGTACCCACAGAAATAAATATGCATTATGTGCCTGTAGATGTCGGTCAATAAAATGACTGAGTAACTCTTTCAGCTCGAGTATCTAAGCCATGGCTGCTGTCTTACTTGGAATGACTTCATAGCAGCATAGGACATAAGTTTGGAAGTTGGATAGGATTTCACATTTACCTGTTTTTTAGTTCTTGGAGATTTCTATAATTCTAATATTGAGGAGAAAAAAACAGTAACATTGAGACATTTCTTTCTATATATGAGAAATTAGTGTAATCTGTGATGATGAACCAAGCAGAGGATACACATTTCATATTTTAGCAGGGCCAAGAGGTATGACATTTTTTTAAAATGTTGACAAATTTTTGTTGACAAGAGACCAAGCTGTCTTCTCTATCACAAGAAGTGGGAATTTATTGGTCAACTTCTTCTTTCCTTAAATAAGCAAAAATTCCATTACCTTCTTTATCCCCTGGTTCCTGGTTTGATGCATCCTCCTGTGAGTTAAAGAGTATTTATCTTCCACATAAACCAGTAGCCAATTTCACCTAAGTGTGTTTTTAATATGTGATATTAGAAAGCATTGCCTGTCTTGATGCAATGGCTGGTATCAGGTGGGAGCATCCTTCTAATATTGTTGGTTTGCAGGTTCTGTGGCTGGACGCTCGATGATTTCAGTGTGCAATCTTTGTTTTTGGAATTTGTGACCTCGGGAGTTTGAGCTATGAAGCTAATGCAAGGTTCATATTTTCATCCAAATCTTTGTTTCAAATGTCCCATGCCAATATTCTTCTTAGAGATTTATAAGAGCTATTTCCTTTTAATTTGTGTAATAGTATAAGTCATAAATCCCACAGTCAGTCATGTCATTATGGTAGGTACTTTAGACAGTAACTGCTCAAGGAGCTCGTACTTTTAAGATTTGATTCTGCCATTTCCTGTTTAAACAGACAAAGTATTTTACAAAGCACTGATCAAGAAGTCAAATCATTTTCCCCTATGATTTGAACAACAATAAAGCATTGTTTGCTGTCCAGTGAAGTCTTGGACCTACATACCAATAGAAACCTTCAGAAAGTGGTTGCAACATTTTACTATGCCTCAAAATATTATTGTGTATTTGGAGTCTGCAGGCAACAGGCTTCACTGCTGACAGTACACAGCTGGTATTCAAAGCTGTGCAGAGATTACAGTATCGGCATGAAATACATCAGAGGTTTTAAGATACTAATTGGATCTGCTGCAATTTGGAAATTCCTACATGACTGGGAAGATGCAATGAATCGTGCTCAGCCTTCTCTGCTGTTAGCACTCAGCAGGAATATTTATGACAGCAGCTAAAAGTAAAATCATGAAGGACATGCCATGGTCCTATCCCTGGATGATATATGTGTATACATACTGGGAAATGTAATACAGTATTGTATTTATCACCTCCTATGGCTTTGCATAGGCTCTTGTCACTTATAAAGGTAATAAAAATTGATGTGCCTATTTAAATAAGGCCTCCTGCAAGTTTTCAGTCACATAAAAAATGGTCCAATTAGGCAACAAGATTTACATAATGCTCAGTATATATACTGAGGTGATTTTAGCCCAGAATTTTCAATGAATTTAAGAGTTCATTTTCCTTTCGTTGTTTCATTAAGATGAAGATTCAGTATATTTTTATTTGTGTTGTAATGGAAACGTTACCTATGAAACAGTGGGTGCTGTCTTGATCATAGTCTTTAATCTCAAGGTTAAAAGCCTGCTGACAGTAGTTCTAGCTTGCATTAATTAGGTTTACTGTCTTCCACTGATCCCAGGGAAGTGAAGATCATTATTCAACTTACAGGCAAGCCTACTGTTTTCCACAGGCTTTGTTTCTTCCTATACTTGGAACCTTTGCCCTTGTAACACAACTGGTTTTGGAATCAAGCCTATAAGAACACAGAAGGGTTTTTCTCGTGATGCCTGTTCACTGCAGGCCAGGCTCTTGAACTGGCAGGAAAAAAAAGATGCTTATCCTGTATTTTTTTTTCAATGAATTCTCTTCAGGACTTCAGGCAATATAAAGAAGGGTGAGTAAGAGACAACGAGAGAACAGTGTACTGGGTAAGCAATACAGTAAATAGGGCCTGTAGCCAGAATTTGAGCCTCCTGATCAAAGCTACTTGTCCATTTAAAAGTACAATTTCTGCAGGCTCCTTACACAAAGATCTGCAAGTATTCTTAGATTATCTTAATTACCCTCTGGAAATGTCTCTCTCTTTTTCTAGTGACTAAACAGAGAAGAGTTCAAGCTGATTACTCTTAAGTCTGATGCCTGTATTACACACCTAAGGATGGGCCTGGATGTACTCCATCTGAGAAATATTTGCTGGGAGGATGACTACTGGACAGAAAGACTGGGACTGGCATGAGGTGCCTGAGAAATGAAAATCATACTCTGCAAGCAGGTGGAATATTGGGGTTGGAATAGGAAATTTGGGCTTAAAAATTAGGAAAGAAACAAGCTAAAAGGTATAAAATCTGAATAAATTATAGGAAGTGCAACTGCAGTACATTAATTACATGAAACTAAGATTTCTAATTCTGACCTGCAAAGATCTGTTAGATACCATGCCAAAGCACATGTCCTATACCACTTTCTTGTCTACATGAAAGACAACACCCAGCTGCTGCTCTTAACACTTCATTAACTAAAGCAGCAGCTGTCAGCCCAAAAAGGTTTCAGCCCTGCTGACGGTAGTTGTTAAAATGATGCTGCATCAAACAAATCAGTTCAGTTTTGCCTGAAAATTACACATCTGAAAGCTGACATTAAAACAACAAGATTAAGACTGAAAAGTGCAGTACTCTGGGATATGAATGCCAGACTTACACAGGAGTATCCTGCTGAGCAGTTCAGCCAGGATGGTAGTCCAACTGGGCACATGGAAGAACAAAAGGCTCCTGGTGAAAATTCAAGTGCCTGTTGCCTAAATATTAGGAGGTTCCCTAAAAATTAGACAGGGTTTTTGTGAAGCACATTGCTAGAGTCAGAAGTCTAATTTAGGTGTTTGTGTCCATATGTACAGCTGTGTCTCTGATTCTTCAACCAGGAGGTTTTAAAGGGTGGTGAAATGGACAGAAGCAGTTTCTATACTGTCTTTTCTGGAAATGCAGTATATGCTCACTTCCAGTAGAGGGTCTTCCTCACACTCCGTTAGCAGATTATCAATTGCTTGGAGAAAAGATGAGGATAAGGACATATGCTTTTTCAGATTATCTACCAAGGGCAGATGTGCTAATAAGCAACCTCATATATCCATACTAGATTTTTTTCTGTGCTTTCCCTCCCAATGGGGCGCACATGAAAGCACAAATAAAAATAGGAGTTAGAGAGTTACCCTCTAATCTGCAAACAAAAGATGCATGCATTTATGAACTGGCAAAGATAATGACAAGAACCTTGTAAATATGGGATATTCTCTTTCATCCTCATTTTAAGCGCAGTTGTGTAACAGTAGCATCAATAGGTCCAGATTGTGTTAAGGTCCATGCCACAGACTGTACAAACCACCAATTGCTCCAGCAGAACCGCACAAAAACCTCCTGAGAAAGAAGGATCTTGACAGTAAACATCAAGTAACCTTTTCTTTTTCCTCTACAATCTCTCATGCATAAATGCCAGATACTACAACCTCTCCTAGGTACAAATTCAGGAATATTACATCAGCTACTGCTGTTGGTTGGGTACTGTTAGACTCCGTATCTTGCTTCTTGTTAGTTTTTGTGAGTGATTAACCTACAAATTCTAAAGAGCTGTAGTTCATTTTTTACTAAAGTAAAATGGAAAAATCACATTTATTTTTCATGAGAGATACATTCTGCAAGTTCTGTTGGAGAATAATTTCACTGAATTAGATTGCTTCTGCAGTTGCTAACTTAAACAAGATCTATGAATATAGATGACCGTTTAACATTACATCATAAAGAAATGCTTGTCACATTAGAAATGGTTCAGCTTCACTAAAAATTAAAAATCTTTTGCATAAATGATTTAACAAATATTTAATATTGTTCCTCAAATTTCAACTATAGATGAATGTATTGTTTATATGTGAGAAAGAGAGAGAGACAGTAGCTAAAAAAACTTTTCAAGTAAAATTTAGAGCATTTATTTTGCATTATTTGACCGGCTCTCTTTAGTAAAGGTATGTCACAGTTCAAAAACAATGGCTGTAGACAAGAAGGCTGGCAACTTCCCAGATTGTGTTGACAAATATTTTTCAACCAGAGAGATGAGGAGCAGGGGGATCCTTAAAACTGCTATTCAAATTCAATTCATTATGCTTAATGGAAGAAACTCAAGCTAAGATATGAGCTTCCAGTCATCATGCATACAAAACACCAATTACATTCCCTCTTGCTCTTGTGCTAGAAGCTTTCTTTAGAAGTGAATAAGCAGAAGACATAGCTGAAATCATAGGCTTGATTTGATGGTTTTTATGTAACAGCAATTTTTAATATGGTGCATATTTTATTTTAGAATGAAAAAAAGAAAAAATAGCCAGGTGCAGAAAGGGTGAGAAAACAGGGACAAGCAAAAGGACTGTCATGTCAAATTTCTGAACCTGGGGAGTCAAGGCTATTTTCTTTTTTGCTGCTCTGAATTATCCTCCATCTTAGAATTGCTAATAGTTTTCCTAAGCTCACAATGAATGAGATACACACAATCTTAGCACCATAACTTACAGTTGTAGATGCTGAAGCCACACGTGCCACCTGAGCCCGTATGGTCTAAATTATGCTTTCTTTGCCACCCCATTGTCTCCGTGAGGTGTTTGCACAAACATCTCTGCACATTAGCAATTGCAAAGTGAAAAATTGAGAGATACAGAGCCATTATTGAAGACATAGCTTCAAATAAGTACCTTTCTCTACAGGTGACAGAATTTGAAATAAAAAATCACCTACAAAAATGGTCTTGCTAAACAACAAAATACTTAAGTAAAAAAAGATAAAAATGGGGATTTCATCCCCTAACATAGAATCATATAATAAAATCATAGAATCACCTAGGTTGGAAGAGACCTTTAAGATCATCGAGTCCAACCATAAACCTAATACTGCCAAAACCACCACTCAGCACATGTCCCTCAGCACAACGTCTACCCATCTTCTAAATATCTCCAGCATGTTTTGGTATGGAATCAATGAGAAATTCTATCATCATCCATGGTATCAGGAATAGTTATGTGAACTTTTAATATCACACAGAAATAAAGAGAAAAAAAGCAGATAATTATTTTTTACCAGAAGTAATTCTCTGAAATCACAGTGCGTTATTAGTATCTACTTACTTCTAGTTAGTCTCCAATAATAGATTAATACCACAAGAAGTGCTGCAACAGTTATCCATCATGCTTAATAAGGCCATGACTCTCCCAACCTCACACATGTTGAGGAATACCTTGTTCTGTTTACTGTCCTAGTAATACAAACAGGTCATCTTACAGATTAAGGTACTATTCAAAGTGAGTGAAATTATTGAATCATTCCCAAAATAAACAGATCAAATCACGCTACAAATAACAGAAGCCATGACAGATTTTTCATCTTACTAATAAATAACCNGTTGGAAGAGACCTTTAAGATCATCGAGTCCAACCATAAACCTAATACTGCCAAAACCACCACTCAGCACATGTCCCTCAGCACAACGTCTACCCATCTTCTAAATATCTCCAGCATGTTTTGGTATGGAATCAATGAGAAATTCTATCATCATCCATGGTATCAGGAATAGTTATGTGAACTTTTAATATCACACAGAAATAAAGAGAAAAAAAGCAGATAATTATTTTTTACCAGAAGTAATTCTCTGAAATCACAGTGCGTTATTAGTATCTACTTACTTCTAGTTAGTCTCCAATAATAGATTAATACCACAAGAAGTGCTGCAACAGTTATCCATCATGCTTAATAAGGCCATGACTCTCCCAACCTCACACATGTTGAGGAATACCTTGTTCTGTTTACTGTCCTAGTAATACAAACAGGTCATCTTACAGATTAAGGTACTATTCAAAGTGAGTGAAATTATTGAATCATTCCCAAAATAAACAGATCAAATCACGCTACAAATAACAGAAGCCATGACAGATTTTTCATCTTACTAATAAATAACCAGTTTGGTTGTTCAGACCGAAAAGTTTATTATTCATATCAGACTTCACTTACTGATAGGAACCCACAAATTCTTGCAGAGTTAGAAACAACAGAGCATTTTCACCCACTTACAGTGACATGTGTCATTACTCCAGGAATACTTTGGAAGTTCTCAGTCTTTTCATTTTTCTTTTCTCCTCCCCCCCCCCCCCC
>VYXH01002036.1:464911-509091 GCA_013397275.1 Burhinus bistriatus
CCCCCCCCCTTTATGGCAATCTCCCTCAAGCACACTTGTATTTAGTAATTTTTCATCTTCACTATTCCCCGTTGAAAGTAGGGCAAATGCTGCCTTTCTTCTCTGACTTGCTGTGCCTACAGTTTGGGGCAGAGAAGGAGAGATCTTTCTGAAGGACACATGAGTACCTATATTCATATCTGAAAACTCTTTTTTGTTTACTATTACCATTCTGTTGATCGCTGTAGAGAGAGACTTTTCAAATATTCTGAAGACTGGCATTCATCCTCCTTACAATATCAGTGCAAATCTCTCCTGTTCTAACAGGACTTGTATTAACATTTTAATTTTGCCTATTGCAGAAGAGGTATTCAAAGAAAATTTAACAAAAGCACACAATTACCATGCACTAAATATTGCTTGCATCTTAAACTAAAACAATAACTTAATACTGTTTACAGTCCTCCTTAGAATTATAGAATGGTTGGAGTTGGAAGGGACCTTAAAGATCATCTAGTTCCATCCCCCAGCCATGGGCAAGGATACCTCTCACTAGACCAGATTGCCCAAAGCCACATCCAACTTGTCCTTAAACACTTCCAGGGGTGGGGCATCCAAAACTTCCCTGGGCAACCTGTTCCAGTGTCTCATCACCTTCAGAGCAAATAATTTCTTCCTAATATCTAACCTAAATCTACCCTCTTTCAGTTTAAAACCGTTAGCCCTCATGCTATCACTACACTCCCTGATAAAGAGTCCCTCCCCATCTTTCCTGTAAACCCCCTTTAGGTACTGGAAGGCTGCTCTAACGTCTCCCGGAAGACTTCTCTTCTCCAGGCTGAACAATCCCATCTCTCTCAGCCTGCCTTCATAGGAGAGGTGCTCCAGCCCTCTGATCATTTTTGTGGTCCACCTCTGAACTCGCTTCAACAGGTCCTTGTTCTTATGTTGGGGGCCTCAGAACCGGACGCAGTACTCCAGGAGAGGCAGAATCACCTCCCTCGACCTGCTGGCCATGCTTCTTTTGAGGCAGCGCAGGATATAGTCAGCTTTCGGGGCTGTGAATGCACATTGCTGGCTCATTGTTGAGAATAAATTTCATTAGTAAGGGAAAGCAGACAGATTTTGGTTCAGACCTTACAGAAAAATTGTTGTATATCTGCTCCAAGGTTTTCCCAGAAAAGCAAATTCTAGATGATGGATTTATCAATTTTTCTCCAGTTGGTTGTCATTTAAATATGAAATTGAACTGTATATTTTGACATGATACAAAAAATAAGGTAAATTCAGTATTATGTAATAGTTTTTGAGTTTCTATATATATAATTCTATTGGTCAATACAGTGCATCAGCTTGTAAAAAAGTTGCATGCTTTAGGACAACGAATTAAGACTGCGCATTTGCCTTTCTAGAGTCATAGCACTCTGCCATGATTATATATCCAGCTGTCATCAAGTCGTACTTGCAGAGATGTTCTTTCCTTTGTGGAGAGATAGATTGGATGATCTAATAGGTCGTTTTCTATTCCTAACTTCTATGGCTCAGTGAACAATAAATAATATTACTCTGTATATGTAATGTCTTGTTCCAGCAATAAAATATTGCCCACAAGACACAAACATTACTGAGATTGTGATATAATGCCTCAAACGTCCAGACATAAGATCAATATATCAAACACAGTATAATTTTTCTACATCGTGGGCCATATTTAACACTGTTGTTGCTCAACAAATCAATTTGGTTTTCCTCACAAATTAAAAAAAAGGAAACACAAGAGTTATAAATCCTGCAAAGAGAATCCTGTGAACTAAGACTCTTTGTTTCCTATTTTCCTTCAGAAAGTATGTTACAGATAAGCATTTGCAACAATCTCTGTTCTGTACTGAAGAAAACAATTTAATCCTAGAATGTATACAATGTTAAGGACAGAATATATATTCACAGCTGCCCAGAATGCAACTAACATTTTATCTCTAATGTGCCACAGTTGCATTCTGAGTTTGGATAGGTGCCTAGAGAAACTAAACATTTTCCCCAGTGCTGAAAAGACGGAGCTGAAGCAAAGAATAAATATTACGTATTTAACAACAGCAGAGAGACTACATTGGTCAGATATGTCTTTATGAGGATGCTGAGCTTTTGTTTTCACACACCTTACTTGAACAGCCCCTCAGATAAAACAGAAATGTAATGTGTCAAGTGCTTTTCTATAATAGAGAATAAAAAGAACAATAATCCCTGCAGTTTAGCAGTTAAGTCAAGACTCTGAATTATGCTGGACCTGAGGAAAATAACATATTATCTTTTTTTAAAGATACAGCAAACATAAGAGGTTATATGGTTTCTGCTATTATCACAGTCACATTTGTAATAATTCCTGGATGAAGTCCATGGAAAATCTACCCTATGTGTTCCACCTCACTGTAAACAAAACATATAGCTAGCATCCTATCAGCCTTGTAA
The DNA here is from genome assembly GCA_013397275.1 of Burhinus bistriatus. Taxonomy (NCBI): domain Eukaryota; kingdom Metazoa; phylum Chordata; class Aves; order Charadriiformes; family Burhinidae; genus Burhinus; species Burhinus bistriatus. The sequence continues at coordinate 467,357 of VYXH01002036.1, forward strand.
CCAAAAGGAATTACTAGAAGCTCTTTATAGCTTCAGGTGCAAGAAAAAAAGTGAATTAGGTTCCAGCTCTCCAAAGAGTCGAGATTCCCAGAAAAAAAGTTTCTTCATTTTTAATGAAATATACAATAGCAAAAGCTTCAAGCCATAGAAAGTGACATACTAATATTGCCAGTAAAATGTAAAGATTCCTTCATACCGCAGATGAGAGAAAATAGCTACTTCCAGAGCTGCACAAGCAATTTTCAAACAATATAATTAGAAAATCTTACTTTTCCTATTTAAGTTTTTCTGTAATGAAGCAATTTCAGCCAACTGATTTATTTGCTTTTGCAAATGTATTTCAGCCTATGGGTTGCAATACACAGGGTGTTCTGCATATTCTCATAAATGTGTGATATTTAAAATCAAGCTATATAATTATTTAAATTACATGATGTTTCCATATTTTGAACAGAAATTGCTTCATCATTCTTCCCCAAGCAAAATCTAAATCAAAGAAATTTAATTTAATGATTAACCAAGTATCAGACAATGAGATGAAGCACAAAAAACAGCAAAAAAAATCTCATGAATTTGCATTAAAAATAATGAAAAAGAGATAAAAATTTAAAGTAGATTTTTTAACAATTTACCCAGTTATTAACTCACCTCTAATAATTTCCCAGTCCAAATAGAATGAAATGCTGTTTCAAATGGCATAACTGTTGATGAATGTTACCTTGTTTCATGTGCTGAACATTGTGTTTTAATCTCTTCTCTCTTATCTCTATGGCCCACAACATTTGTACACACTATAGGTTTCTAAAATAATAAAATTAAGGTTTCTCTGCCCCATATCCTCCAGATGAAGTTTTTCAGAATGCTAAAAATATTCTCTCCCTTTGAATAATGACATAAAATCATGGCCACGTATAGTAATTGCACCAAACCAGGGTTCAAAACCTCATTCTCAGTTCTGCTATGGACTTCAACTTGAGAGTAGATCAGTTTAGATCTGCACACTACAATCTCCCCATTTCTAGAACGGAGTAATATCATGGCCTTACTTTTAGTTTACATGATTTATTTAGACTCTAAGCTCTTCCATGCAGAGAATTTTTTAATATACATGTCTCATGTTAGTTTAATGGAGATTCAAATCCATTTGTAGCTTCTGAATACTACTGTACTTAAAAAATGATTGGATTCAGTCTACCTTAAGACTCATCTAGGCTTGGACCTTGTCAGCCATAAACCAAGGAAATCTAGCACAATCCTGCTTTCTAAGTTGTGTAGCTTACGTATACCAAAATTCAATACACTCACTATGTAGCCTAAAAGTTCCATCAATAAATTAGGTGATCAGAAGTTCTTTTGCTCTGTAGATAGAACTGTTTATGTCCCATTTGAAACTCCATCATAATCCTAATATAACTACTAATAAAACGGAAAAGGCTTAAAAAGTCTATGTGAATAGAAATACTGAATTATCCTTATATAAGCAGGATAAAACTGTGAGCTGAGGATGGCAAAAAATGTACAGTTATATATTCTACTTACATTGACTTTAAATTTCATTGACTAGTTATTTCAAATTGAATAACAATCCTATTGAAAAACCGAGTAAAGCTTATGCTAGTTTTCAAAATGAGTACACCACTAATAATTTACACTGATGTCTTTGGTGAATCAAGCCAGACAGCTCCATTCTTAAGCATGTCTTTGTCTTCAAGCCAAGGGATTTTCCCTCAATTTTTTGTAGGAGTCCATGAACTGAAGTTAATCTTACAGCATCTGTTCCAGTATTTTATTCTGAGCTGTAAAGATGCCAATATTCTTCAGTAACAGTATACTGACAGTCAATATTATATAAAATACATTTTATAGTATTCCCAGTCTTCATGAGCCAAACACATCAGGCTGAATGAAGTTTGACAGAAAATCAAGGGACATGCATTGCATGCATCTCATATAGAAAGAATTTTGGTGGGAAAGTGGAGGAAAGGACAGTTTTCACAACAAAGAGAACTTAAGGAAGCTTATAAAAAATATCTACAACCAACAGATTAGTCAGCCATAAAAAATTGAAGTAATTCTTGGACTTGATTGTCAAATGTAACAACTGAAATGCTCTTATTTTCTCTTTGAACTTTATCGGGGCATTTATTTGACCAAATTAACAGTAAGGCATGAGGCAACTGGCAATATAACAGCAAGCAGGAATATTGCAAAGGAGTTCATAAAAACCTGTATTGTACAGCTAGATATGTAACTGGCACTGCACTTTTGACCAAAAAAAAACCCCAAAAAAACCCAAAACAAAAACCAACCAAACAACCAAACAAAAAAAAACAAGAAAGAAACTGACTTTTTCTGGAGGGACTCCTTGTCAGAGATGCAGAGATGCTGACTGTAAAATCCTAAGCACCATTCATAGTAGTTGTACTGCCTGCCCCTTCCAGCCAAACGTACTAAGCCAACATGGTAACTTTGCAAAAATAAGTATTTGCTCTTACAGATGACCAAAAGATTCATAGGCAAATTCAAAACACACTGTCACAAGCAGAATAACTTGTAACAGGCTCACTTTGGAGGCAAGACATTTCCATTTCAGTTTTGCCTTGGCTTATAGTATTGATTATTTCCTTTCCAAAACTTCTGTGGAGGCTGTTGTAAGAAAAACAAAAAATAAAGAAGAGTAATTAAATTTTTGGAAACAGTCCAAAAGGAAAGCAGAACAAGGAACATCACATCTGGTCTGGTTTCATGGCAGATTCATCTGCTGACAGAAAGAGAATTTCACAAACAAGAAAAAAGGGAGGGGGAAAGAGGGATACTACTCCATACAGCTTCTGTCAATGTACATAATTAGGGTGAGTTCCAAACCTGTGTGCCATGCAACATGACTAGCAGCTCTTTTCTAGGGAAAATTTATACACTGCAGTGTTGTGGTAGGGTTTTGCACTGTTTTGTGAGGGAATTCTTTGGTGGAGGTGTTAAGTTTTCCCCCAGAGATACGACTTGCTGTTTCTTTGCTTTAGAGAAGACAGTATCAAGGTAACATCTTTATACCTGAGGCAGAAGCTAATGAGATTTTTTATAATCTCAGTTCCCAGGAGGGATTTCATGCCACAGTCACAGGCCAGCTCCTGCTTGAATTCTGTCTCTCAAAGAGGCAATTTCTTACACCTGCAGCTCTACCCTTGCTGCAAAGATAGGCAAGGATACATAGACAGAAAGAAACTTATCACTGGCAGTTGCCATCCCAAAGTAAGGTACTAATTTGAATAAAAGGAGTGAGAGAGTTTAATTTGAAATTCCATGGGAACCCAGGGATGACAGAAACAACTACTACTGTAATGTGCTTTCAGAAACAAGCAGAGGTCACTCACTGTTAGGGAGCTGGCTTAAGAACCAGCATAAAGTCAGTGGTAGGAACCACTGGAAAGCAGCAGAGCACAAGGAGCCAAAGGCTTACACCACCATCCTTAGCCAACAGGTAGGAAAGAACTGTTCAGTGGCTGCATGTATCAGTTGTTGATCAACAGAGAACAACCTGCAAAGGAGCATGAGCACTCCAAATGGCTCTATGGGCAATTGTGCCTCTGTAACAGTTCATATCAGGAAGGCACCCAAAATTCCTCTTTAAATACGAAATGATTTGTAGGTATGTACCTTCAAACAAAGAAGTCTATGCCATGGCTTCAGATTTTTCACTACTTCATCCTAGTGTTCTTCACCAAGAAACAGATCTTTTTGAGTACATGCTTCGAGCACTGAATCATTCACAAAGTGAAGGTGGTAGAAATTAGTATCATTCACACTTTTCTGGCACTTGAGCCTTGATCATCTGCACCGTTTACCTAAAGAATGTAAGTGCTTATTGAAAAGATTAGAGCACCCAGGATCCTACTACAAATTAGGGGTCTTGTTTCACATCACTGCTTCCTGGCTACCCTCTGCAGAATGAGTCAGAGGACTTTACTACACAGTCCTAGACTCCTTCCATTTCTCTCAAATGTGCCACTAAGTTGCACATCCTGACTTGTATCCAAATTCCTCACCCAAGTTTATGAGAGTTCAACTCAGGACCTGAGCAGAAACACAATCAATTTATCAAAATAGAAAAAGAAATAGTCACAGCTGTAACTGTGTATACGAAAAAAATCTATACTGATTGAAGCTAAGTATTTTGCAATATATGGTTAAAAAAAAAAAAAAACGAAAAAAAGACTCGAAAGAATCATAAAGCCCTTGGCCAGGATAATGTTTGACTCCAGGCTGGCAAAATCCTCCTGCTAAAATTGCAATCACAGATCACGGCTCTTTTCTCTTTATTGTCAACACTTGCCTGCCCACAACGATGTTAAGAGAGCAGAATACATTCTCATACTTGTTATTTCAAATTCTGAATTAGGACACAAATACATTACAGCAAAGCCAGAAAGAGGTACTTTTTTCCTGTTTCTATCTGTATAAACCTCTTCCTGTCTGGGATATAAGCTAACCTCTGTTTCTCACGTTTTCCTGAAACAGACAAAACATCAGTCATGGAAAATGAGCACCTGTCATGAAAGCAGTTTAAGACAAGCCATACTCTAAAAGACTAACTAATAATAGCTATCATAAATTAAAGTAGGTAAGGAAAACTTTGTTTTATTTGCTTATACTGTACACAGAGACATACAGCTAGAGGATCTGTGCTGAAAATTTTTTTTTTTTAAAAATAGATTGCCTCCCCTTTTAAAAGGTCATCTTTGAGAACTAATGTCCCCTAGGGCAAAGAACTCAAACAAAGAGGTGTTCTACGGAGTTGCTTTCCAGATTATTTTTTCACCTACTGGAATTAGTGTAACACTTTGATAGAAAAGCTGAATCCTGCTGCTGAGATAAAATGAAGTTGTCTAGCTGCCTCAAGGGAGAAGATTTGTTCTTTGAAATCAAACTAACAGTGGTAGTAGCTACCCATTATTCCAAACATAATAAACTGATTATGCAACTACTTTACTGAGGATTTCAGTCAGTCAGTCACGGTCCTTGAATATCCCACAAAAATTATTAGCAGATGCAGGGCTGCTAACTCTGGGGATTTCCACTACATTAATTAGTCCAGATTAAGTTCTGTGGAGAATATGAATAGAATCTATACATAAAGAAGACAGAATTTCTAACTCTGTAGGTAAAGCTTTCAATTATCCTTAACTGATTTAGAAAATCATGAAAGAGTGGAATGGCAGGCAGGTGACTTGAGCTGCAGATGCCTTACTAGATACGAATTCTGTGAGGTGCCTGCTGGTACCTCTAAGTTCCAGAACATCTTTAACAAGCTGACTCTCAGTCCCTTGAAAACAGAGTTGAAACATTGCCAAAAATTATGCTATTAAATTCAAACTTTTATTTAAATAAACTGGCCTGGTTTTCACAAGCTCCAGTAGAAAAACAATGAAAAATTCCTGGCAAACCCAAAAAGCAAGAAAAAAGAAAACATTTTATTACAATTCACCGTTCATCTTCATAACCTGACGTAGACAGGTCTGTAATATTTTTTTCAGATTGCTCTTTTTCAGTCATTGAAGCCTCATGTGAATAACTGTGCAACTTCATCCCTACAATAAGATGTTTCCTAAGAGAAACAGACACATGAGAAACTATCTCACAGACTGAAAACTGATCATTCTCATCCAGCTACCAAGAAGATGCTCAATGCATATGGTATAGTTAAAGTTAAAACTCTCCAGTGTTAAATTCATCCAAGATTAATTCCAAAGGCTAATGTATTCTTATTTGCCAAGAGCAAGGTGTGTTTTTAATTCTGGAACAGTTTCTGGTGAATAAGGAATTAAGGTTGTTGTAAAAATAGTGTAGTTATATGAGAAGACTGTTTCATCTTCTCCATCATTTTTCAGATTAATTCATTTTGAGAACCGAGTCCTTATACTAAATGCCCTTATTAATCATAGAAGTTTTTTATCCCTTATCAGGTGTCTCTTAAATTTTCTGTATTTAAAAGCATTACTCAGGCTTCAGTCACTTTAGCTTTCTCAGAATTTTAGATTTTACCAGAAATTGGATTACTGCCCCACTATGAGAACAAATCAGTCTATATTCCAAAAGAAACCCCTAGTTCCAAGAGATTTTTCTTTTTCTGTTTTATTTTGTCCATATATAAAACAGTAAAAATTAAAACTCTGGCAAAATATTGATGTCAGGAGAGACCTTAAAAAATAAATCACTACCATTGAGTTTGTTATCTCACTCAAATGTCTTTATAGCAACTGCCAATGATGGAAATGCTGGAGGCTAAAATGTCACATTTTTCCACTCTGGGTAGTTCCTCTGGAGTTCAGCGTGGATAAATGCTCATATGCATTATATTGTTCTATTTAATAACCTGTGAATAACTAAAAATGGCAGGACTTCAAACAGAGCTGCACTCAGTCTTACCAGCCTGGTATCAACCTCCACAATGCTGGAAGCATGATTAACACAAATGCAATAAAACTGGACTTCATATTTCACAGAACTCTTAAGACAGTCTTAGCAAACCTAGATGGTAAAGGTGCTATTTCGAGAGCCAAATCTTGGCTATCCTATGCATGACTTCAGTAGCCTATTCAGTATCACTGAATCACAAGAGCAATCAGAGATCTTCATACAAATGCAATGAAATGTAATGACAGGTTGTTGTCATCGGCTTTTGACTTTTTTAATATATCATCAATAGTCTTCCCATTGCTATACAAATCAAGAAGAATTGATAGACTTTTCACTCACATTAGTAATATTAAATATCATGTAAACTGAGAATTGGATCATTTTTCCCAAAGGTTATCTGTTGTTTCTAACTATACAAGTTGGTCAAATGAAAGGTGTTATTTCTATCAATATATAGATGCAATCCTTTCCTACTTATATTCCACATAAATAGTTACGATAATGTTACTAAAAAAAATATTTGTAACACTACTTCAAATATTTGCTACTAAATTTTGTAGCTACTGTACTGATAGGATGTATTTACCACACAGGACAGAGGACTTAATGAAAATAAAGTTTGGGTGTCTCTTTTACAAACTTGCAAAATTCAGAGCTGTTCCCCAGTGCCCAGAGGAAATACATTTTGCAACTGAATTTAACAGTTGTTGAGATGTTACCTGCCCTTATCAGTAAAGAGGAGGAGGAATTTCACTGACTCCAATTATCTACAGAACACTGAATTACTTTTTATTCAGTGTGCAAAGAATCATGTGGTCATGGGTGGGGAAGGAAAAAGGCAGGGAAAAGGAGTTAATTTCTGATCAGGGAGCTAGGGCGTTTCTGGGAAGCAGGCCAGGTAGTGAGATAGGGCCACGGCTCAGAGGTGAAATGGGAAGAGTTTAACATTCCTTGTTTGAATATGCAGTACTCCTAAAGAAACAAACACTCCAACCTGAGTGAGACCTAGCTGAGCCAGTAAGCTGCATCAAGCAGCTGGATTCCTAAAAATGAATGCACAAGCCTGCCCTGTCAATGAGAGAGGTTGACGAAACCAGACCAGGAATGCACAAGAAGTGTCAAAGAGTAAAATTCATGCAAAAATACATAAAATATAATGCATGGCATTTTTCATATTTCCACAGCATAAAAGCATTTATCCTCCTGAAGAAGTGAAATTTCATTTTATATCGAAGAGACCTTAAAGAATAATTACACAAAGAACCAAATGAAAGTCCAGACATATGCATGGTGTCACAACTCTGGAGCTGGTGAAACTACTTCGACCTGGAATGCTTCTTACCATATTCAAGATCCTGCCATGCAGGTTTATCAACAAAAGAGGCATTTTGCATATATCCACAAAGTCAGTGGACAACAAGTGCATTAACCGGTCTATGAGTCCTTCAGATTGTAATTGAACTGTCTAGTGTAATGAATGAAGCATAGAGTAATGTGCATTCAGTTCGCGTTTGTTTATTCAGCCTGTCAGCCTGGTTTTGGTTCACTTAAAGAACTGTTTTCAGGCAGATTTCTCTATTAGTGTCCATATAGTTTCATTGAAGTTTAACTTTTCAATGCTTAGCACTCCTTCATGCACAAGATTCATTACAGTGTTACACTAATAATTGAAATGTTTTTCTGTCATTGTTCTATCGAAATAACTCGAATAACTTTAGAATGCCATACATTAGATTAATCACAGTCTTATATGCAAGACTCTTTTCTCCTCACAGCAGCTTAGTGTCTTCACTAAGTTTAAGCATGAAACATCAGCCGACTGCTACTAAAATTTGCTTTGAACAACAATCTTGCCAAGTTCTGCAATATCTGAGAAACAGAGGGAGAACTGCTATTTTTCATTCCAAAACATTCATCCAAAATATTTTTCCATGCAATAAATGTTATTCCACATAAATGCACGAAAAATTCAACCACAGGTAAATATTTCTAAACAAATATTTTGCAATTAAATGTGTGCGGACACATGTATGTTTACTAAAGATATTTCTGGAGTTCCAATTTGCCCTAGGTAAACAAAAATTCTACTAAAACTAAAATATATGGCCATTTTATCCTTTGAACATGAAGCAAATCTCACCAAAGTCAAGAGGAAGAATCTGTAAGTTTTCAATCACTCTCCTGAATTTCAATTGAGTTTGTAGAGATTCATTTGGGGCTTACAGGGATAGAAATCTATCACTTCTGCTCTAAAATGCTCATGTCCCTAGAGCAATACAAATTTTCTGCACGTTCACAGTTCTAGTCTTCCAGACAAATATTATATTGTCTGGCAGTTTTTATGTACAGACATAAAAGAGTGGAGACAGTTTTATCACATGAACAACCTTATTGAGAAGCCTAAGAATGGACCAGGGCTGTTCCCCTCAGTAAATACTGCCACAACTGAACATACAGCAGCTCCATACTTGCAAGCATTAAATTAAGGATTCTGCTTTGTACCAATTTAGAAAGCATATACCCAATGAAAAAAATCCCCACAGAGTATCTTTTGCTTAAAAAACCCTTAGGTTATTGCTTAATTACTGCTTTTGACAAGCTTTATTTGATAAAAATGAACAGAAAAAATGTTTGCATATGTCTACCTGTCAATGTATCTATCTGTATTCATATCTATATATTGGTTCTTCCTGAAGTTTACACTTCAAATCAAATCAATGATTGAGATTTCTAAACAGGAGGTCTAGATTCCCAGTCTCCATTATTTCTAATGATATAAGGCATCTGGATGATTAAGTCATACTCTTATCTCTACAAAAACAATCACATGCTTCTTCCTAAGAGCATGGATTATAAACTCAATGAGTGAAGCATCTCCTTTGAATTTCTGAAGAAATTTGCCCTCTATGGACTCCTGTGTCACCAGTCCCATCAATTAGGACAGTATTCAAGAATGCTTGGATTTATCAAATTGTATATGAGGTTCAGGTTATTCACAGTCTTATGCTTATATATGATGAAGGGAGGGAAGTTTTTAACAATGTTTCACCTCTCAACCTTCCTAAGCAGAATTTCAGACTTTTCTCTCCATTCACGGGCAAGTATAAAAGAAGTTCAGCCCTGACACAGATGTGTCATTAGATCAAAATTCTACAAGAAAGATCTTCCAGAGGGAATGGGCTGGTTCCCAGGTGGCCAAGTAAATCCATAGTTCACATGATTGCTACAGGTGAAGCAGGCAGTTTAACATGGAGGAGGTTGGGTGTCATCTCCACAGAAAATCGCAATGTACTTATCTCCCAGGAAAGGTCAGGGTGCTCTCTAAAATCATCCCACAAAGAGGTATGAGACAATACTGCCTATATCCTGCAACTGAAAAGATCTTATATTTGATAAGTCCCTTTGGTCAGAAGAAGATGGCAGAATACGTGGCTATCTTAGACCGCACACTGAGTTTCATCATTTATAGGAAGAGTGCCTGTGGCTCACGATGATTGAGGGGCACAACTTGGAACTTGCCAGCTCCAGGGAAAACACAGAAGGAAAATATGAAATAAAAAAGGAGAACAAGAACAACTGCCCCCTAAAATAAACATCAATAAGTGTAAAACTTTCTTAAATAAGAAAGGACAAAAGCTGTAGAAGAGTATGCCATTATCTGTATGCCTCTGTAAGGCACAGAGGAAATATTTTAGATTATCCAGAAGACTGAAAGGAGCTGGAGGCTTTGGAGCTGCACCCTGACATTTTATACCATGCATACTTCACAGGAAGAAAGTAAAACATTAATATGTGCCTGTAGGCACTACAAAAGCTAGAAATGTGTATGAATGCTTGTATACATATGCTACTAACAAGATTAATGCTAACACAGAGTATCACTTCAAGAAAAAAAATTTCATACCTGATAAGGATGTTGAGAAAATAACTGGACTGGAAAATGCTCATCTACTTTTAAAAAACCTGGGATTGACAGGTTGTGCTGAAACCTGGATAAAAGTTCTGATGATTTGTTATATGACACTATTACCACTGACTACATGGAAGCAACAGGATTAGCGACTCAGCATGATGCTGAGTATATTGTACTGCTAGAGATGACATCTCTGTGTCGTACAATGACCCAATTACTGGTTTTGCAAGAACAGAAGTACTACTAATAAAATTAGCAAAAGGAAGTATAAAATGAAGGAGGGCAATAAGCCCAGAAGGGAACCTGAATGTGCCAGTAGGAATGGGCTCAAAATTCTGCAACTGGAGTTGTTAAAAAGCTAGGGAATAACAGGTAAATTGCCTTATTCTCAAGTAAATACACAGCGTCCTTGGTCCTACAATGTGACCCTGATAAAAATAATTAAGCAGTGAGTTCTTCGACAGCTATAGCTGCCAACACATTTGGTTCCTGCTACATAGTCCAAAGCAAGTTGTGGGTAAATCTGTATAGCCCCCTCTTAGTATTCTTAGTAACATGGCCTGGATAACAATGGCTGGCAAGGTAAGAGTGTGAGTGTAAACAGTTACAAAATAGCATGAATATTTGTAATAGTGGGGAGAGACATGCGTGAATAAAGCAGTAGTCAAAACTTGGTTTTGTGTTAGAATTCATCACACCTGCATTATATTCTCCATGAAGGTCTGACAGAATCCAGTCATTCCCATTGGATGCCGTAAACAGCCTGCACTCAGATAATGGACAGACTATACAGGGTGCAACAAGGAGAGACCCACATCTCAGGTGTGCATATGTGTATCTGTGGTGTGCTCTTTCACCAGCGTGTGTGTGTGTGTTAGGGGATTGTAGGAAGTGGCACAGGTTTACATAAAGCTGGAGTGCCCACATCTCCAACATAAGGAGTGTGTAAATAGGGGAACCTGCACTCCAGTGGGGCTAGGTTCACATCATGGTCAATGTGGCAGCGATTAGAAATTTCCAAGATTGAACATAAAAAGGTGTTTAGAAAATTGTACCTGTATTTTAATATTTTTAAGTATCTAGCATTGTGGTTTATCTGTTGCATTACTAATACTGATCCCGAAGACATAGTTCACCGATTGTTCCTTAATTATGTTGTTAATAAATCAATAAACTGCTTCAGTCCTTATTTAAAACATGTGAGTTGAGCAGTTTTTCACTGCAACAAAATTTAGGTGCTATTGCTATCGTTCTGACTTCACAGAATTTCTGATGTAAATGATCACAAAGTATAGAACAAAGACTCAGGCCAGACTTTCAGCAGCAGCAGCAGAAGCTTGTTCCAGACTTGCTGGTATCTTGTTATGAGTCCTGAATTGCAAAGAACTGTTTTCATTCCAGAGAACTGGGGAAAGCAACTAAATTTTTACAAGTTGGCAAGTTCAGTAAAAGTAAAAAGCTGGAAAAAACTGCTACTGTTAACATATGATGATACCTGAACCTGATATACCATCTTTAGTTATAAATGTGTCCAAACCACAACAAAATAGCAAAGTACTTCACAGAGCTAGTTGATTTCACAATTTTCTTTGAAGCACGGAACACTACATAAATCTGGGGTTGTTTCAGTCTCCTATAAAACATACTAATGCAATATCTAGAGAGAAAATTGTCATTATTTTGTGTTCTTTGCTTCAAAAACAAGACCAGAAGATACATTAATTCAGAAAATCAAGTGAACTGATTAATCAAGGCAGTCATTCTGCTCATTGTTACAGAACTGGAATAAACATGTTGTGCTAGCTCTTCCCTTGATGCTCATATCTGCAGCAACAGCACACAATTGGTATTTTTATGATTAGATAACTACATTTTTTAAGAGCTAGTGAAAGTGTCAGAATGCAAGTATGCTACTTAGCTGCTGTCAGCTCCAAGGTTCAGTAGAGCTCTAATCAGTTATTAATTAATTATATACTGGAATACTAATAAGTGCACTACAGTTTAGACATTTATGGAACTCCTCATCCCCTTCTTCTGTAGACACATGGAAATAATTTTAATTGGTAGTTTAAGCTCTGCAACTAATTGACTAGATGGAACTTAATGAAAAATTTTGTGACTAACTTCATGTGCAAGCTGCAGTAACCGAGCTGTGCTGAGCTGTTCTTTCAGACCTAGATGAATATTATAAAAAAAAATGCATACTTTGGCAAAAACATTATAAATAAAACATATGCTTGGGCAAAAAAATTTAGACCCTCACTAGAAATTTTGCTGGTGACTGAATTAAAAGGAACACAGTATTCTATCTGTGGCTAATGCATTATTTCGTACAACTCCACAAAGTAGCTGAGCAAAACAGAAACATTTCTTGGAATAGAGTATGTATGAGTGTAACAAGTTCCTTATAATGAAAAATAGTGGACATAGAAAGAACAATTAGGAATAGAATTAAATAATTAATTAAGACAGATTAAATGTTTGTAAAACATTTACATAATGACTACCTTAAATGTGAGGCTTCATACTCGGCTATTTAAGTCAGTGGGAAGATTCCTCTCAACTTCCATGAGCTCTGACTTAAGAGTTTGTACAGGTTACACAATGTTTTCTACAAACTCGCTACTGCGAAACACACAAAAAAAGCAACCATAAGCCACAAATCTTTTTACTCATTACCATAACATGAAAGAGCAATTTTATGCTGCACTGACCTTTGGCTTATTCCATTACACCTGCAAATATGGAACCAGCATAGGGAGAAAGGCTTGCTCAGTCACCCAAATAGCAAGAGAAGAAAAAGAAGTATATGAAAGAGTTGCACAAGAATAAAAGTGATTAGCATACAGCCTTGATACAAAATAGTCCTGGACAGCAAGGGAATTTCCAGAAGACCTCACTGCACCTCATGGTGGTGATACCTTCAGCAATGGAAAAACTGACAAAACTCAGATCCTGCTGATCCTTGAACCCTTTTTACTGTCAATCACTAACGTTAATGTTCCATCATGCCCTACTTTTACGCAACTACATTAAAAAATAAGCATGATGTCATTTAGTTGTTTTGTTTGCTGTATTTTGGGGGTTAAATAACAAAATATCACTTCAAAGTAGTAAAATCAATATACTATTTTCGAACCAAAGTGATACTGAAAGTGACATAATAGAAAAAAACCCCTCTTCTTACCACAGTATATTATGTGCAATGCAAAAAAAAACCAGTTTTGAACAGGATTTGGAGATGACCAATTCTAACAGACAAAATTGAAGCTTAAAGAGAACAAGTATATGCTGTCAGTTATACACAACGTTGGCAAGGAGTACCTCTTTGCTTGTTCATATATTTCTTCTATAACTCTTATATTGACTTCTAGAGATATGCCAGAGCTATTTGCCTAAGAGATGGTGTGGAGTCATTAGGACAGATGAACAGTGGTGACAAATTGTTGATGTTGCTGTGAAAATCATTGTTAAAATGTGTTTCCTCGCACCTGCCACTGCAGGAATCTGTAGAAATCAACAGGAGTAGACTTTTCCTGAAAATTTTTAGTATGGAGTGCCAGACAGAAGGAGAAAGGCATTTACGAGGTATCTGTCAAGGTTTAGGCTGGGCTGGTCACCAAAGGAATGACAGATGTTTTCTACTAATCCCGATCCCTTCCCAGAAGGAAGAAGGGGAAGGGAGAGAGACTTATGGGTTGAAAACAAAACTGAAACAGCTTTAATGAAATATTAACAATAAAATAAAAGATAGTAATATTAATAAGAAGATAATGAAATATATACAAATATATAAAAAACCAATATTGAGCTCCTAGGATGACAATCATGTCATCAGCAAGCACTGGGACTGGGCTCAGCAGCAGATGGGAACTGGATTCAGGAACGCACAAATTGCAATCAAAGGCAGAAGAATGGATAGAGTCCCCCCTTAGATGCTGGTCATTGAACAGGAGAGAGTTGACCCCTTTGATCCCTCAGCTTTATCCTGAGCATGATGCACATGGGATGGAATACCCTGTTGGTCAGTTTTGGGTCACCTGTCCTGTTCGCTCCTCCCCACAGGTGCGACCGCTTTACACTCTTCCTCCTCTGGCCCTCCAAAATGGCACATAATAAAGTCAGCTGACCTTGGTTGTTATAGGAATAAGTAGAAGCAAGAGCCTTTCTGCATACAATTTCTTAGTATAAACTATAAAGATCAGACGTTATCACTGCCAGAAGCAAATACTGTCTGAAAAACATACTATTAATTTCAGAGAGTACAGTCAGTTAGAAGAGACAACTGAAAAGTAAAATCACTGAAAAGAAAATTGTTTTTGTACTATCTCAAACCAGGACAGCATCCTTACATAATCTAGCAAAAGAGTATTTGTTACAAAGATAAAGGTGAAAAGCAAATGAGAATGGCCAGCAGGTTGAGGGAGGTTATCCTCCCCGTCTACTCTGCCCTGGTGAGGCCGCATCTGGAGTACTGTGTCCCGTGCTGGGCTCCCCAGTTCAAGAAAGACAGGCAGAGAGTCCAGCAGAGTGCTACAAAGATGATCAAGAGAATGGAGCCCCTCTCTTATGAGGAAAGGCTGAGAGACCTTGGTCTGTTTAGCCTGGAAAAGAGAAGACTGAGAGGGCATCTCATCAATGCTTATCAATATCTAAAGGGTGGGTGTCAAGAGGATGGGGCCAGGCTTTTTTCAGTGGTGCTCAGCAACAGGACAAGGGGCATTGGGCACAAACGGGAACACAGGAAATTCCATCTCAACATGAGGAAACACTTCTTTGAGGGTAATAGAGCACTGCAACAGGCTGCCCAGAGTGGTTGCGGAGTCTCCTTCTCTGGAGATATTCAAAGCCTGCGTGGATGCATTCCTGTGCAACCTGCTCTAGAGGAACCTGCTTTGGCAGGGGGGTTGGACTAGATGATCTCTGAAGGTCTCTTCCAACCCCTACCATTCTGTGATTCTGTGAGAAGGACTGCGAATCCCATCCCAACCTTGAATATAGACATGAGCAGGCTGGAGTTTTTATGACAAAACTGAATAGAAAAAAGGACTGGTTTTGAACACCACACCATCCACTTTTTATTTTTCTGAGTGTTAGGAAATCACCACCTGTTCTGTCAAAGACAACAAGGTATTATCTAGAACTGGAAACTGAAACTGCAATAAAACATATCTTGGAAAAAGAAACACTGTTCCATTATCATGATTGTTCTTACTCTGACATTCCCACAGAAGGAATCTCATAGACTAGTTTAATAAGATTTCAGAGCAGCAGGTAGGTTCTCTGTCAAATAAATACAGAGATTGTATATTTTGGACACACATTTCCCTGTTTCTCTTTCCTTTTGGGAGAGTACTGGTTCTTCTGACTCCATTCTTAGAATATTCACGTCAGAGGCACCTGACCTTTCTCAAGGTGAACCAACCCAGTTCTCCCTCTTGTTCCTGTCTCAGGGGAATAAATCAGGTCAGCATGTCACTGGAAATGGTATTCAGAGTTTGCAGAATATCTCCTCTGTTTAGCAGACATTACACAACATTATTAAACAGAAAGGATAGATGAGACATGAGTCCTTTGGCTGCCGATTTCTGTTCTTACTCTCTCATGGCAAATAAACAATTATTTTTACAAATAAATTCCTGAGTTGCAATTTTTTTGTCCTGATCCTACAGACACTTCAGATGTCTGAAATGAATTTTCACCTGATGTCCTCTGACAAGGTTAGTGAGACTAACCACTGGGATAAGAAGCTGCCTTTAACAACTCAACTGCAAGTCTTGGATCTGTATTTGGAAACAGCTGAAACCAAACAGAAGAAAATATAGTACCAAAAGTTTGCTCCATTTGCTGCCTATCTCTCAACAGCAGCATGGCAAGTCATGCTAAGCACTTTCAAATTCTATTGATACAGAGGTGAACTCCAAATGAAAATCTGTGAACACTTGGTTAAAAATTATGGAGGGTGTTGGAATCACGGAATCACGGAATTTTTAGAGTTGGAAGGGACCTCTAGAGATCATCTAGTCCAACTCCCCTGTTGACACAGGAATACCTAGAGCACATTACTTAGGACTGCATCCAGGCAGGTCTTGAAAATCTCCAGAGAAGGGGACTCCACAACCTCCCTGGGCAGCCTGGTCCAGTGCTCTGTCACCCTAACTGTAAAGAAGTTTTTTTTCTTGTGTTTGAATGGAACTTCCTATGTTCCAACTTGTGCCCGTTGCCCCTCGTCCTGTCACTGGGAACCACTGAAAGAGTTTGCCTCCATCCTCCTCCAACCCACCCTTTAGATACTTATCAGCAAGAATAAGGTCTCCCCTCAGCCTTCTCTTCTCCAGGCTTAAGAGCCCCAGCTCTCTCAGCCTTTCCTCATAAGGGAGGTGCTCCAATCCCCCAATCATCTTTGTTGCCCTTTGTTGGAAGAGGATAATCCATACGTAAGATCTGCAAGATCTAGTTTTCAAAAAAACACCCCCAAAACTACCGAAAATCACAAGCTGACCATCAAAGGGATTATGATTAAATTTGTACAACAAGCATCTGCAAATCAACTTTTTTCTCATTCACACTTCAGGCTGACTAGCTGAGCAGCAGAGATGAATAATTACTGCTTGTACACCTTCCTTACCAATCTTAATTCTCCTCTATTCCCTGATTAGAAAAAAATAGTCATACTGAAGTATTCAGCCATTTTCATTGATTTTGCTTCTTGATTGCAAGATATGTTGCTGAACAAAAATTCTGATCATTCATGTCAAGGTCACTCAAACAATCAGGTCAAGAAACGCATAAGTAGGGTTTGGGATGCTGTAAATTTTCACAAGAAAAATGCAGCTTCCACTATATCTTATTTAATGTTATGGTTTGTAATAAAATGTGTCATTGAGCATTATTATTTCAAAGCACAGTGCTTCTAATGAACATTTTTATTCTTTCAGAGGATGAGGTGTTTTCTCAATAATAAGTGAACTGTTCCTGACAGATGTGTGCTAATTATAAAGGATTTCTTTAAACCAGACAACCACCATCAACAACAGATGCTTCACCTGACTGAGCAAGCAATCTGCAAGTGTGCAGAATGAATCACAACAAACAGAAAAGAAATAATGGTGGACAGTAGATACTGCAATATTGGTCCCATCAGCATAGCTACTTAGATGACAACTATGCTCTAAGCAAAACAACAGACAAAGTTTATTAGAGGTATCTCTTTATGACACCTGGAACTGATCCATCCTTCACATCTTACAACAAATTTGGGATCTATTCATATCAGAACATAAGAGATAAAGTACAGGCACACAAAAACTATAGTACAGAAAGAGGTCAGTCTTGGAGAAGGAAGTTTGCTGCTAAGATAGCAATGTTAAAGGGACAATGAAAAAAACCACTTCATAATGTATCACCTGGTAAAATGAGGTGACAGCAACATATATATTCCAAAGACAGCAAGATTAACAGATACAGTCAGCAAAGAAGAATAAAGGGAAAGGTCAGAACAAAATAAGATTCTAAGTCAGGCTACCTACAAGAGTGACTCATTGCAGATTCTACTGTTTTTAAAATTAGGATTGAAACATCTAGTACGCAGCTGCCAGCGTTGCATTGCCCTTTGCTGCAGGAAGCCACAGGGCAGGGCAGTGATCTGCAGCAGCCTCCATGCAGCCGGCTGGAACCCTAGTCATGGGACTGTAAAGCAGGAGGAGAGTCTGAGGGATCTCCACAAAAACCACCAAGCTCACAGACTGCATGATATGAGCCACAAATATGAAGTCTAGCACTTGTTTCATTATCACAGCACCTTGCTGATGTTCCCAGAAAAGAAAAATTCCATAACAGCCTCTCAGTTTTTCCTGGGAAAGCAGGGCATCCTTGTCTTAAGTTCTCCCCCTATCCATTTAGTAGATTCAAACTGACCAGAATGGAAAAATATCAGCTTCATCTCATTACACGGAAATATTCAGATGCCTTTCCACACAGTCGTCCTTACAGCTCTTACACCTGCAAAATCTATGGTCGGCGCAACTCACCCTCAGGTTCCACCAGAGAGATCACAATCAAGACAGGTAAAAGAGATCATTGCACCATGTTACACATACATTTCTTTGTCCAGCAGGTCGCTCTCTATACTACCAACTGCATCTGTTAGATTTGTTAGTACCATAATATTAGCTGCTGGCAGGCTGAGAGTGGGTTGAAACACCACCCTCTCTGTCCAGTTCCTGAGAAGGGAACTAAGCTGTAACACAGCACAGGGACTGTCTATCAGCCACAGACATGTTCTCTAAGAATAAAACTTCAAGAAGAAATCTAAAAGTAGCATGGAGAAACCTGATTAAAAGATGGCAAAGAAGAAATTAGTTAGGGAGCAAAAGCAGGGAAGAGATGAAAGAACAGTTAGAGAAATGGGTACCAAATTATTTTAAAAGGAAACAAGTTTGGAAAACAGAAATGACTGTGGCTAAGTCCATCCACCATACACAGTGTTCCCCAGTTCTCCCTGCCATTGCTTCATGCTCTCTCAGATCTAGTTTCCAGTATTTACAGCTGGAAATGCTAAATAACAAATGTAAATGCTGTTCATGCATTTGTAGTGAGAAATTACTCTAATATTGCCCAGGTCATGACAAAAGAAGGGACCAGCATGCTTACGAATATGATTCTGAGGAAATAAGGTTTCAGTGTGACGCATGCTTCAAAGTCTGGACTATACTTCATGCAGTAGTGATCAAAAAGTACATATTTTTTAGATTTTGTACAATACATATTTATCTGGAATTGCTCAGATAACAGCAGGAAAAAAATAGTGTTCTCAGCACTGGGCTGGTCCTGCAAAAAGTGCCCCTACAGGGCTTGAATAGCAAGTTCATTGAAGCTGAACACAGTTCCATAGCTGGAAGAAGAGAGAGGCTTATCTGTCTTCCTGCTCTGCTCTGGGTACATGGTTATTTGTAGGCATATTAATCTAATGAATAAACAAAATATTGCTGAAGGAAACCTAGACAGAGGGCCAGGGAGAGGAAAGGAGAGGGACAGAGAGAGTAGCATTGTCACGGAGATATGCTAGAGGTCCCAATCATATTTTTTAGCTTTGTATTCCTGACATTCATATGAGGTATCTACAATATTGATTTGACTCCTTCACCTATGTGATTCAGAAAACTATGAGATGAAGAAATGTGCCTGAAATAAAGAGAGGTGAAACTTTAATGAGTTTTTCTCTCACAAACACATACACCACTAAAATCCACACTAAATATTTTACATATTCACTGAACACAATAAATATTGCCAGATGTACACGCTTTAGACTTATTTTCAAAAAAATGACTACTCATAGTGCAGTTTTTATTCCAATGCAAACCAAAAAAGCTATTGAAAACTTGAATATTTTTTACACAATAAAGCCAGCATCTTCTAATCTCAAGAGAGCAAGTAAATCATTGAAAAGGAGTAAAAATTATGGCAGAGATAAAAGGAAAAGTTTGTGTGAGCCATGTTTATATCAGTACCAGATTTATATTAAGATTTTTTAAACAGCAGCTAAATATAGCAAGGCAAACTCAAAAAATTACAGTAGAAAAACAATCAAAGCACAATGAGGTACAAAATGCGGTTTGTTCTATACCAAACAGTAGTATCTATTTGTGAACAATAAAGCCCTCTAGCCATCAATTATCTTCCAAAATTTCAAGCTGGATTCACTGAAGAATCAAAAAAAAACCCAACCTGTGTCTTTTGAAGGTTTTGAGCCTTGCCTCTCTCACCTTCTGGAGGGACCAAACTATTATCCAGAACCAGAACATTCTGATCTTATTCTATATTTTGAGTCTGTAAAGACAATGGGCCCCAAAATACTCTCTGAATCTTCCTAATGGAAGTCTCAGTCTCGTTAGGCAAAAGAATCCAGCATTTGGAGCCCATTTGTAGTCAGTATTGTGAATTATCATACCAGAAAGAAATACAGTCTATGATAATACACAACAGAATAAATGAGTTATTCCAATTGTTGTGAGGTGACAAAGTACTTTAATGAAGTATTTTCAAGGAGAAAAGATAAATATGCTAATTAAAATGACTCAAAAATTTTGAGAGATCAGAATATATTATTTGATACAATGCACACAATAAAAAGGATGGCATATATTAGATATCCCAGAATAAAGCATTACAGCAAGTCTGAAGGGATTGAAAGAGAAAAGTTTAATAAAATAGAACTATTGTATTCTCTATTGATGGACAACACAAGGGAACAGGAAAAGAAATCACTAGCTTAATAGGAAGGATCTTCAGCTTATTCCAAATGTTAAAGTTCTTGTCCTCCATTTTCATATGAAACCTTGAGTTCTGTGAAAGTCACATGCTATGTTATGACCACTTTTTGTTAAAGCTATGTATCTCAGCCACTTTACTAATGAGAACAATGTAAATGCTGGCCAAATTCATTCTGGCCACTTAACTTTCCCACTTGTTCTACTGGAAAGAGTGAAGCTGCTTCCCTTTTCGCAGTACTTTATCCAATCTAAACAGAATGAGAAGAATGACAGCCTATCAAAAAGAAAATTTAAGGTTATATTTAAGATCAAGTAGTTACCCGAGCAGTTGAACCTAGAATTGCACGGTTCTGATATATTTCTGCTTCACAGTTGCATTGTCTGCTGTTTAGAAAGGTGTGAGATACAGCTGAAACTTTCCTTGTAGTGGGAAAGTTCACAAATCTCTCCCCATGTAGAGGCTTTGTTACAAAGCCCAGGTTAACAGCTCATGCTGTAGTTCTTCCTACCTTGAATGCACTTACTGGCTTTCTATCCAGCCGCCTATTGTAATAAAATGCTAACAAAATGAAGTCTCATAAAAAAAAACTACCACTGTTAGATTTGGTATAAATTGTCCAGTAATTTCAGAAGATCTTAGATGAGGAATGAAAGACTGACAAATGGAAAACATGATATTTATATCTTGTTACTTTGTGAAACTATTTTCAAAAAAGAGTCCGCAAGAAAAAGATTTTTCTAAAAAGGCATTCCCCTGTAAGCATATCCAAGAAAAAAGTGTATTTAATGATTTGCTATGACTGTGTTCTGATGTTAGTTAAAGCAGTAGAACTGTTTTTTGCTCCTGATGATCAGACTGTTTCTAGTTATTCAATCTAGTCGTGCCATTCATATATCCAGGTCACACAGATCAGTCTATCCAGACTAAGACAGAATCATGTTTGTCGCACGGTTTTCATATAAAGCAATATTGGGGGATTAGCTTAATATTCTACAGTTAGAAAGAATGTCAGTAGGTCTGTATTTCCACATCTGTTTTAGTAAGGTCTATTACAGTAGCAACAGAAACTTTCAAGGAATATAAAGTTCTGAGATGGGATGAAAAATTCCAATTGCAACCTACAAAAGCTCCCTCTTTATTTTCTAATGGCATGGCAGAGCCATTAGTTTGTTTCTGTAATAATGAAACTCGGCAAATAAAACTTTCAAAACTGGCTGTGAAATTCTCACTGAGATAAAGCAGATCTGTGCATCTGAGATTCATTGAGCTGACCAGTGCAGAAAGACATCTCTGTACATATAGTTTAGAGGCTGTGAATACTACACCACACAGCTGGTCCAAATTGCTATTAAGTGCTTTCTGGTAGGAGAATAATGTGCTCTGTGAGGTCCTTGTCTCATGAGGAATGCCTTCAAAAAGTGGATTTCCCTCTTTTTTGTTGTTTGTAAAATGGTACATTTTATCCATCCACAAAAAGTGTAAAATATTTTTTAGAAATTTCCCACATGTGCTGTATAGTACTGTATGGTATATAAAGACATTTTTCTTAAATACTTCCTGTGTCCTTTCAGTATTAGTTTACAGACCTCTACAAGTCCATAAAAAGTACTTATCTGGAACATTGTGGACATTTTCAGATAATGTGACAAAAGGGTTAACTGCTGAGCCTAGACTGCCAGATAACAACCTGAGAAGGGACATAAGCAGGGTGCCCTAAGGAGAAGATGAATAAACAATTACTCATGTTTGGCAAGTGAAGGGGAACATTTGGACCTCAGAAGGTCATGTGTTAACAACCAGACTGAACAGTCAGCACATCACAGGATGCCTAAGAATACTTCAAAGGATCTGAACGTGATTGGAGAGTACTGAAGTGTGTCCATGTACTATTGGATAATTATGCTTAGCATTTTATTTCAAGCTGTATATAAACTAGAAAATCCCTATGGATACCTTCCTTCCCTTATGGGGGGGGCGGCGGTACAGTGAAGGGTAAGCATCTCATGATCATGAAATAAACCTTTTGCAATGCTACCTTTGTCTCCCTTTCCTCTTCAGTCATCAAATGTGCCAAATTGTTTTTGCCACAATATATCAAATAATTTTTTAAAAGCCTGTATTCTCTAACTTCTTGTCTTCAGGCTACAGTGACTACCATAATTCCCAGTGTAAGCAGTAATCCCCATTTGCAAGTAGATGGCACATTATCACAGCATATTTATAAACAAGATATACTTGAAACGTATATCTCAGTCACACAGTAAGAAGTCTGAGATCATTCTTTACTGCAAATTAGCTCAGTTTTGTATAGTTGAAAGATAAGACACATTTTAACAGTGCTAGCAGTTACTAGTAGAGTAGTTATGCTTAGTATACTTAGTATACTAAGTATACTTAGTATATGAAGTACTGTTGCACATCTATTGCCAATAATTTTACAAATTACACAATTCAAACGCTGATCTAAAAGTAAATGAACGCTGTCTCCTTTTACCCTGTAAAGTAAAATCAGGATTAACTTCATTAAAAACAGAACATTCAGGAATGCATAATCAAAGAGCTTGTTTAACTCATACAAAAGCTAGATTTCAAAATATTGCCGCTGCATCTCAGTAACATCCATTATATTTCAGTTATACCAACTTAAAACGTTGGGGGTTTTTTCTAACTAGACACCAATCAATGTGTGGAAGAACAATTGCAAGGGATGTTTCATCAATTATTTGAAACAGAATAGAATCATAGAATCATTTAAGTTGGAAAAGACCTTTAAGATCATCAAGTCCAACCATTAACCTAACACTGCCAAGTCCACCATATACTATAAAGCAGAATCACCATAAATGTCAAACATACCAGTACATTTGCTGGAGTTGAATAAAAATTTGGTGCAATAGTGAATGTTTCCAACTTTACAGATGCTTTCCTACAGCTTTCCTGAGTGGGAATATCCTTCAGTATGATATCTTTTTAACTTTGACTTAAACTGATTCTTACAGATTTAGTTTTCTCTGACATTCCATTAGCTAATCACATAAAGACAGAAGTCTCTCCATCATAGTTAAAGATTCATAATTATCTCAGATCTTTTTTTTTTCTCTCCCCCTCCTAAAAAAGTTTTTATAACCCACCCAAATTAAGCAGGATTATTCTGTCATTTGGCAGCCATAATGAACACAATCCCAGTGGTCTAGTTTGGACTAACTCCTATTTCAACTTTTCCCTTTAATAAGGGTTTTCAAGTGAATATTATTGAAGGTGTAGGAAATAATTTCCTTGTTGGGCACCAATTAGGCAATTGAAAACCCTTCACTGCACATCATATTTTTGGATAACTCCAAGATGGTGTGCATTAAAAATGAAAATATCCATACCACAGACCACATCAAATGTCATTGGATAAGTAACATCGCAGTTTTTTATTGTATTTTAAACATTCTTCTGGTTCTAGGATATGCTATACTAAAATAAATTCCAGACGTAAAATTATATACGTACACTTCTATGATCCCATGAAGACACTGTACAATCAATATACTAGAAACATCTAATTAAGACAGAAAGTATTAAAACAATTCCCTAGCTTGATGTAGAACAATTCACAGTCACTGTACTAAAGGCAAGCCCATTATTCAGTTCATGGTTTCCTGCATTCCACATAATTTGTTTCCACATTATACTTTTTATGACCTAGTAGTTCAATATACAATTATATTTTTAATGTAGACACGTGGTATTATGACATCATAACCTTTTTTATGATTGTTTTCAAAGTGATTAATTAGGGATGGATGTTGCAAAATATTTCATAATCTCAGTCCTCTCTAAAGTAAATGGAAAGAAGGATTCTAGCATCTTGCAGAAAGAAGCCCAAGGCACTGATTTCTTTGCTAAATGCAGTAGTCAAAAAGACAATGAAGAGCAGAGTAGAAGAAACAGACATTGAGACTACCTGCAAGAGAATACCCTTCATTTTACTATTCCTCCTCAGCCAGCTTTGACCAGCTCATATTTGGCTAACAAGAAAAAACAGCCAAGCTAGTAAGCATAAATAAAAGTATTACATACGTATAAGTTAAGTAGTACAAACTGGGTATAAGTTTGTAAGTGTGCTTTCTTCCTCCTTAATTTATTTTTTTTTTTCAGGTTTATGTTCATCATAAGATCAAAAAGGATAATTTTTTTTCATTATTATTATAATATTCCATTATTAAAATCATTCTCCCTAGCTGAAATGTATGTTTATGTCCTGCTTAATCTCTTTAACTTCTGTTTGTTCTGACATGTCTTTGGGCCACATCCTTTGCACCTGTTATGTTAACTCTGCACAAGCTCTTGCCCAGTGTAACTTAGACAAATTGCAATCTTTCTTTTGATAAACTAAGCAGAAAAAGCTCCAGATTTTCCACTGTGAAACACTTTCTATGATCCTAAGAGCACATCAGGTTTATTTCTGTATTCACTACAGTTTTTAAAAAATCCGTATTACAATTTGGAAACGAGAACCAGATGAAGTTTTCTATGACCAAAGCCATATACAGAAGTAAGATCACTTCCCTCCTTTTATTTTCTCTACCTCTGTGCTCTATTAGGTCTTTTTGACACTAGAGCATATGGGAGAGCTCAGCGAGTGCTTTGTTCCTTTTGAATTTATAGATCCTTTCAGAGTCACAATTTCCCTGTGCTTCATGCTTAGACAGATACCATAGCATTTCATACTACAAAACCAACTCTGAGTGGGATCTGTTTGAAAAGCTCGAGATGGTATTTGTAACAAGAAACAGAATACAACAGAAGAAGTCATATAGATAATTGCCTCTCCTCTCTGTCATCACCAAAAAGCTTTCTGTGCCTTCCGTTATTCTGTCATTATTGTTTTCTTGTGCCTTGTTAGCTCCTATTAAAGATAGCTCCACTGAAAATGAGCGGATACAACCAGGATGTTGAAAAGAAGGGATGCATAGCTTTTTTCTTGCACCGTGTGATGAAGAACACAGGCAATTCCAGATGGTGCTAACAACAAAGATCGTTGGGCTATAGCTTTCTAAATCCCCCTGCCCACTCCAATAAATACATACCTGCTTTAGCAGTTGGTACACAGTAAATAATTCCCTTATAAAAATAAACAACTTGGGAAACTTGAGCAAGAGATAGAATCAGTGAATCATCTATGATCACACATGATGCTTGATCAAAGATTAAACACAACACTACTGAATACCCATGATCAATTAGTTACATTATGTAATCCTAACCCTTCGCCCCATAAACAGCATTTGCGTGTTATTATAAGACAGACTGAACACCACATAAATAAGATGTCATGATCCTCACCTAGCCATTTATACAGAATTACTGAGAAAGTAAAGACCATATCTTTCTGTTATGCCAGAACAAATTTCTTTTAACCTAACTCACTTTTAATTAATGTGTATATATTCTAGAATGTGGCAGTCAGCAATTTCCCTTGGGCTTTTGCTTTATTGACTAACTGTTCTTAAAAGTTTAAGAGACAAATGAGCATCCCAATGCAGTTATTCTGCCTATGATAGAAGATAGCATCGTAAAGCAGAAATCTGCTATTTCCACTTGGAAATTTAACTGTAAAATTCTTCCAGAAAATCAGTTTCATTATAAAGGAAAATGACAAACTACTGACTTATTGCCAACAGTACTGATGATTAAAAAGCCTATTCTGCCTGTTTCTACCTCATTCTGTAGAACAGAGAACTATGACTCCTTCATACATCAGTTTAGTCTGTCTTTACAAGGATGACACTGATGTTTACCACCTTTGTTCTTTCAGATCTGTTACTGAAAACAGATTTGTAAGAACCTGAAGCATTGCTCCATCCTAATGGGATTCTGGCTGTCGCACAATGAATCTCAATCTATCATTTCAGAAATCACTCTAGCTTGGACAAAAAGATTCCTGTGTTCAAAAGTGGCACAAAAAACCCAGCCAAAGCTAAAATAGGATCTACCAAATTTATAGCCACCGTTTGGTGAAGTACTTCAGAATCTGCTTACTTTTAAAGAATGTTTCAATGATGTGCTTAAGTGCCTAATGAATCAGGACCAATGTTAACATATATTCTCAAGGCTAAGGGAAAAGAGACAAAGAATTTTTACACATCTTGTGATTTCTGCTTTTTTTGTATTGACAGATAGTGAAGCATCTTTACTACTCCTTACTACTTGGTTGAAGTATGTGTTTGGCTGCCCTCTGTCATCTCTTCCAATGTTTAATGTTAAATGTGTTGTTTCCATCACTTAGCAAAATCTCCTGAGTTCATTTGAAATGGTAGACAAGTCACAGCCCCTTCATTTAGGAGATAATGAGTGTTTGGGGCAGGGGAGTTGGACAAGGTCAGTTCTAGTAGAGCTGGGAATAGAGCCCAGATTCTCATTATGACAGACAAATGTTTTATTCTATCAGTTTTTCCCAGCTAGCTCCCAGGATGAACATCTCAGAATTCTGTGTTCGGGATGGATAAAATGGAGCTGTTCCAATGAATTCACTTCAAAAGGGCAATAAAATAGGGAGCAAAGAAATGCACACAGCGGTCCAGATTCCTGATAGTATTGGGTGGTTGACGTGCAATCAAAAGCAAGAGAAGTACCAAAATACTCCTAAATGCATGATTTAAGAAAGATTTAGACTAAAACTTTTAACAGTCTTGTTTTTACCCTACATAATTTTCTTTACCAGAAGAAAAAAAAAAAAAAAACAAACAAAACACCAACAAAAATAGCAGAATCCAAAAAGCCTGGGTTAGGTTAGAAAGAGTGTATGCAACACAGGAGTCCAAATACTGTGGTTATCTCTGGTGATTTGTAAGCAACCAGAACTGCAGCATTTTACTTCATGGAATGACTGTATGAAACAGATGTTTGAGCTGAAATTCTGAAAACCCCAAACTCAGGTTTTATACTTGGACTCATAAACTGGAAATTTCTAGATTTTTTTCTGGAAATTTAGGAAACTGAAATTTCTAGAAGACAAACCTAGTTTAAAAAAAGCCACAACAAATGATATAAAATTAAGCAATCAGAATATAACAAAGCCAAAACTTTCTTACACAAAGAAAAATACTACATTGGAGGCTGTAACCACAAATACAGTTGGAAATAGTTAACATATCCAGGGTCCCACTGTTACGGATTAATAAAATACCTGTATTGAAAAACTCATTAGTAAGCAATGACAGGGAAGGAGAAAAAGTTGGTTGTGACAGTCAACCACAGCATGAACTGAGCCAGATAGAAGATGCACAGTTTAATGTGAACACAGACTACCTCTGGCAAGATCTTTCTGGTAAAGATCTAAGGTATTAGTGATATATAGTATAAGGTGCAGGTTTAAGCACATCTGTGTATAATTCTGGCTACCCTTATTCAAAGCAGATGAAATCTAAATGAAAGTGGCACAGAGGAAAGCCATTACTTTAAATCAAAGGAATTGAAATTCTATACTCTAAGTAAAGATAGAGTGAGCTTGGCAATTAGGTTAGCTGTGGTAGTCTTTGTGTATACTCACAGAGATCAAACATCAATAATGAAACTTTTAGGATAAACTGTGCAAGAAAAAATCCAGGTGAGTATTAGTTAACACCTAAACCAGAAATTAGTAAGGTGCTAACCATCAGGGAAGGGAGGTCTAAAGTAGAACACATCTGCTGCCCAGGTTCCTTTATGGAAACAGGAAAGGAACAGGGAAAGGGAAGAGGTAACTGATCAGGTTGAAGATAGATGCCAATCATTTTATGAAACAGATTACATAATGAGATAAACTACTATAGAAAGACGCATTGATTACCTGAGACCCTTTTCAGTTTTACATCTTAAGAAAGGACGGTCTTGGGACTAATGCACAAGCCAGAAAGCTATGTTTTATCCTGAACTTTCTGTATAACATTGCTCAACTCGGAACATAAAGGACCTTATTTTCAAAAATTTTGAACACTTAAAACTATAGAAAGAGGAGCAGGAGGTGCTCTAAAGTTTCTCAAGTTGCATAAGCACAGGTAAAAATTAGCAATTTTCTGTCTCTGCTTCAAGTCCTTATCTGTACTGCAGAAGTTATCTGTACTCATTGTCCTTATCTGTACTCACTGTTTCAGAGGTGTGTTGTAAAGAATTAACATTTGTTTGACACTTACCTGCCACTGTGATTAATTCAAATTGAAAATGCTGTTCTTTAGCAGTGGTAAACCTGTATGTAACCAAAAGAAAATTTTAAATCAATTATTGCTCAGAAAATCCAAAGTAAAACCCAAGGAGATGAGAGGCTAGGTGTCCTGACATGACCTTATAAGCAGCGGGATGCCAAGACCCTCCCAGACAACACAGAACTCAGTAAGAACAAGCCTTGACCTGTGTAAATTTACTGGTAACTTAAACACTCAAAGAAACAGACCCAAGCACATACTTAAGAGAATCACTTGCCCTAAACTGACTTCTTTCCTTTGAGCTTCTGTGCCAAAGAAAACAAACAATTGAGTTTGCTACCTTAATTTCCCCACTAAGAGTTAAATCAGTAAATATTTGCTAGAGGATTCAGAGAGAAATGTACCACAAAGAGAGTACTCTTTTACCTAGTTTCCATCTTGTTTATGTGAACAACCAGGCCTTGGTATGCAGTTTGTGAGGCTGCACATCATAGCCCTTTACCCAGAGAATGCAAATAGGCTCCCTGGCTTCCCAAGGCTTAGAGAAACAATAAGTTTTATTCTCAGTGGTTATGTCTGCTTCTGCTTCAGGTGATATCAGCATCCATTTGTTTTCTGACTTCCAAGAGGGTAGGTTAAGGAAGGAAAATAGAAACAATGATAATCAAAAGAAGAAAGATTCATGCTGGGATGTTTCTCAGTAGTATAAAGTGGGTGTGACTGTTTCTACGCTGGACTCTTCTACCTGTCATAGGTGAGGGGGAGTTAGGGTAATACTGCTGTAACTTAGTAATACTCAGGGTGCTTGTATTCTAAAACAGCCTCCAAGCGATTAGAGTAGGCATTTGATAATTGCTCTGGAGGAAGGAAAAATAAACTCCATATTTTCTGCTTTTGCTACCTACTATTTCCTGTACTGCCTCTTTAGTTTTAGAATTCTAATCTATTGTACTCAGATACCTACATTTAAATTACAATTTACATCATTACAATTACATCTACATAGAATTAATCATAGGTACTTCTGAAATAACACTGTTACTGTCAAACTACATGACCACAAAAAAAATCCTGACACATAGACTCTTTTAGCCCCTAATATGAGGGGGAATGGAAGGTACCCAGCACCTTGCCCAGTTGAGGAGGAACCAAGTCCACCCTCCCTATGGCTTGAAGCTGACAAAAACAGCACTAAGACACAAGACCTTTCTGGAAGCTCTTTAATTTGACAACTGAAATCAGCCTCCCATTTCTTCTCCTGCAAAAGCGGCCAGTTTTCACTTTTACATCATCATTTTAAAAAACTCAAGAGCTAGAAACTAATTGTTAGGTTCAAAATTTGCACTGAAAATGGAAATACTCTGCCAGGTGTCTTTTATTTGGTAAACAGATAAAATGTAACTTATAATTACACTAGTAGAATATCATAGAATCATAGAATGTGTTGGGTTGGAAGGGACCTTTAAAGGTCATCTAGTTCAACCCCCCTGCAGTAAGCAGGGACATCTTTAACTAGACCAGGTTGCTCAGAGCCTCATCAAGCCTGGCCTTGAATGTTTCCAGGGATGGGGCCTCTACCACCTCTCTGGGCAACCTGTTCCAGTATTTCATCACCCTCATTGTAAAGAACTTCATCCTAAAGTCTAATCTAAACCTACCCTGCTCTACTTTAAAACCATTGCCCCTCATCCTATCACTACATGCCCTTGCAAACAGCCCCTTCCCAGCTTTCCTGTAGGCCCCCTTCAGATACTGGAAGGCCGCTATAAGGTCTCCCCGGAGCCTTCTCTTCTGCAGGCTGAACAACCCCAACTCTCTCAGCCTGTCTTCATAGGAGAGGTGCTCCAGCCCGCGGATCATCTTCATGGTCCTCCTCTGGACCTGCTCCAACAGGTCCATGTCCTTCTTGTGCTGAGGGTTCCAGAGCTGGACACAGTACACCAGGTGGGGTCTCACGAGAGGAGAGTATAGGGGGAGAATCACCTCTCTGGATCTGCTGGCCACAGTTCTTTTGATGCAGCCCAGGATGCGATTGGCCTTCTGGGCTGCAAGCACACATTGTTGGCTCATGTCCAGCTTTTCATCCACGAGTACTCCCAAGTCCTTTTCCGCAGGGCTGCTCTCTATCACATCACCCCCCAGCCTGTATTGATTGCAAGGATTGTCCTGACCCAAGGGTAGGACCTTGCACTTGGCCTTCTTGAACTTCATAATGTTTGCTCGGGCCCACCTCTCCAGCTCGTCCACATCCCTCTGGATGACATCCCGTCCCTCTGGCACATCGACCACACCACTCAGCTTAGTGTCATCGGCAAACTTGCTGAGGGTGCACTTGATCCCACTGTCTATGTCATTAATGAAGACGTTGAACAGCACCGGTCCCACTACGGATCCCTGAGGGACACCACTTGTGACCCCTCTCCATCTGGACATTGAGCCATTGACCCCCACCCTCTGGGTGCAACCACCCAGCCAGTTCCTTATCCACCAAAGAGGCCACCCATCAAATCCGTATCTCTCCAACTTAGAGAGAAGGATGTTGTGGGGGACCACGTCAAAGGCCTTTACAGAAGTCCAGATAGATGATATCCGTAGCTCTCCCCTTGTCCACTGATGCAGTCACTCCATTGTAGAAGGCCACTAGGTTGGTCAGGCAGGACTTGACCCTGGTGAAGCCATGCTGGCTGTTTCGAATCACTTCCCTATCTTCCATGTGCCTTAGCGTAGCTTCTAGGAGGATGTGTTCCATGATCTTCCCAGGCACAGAGGTGAGGCTGACAGGTTGGTAGTTCCCAGGTTCCTCCTTTCTACCCTTTTTAAAAATGGGTGCAGTGTTTCCCTTTTTCCAGTTCCCAGGGACTTCACCTGACTGCCATGACTTTTCAAATATCATGGAGAAGTGGTTTGGCAACTACATCAGCCAATTCCCTCAGGACTCTGGGGTGCATCCCATCAGGTCCCATAGACTTCTGTATATTCAGGTTCCTCAGGTGGTCATGAACCTTGTCTTCACTTATAGTGGGTGGGACTTTGTCCCGCAGGTCCCCGTCTTGCAGTCCTTCAACCTGGGAGGCATGAGGAGATAGGCTGGCAGTAAAGATCGAGGCAAAAAAATTGTTCAGAACCTCAGCCTTCTCCTCGTCTGTTGTTACCAGTTTTCCATTCTCGGTCATCAGGGAGGGCACACTTTCTTTGACCTTCCTTTTCTGGTTGACGTACCTGTAGAAGCCCTTCTTGTTATTCTTAGCATCCCTTGCCAAGTTCAGCTCCAGCTGCGCCTTGGCCTTCCTGACCTTGTCCCTGCATAACCAGGGACTATATTAGCTAATAAAGAATGTAATAAATATATTTCTGTAGAAAGGTCTGAACCATACAGATATGTACAAAATAAAAGGTGTACTATATTCAGTGCTATGCACAGTCTTATTATAAACCTGGAGAAAATAACTAATAGAGATGTGATTAGTAAAGGAATCATCTTTTCATTGGTCATGAAAGTGACTAAATAACTAGAAAAGTAACTGAACAGAAAAGCTAGAAAGATTACAAATGTTCCATTAGTTCAAATCAGACCTTACAGTCATGTAAAACATTTCACACCTTTAATGAAAAACTTTATGTCAAAGAGCATTGCCTACCGCTGGCAATCTGCATGTAAGCAGCAGTGAAGGAAGTGATGAATAACCCACTGTGTGCCTCAGTACTACAGCCAACTGGCCACAGGTGCACCACAGCACCTCTGTGATGCTCTCCTGCTTACCATGAGGCTGCACCCCCAGCTCTTCCCTCTAGTTTGAGATCGGTTGCAGCATAATAGTCACAGCTGTTTACACTGTGTGCACATGTATAAAAAGTGAAATTCATACTCATAAACAGGATTCTTAAAAGGCTATTTGTTGACCTTATAGGATCATAGACCCATAGAATCGTTTAGGTTGGAAAAGACCTTTAAGATCATCCAGTCCAACCATTGACCCTACTCTACCAGGTCTGCCACTAAACCATGTCTCCAAGCACCACATCTACACGACTTTTAAACACTTCTAGGGATGGTGACTCAACCACCTCCCTGGGCAGCCTATTCCAATGCTTGATAACTCTTTCGGTGAAAATTTTTTTCCTAATGTCTAGCCTAAACCTCCCTTGGCGCAACTTGAACCTGTTTCCTCTTGTCCTGTCGCTAGTTACTTGGGAGAAGAGACCAGCTCCCATCTCACTACAACCTCCTTTTAGGTAGTTGTAGAGAGCAAGAAGGTCCCCCCTCNCACTTGGCCTTGTTAAACCTCATGCAGTTGGCTTCAGCCCATCGATCCAGTCTGTCCAGATCTCTCTGCAGAGCCTTCCTACCCTCAAGCAGATCAACACTCCCACTTAATTTGGTGTCATCTGCAAACTTACTGAGGGTGCACTCAATCCCCTTGTCCAGATCATCAATAAAGATATTAAACAAGGTTGGCCCCAAGACTGAGCCCTGAGGAACACCGCTTGAGACCTGCCGCCAGCTGGATTTAACGCCATTCACCACAACTCTCTGGGCTTGGCCATCCAGCCAGTTTTTAATCCAGCGAAGTGTACACCTGTCTAAGCCACAGGCCGCCAGCTTCTCTAGCAGAATGCTGTGGGAGAAACCTATGTTATAGAGTCTCTTGCAGACCAGATATTATAATTAGTATCAATTATGCTTCTGCATCACTGGCTCAAAGCAATATTCTGACATATACCACTACTTCAAGAAATTAGGGACTGGACAGTCTGTAAAAATAATCTACATGAAAAATAGGAGTTTGTAACCTTTTTCTCCCAGCTTTTGCCTCTTGGATTTTCCTTTAGAACTCTGCTTCTTTTACCTCTTTGTTTTCCTTTTTGTCTCCTACCACTGTAACTTCCCCAGAGGGCTTCACCTATGACTCTAGAAGAAAGGTGGTCCATTCTCTCATTTTATAGAGGAAAATAGGATCACAGGTCTCAGATCACACAGCAGGCCAGTGGTAGAGCTAGGAATAGAATCCACATTTCCTGAGTCACAGACTACTACTTCATATGGACTCTTAAAATACGATACAGTAGGGAAATGCTTACAAGCACAACTACAAAGAAAATAATTGGAGACTCTAACACTCAAAGGGAAGGAAAAAAACATGCAGGAAGAGTTCAACAGGTAAAGCAGCAAGCATCTTCAGACAAAGCTGACAGCAAATTAGGCACAAGCAGGCAAGAATATATGAGACATTGTCTCTGATTTCATACTGAAACCAATCTCAATAAGAAGGCCCTTGTCTTTTGTTGTTATGGATCTTTTGCAACTGCAGATAGAAAAATGAGAGGAGGTTGGGAATAGCAAAGATCATGACATTTGTTTTAATAGAAGGAATTCTGCAACACAGCTGAAATTATTACTAATCTGGAATCTAGAGATGAGGAAATACTAAAACTAAGAATGTTTACATTAAATGAATAATTTAAAGCAAGCATAATAACTATTTATTAAAATTACTATAAACATGCTATGAAACAGGAAAATTATCAGTGAGCTACAAAGAAGAATGTGTCTAGGAGTAAAAGGATTAAATAAGATAAAGAATATTTAAATATTCATGTCAGAAACAGATTTCTAATGTTCAGGCAGTGTAAGTCTCCCAAAGGAAAGAGTAGAGTTCCACTGCATAAGTCTTTTAGTTGGAATATTAAATTCATTTTAAAATGGTCTTTCAAAATAACCTAGTATATATACTCTCTTTTTGCTACCCCCCTAGGGTAATGAGTGCTACAGTAGCATTTATATCTTCTTGCAGAATACTTCCTGCAGATACAGCAATGACGTTTTTTCTCTTCACTGAGTAAGGGTATTAAATTACTTACAGATCTAAAGTGCACAATCTTTTACAGCGAAAGACGGCAAAATAATAGTGAATGGGAAATAAAAACAAACCTGTCATACTAGGATCTTCTACCTTACACACAGCCCCTTGGTATGGCTGTTTCTAGACGCTAAGGTGCCATGGGGATATAACAGGACTTCCTTCTCGTAACACCACTAGCTTTTGGCAATGGAGAGTTGCAAATATAACAGATCTTTTCTCAGCAGCTACCCTATGGCTTATAGCTTCACTAAGAAGACTCAGACTGTTGCCAGGTAGGCTTTTAGCACAAAGCAGTAAGTGCACACCAGCTGAATGCTTGGCTATGTATTTCTGGTTCTAATCTGTAAGTGGATGGTACAGTTCCTCAAAAAGTAAACAACAAATACAAAATAGATTATATTTTCTTTAGTGTGTATTTCAGGCACTCAAATATTTAGAATAATGTATGGGTCCATTTTCTTAGTAATCATTTAATAAATATGTTCCTGTATGGGTTTCTGGCTCACCAGTCTTTCTGTAGACCAGCTACATAGCTTGCATGTTATCTCAAGGGATAATAAAATAACTCTGCTTGAAACACTGGCTTATGGCCACTTTAAGCTGTGGAGACTATTGAGACTTAGCTGAGACACTATGGAGGAATACTTACTGAATAATGTGCACAGTGCAAGCACCTGTAATGGAATCAGTGGAGCAAGATGAGAAAGCTACATAGCCTCTTCCTAGGTAGCGCATTGTGTAACATCCCCTGTTTAACTGCAACTTTATGTTATTCTTTCCTGCCATTTCATTACCATTCTACAACAAACCTATTTTGCTTTGTGAAAACAAATTACACCACAGTTTTAAGAAGGAATCCAGTGGATTTTGACAAGACATCAAATTTTCCAGTATGAAACCTCAGCTTGAATTAGTGGATTAGCTATATGCTTTAATTATTTTTCTACTCTGTGAGGCTGAGGGTTCATAAAATGACTCCACAAAGTAAGAAAAAATCCCATTCCCTTACAGCACCAAGAGTGGCTGTGGGCCATCTTTTCTAGTCTTACCCAAGTCCATTTCAGAGAATAGTATTACCTCAATTAAATGGACAGATTTAAGGTTCTAGTTACTTCACTTCTTTGAATACTAAGTAGACTTTCACTGCTATGGTAGCTGCACTTTCGTGTCCCCTGTGTGGCATGAACATTCATATCTCATGTCGTTCACCTTTGGCTACCCAGGCACAGACAGCCTCAAATCAATCTAAAACTCTTTTGGAAAACTTTCCAGTGAATTTGATTCTCAACATTAAATTAAAGGAAAAATTTGTGCCCTCATACTCATGTAGTGAAAGATTACTAACAACTTCACCCCAGGATTACAGACTAATTTTAATATAATGATCTATTTAAAATTTTCCCTTAATTGCCACATATTTAATACATTTGTTGAAAGAAACAATCATTAGAATAATTATTTTGGGTATTCCATTACTCATAAATTTTATCATTCAAGAGTCATGAGATAGCAGATTCACTTACAGAAGGTTAATTAACTAAAATGTTCCTTTTACAAAACCCCTTCTAACTCATGGGCAGCTACCCAGAATGGAAATATTTATTGCAAGATTTCATTTAGTTACATAATACAGGAAAGGCAGATACGGATGGCAGCTTGCCATGGAAGACTATTATTCCATTACTTGTTTAGCTAACACACTTAAAGAGAATTATCAGTGTAACAAAAGGTATATGCATAGCTTCACATTGCTACCTGATAGTGTTCCGAGCCCTAGATACCTATGTCATCCTGAGTATTTCTAGGCATGGCATTCTGTTATTTCTGTTGCATCCTGCATTAAGCCCATCTAAAACATGACTGCAAAAGTTTGATTTTACTTGCAGGTATTAATGGAAAAATCTAATGATTAACCAATCCTTTTTCCATAGTAGCTTTTCGTACCTGTGGCAAGAACACCTATGCTTCTGTAGCTATTACTATTGGCTATTCTCACGTCCAGCTGTTTTCTGTTCCGGCTGCTATCAGGAGATAAACTTGGACGGAATAGCTAAGAGGATTAGTCACGAGATATGGAGGTCACTGGGTTCTGCCTGTTCAATGACCTACAGAAAGCAAGTTTGTCTCAGTTCAGACTCTAGGGGACAAGCATCCTTACTGCAAAAAATTCAACAATTCTTTTTGACTTGGCTTCTTACTTGTAGCTTTCAGAGAGCATGAGTTTTAGAAGGACAAAGGCAGCAAGCTGACTTCCCCAAGTCCCTGAAAATCTAAGACATGAGAAACTGTTAGTGCAACTTTAAAGAAAGCTTTCAATACACTTGCCTCCACTGTTCTTTTTCTTTATCGTAACTATTGGCACTAACACTGTGTACAAGAGGTGAATATAAACCTGGTTGATAATACATACAATCAGCTGTTTAATCCTTCTACAGATCAAAATGTAGACTTACACACGTAACAGTGACTCTAAATGGTCATAAGCAGGCAGCCTCCTCCCAAACTCTCATTCAAAACAAATCTTTCTTGGGTTTTTTTTTCTTTCTATCTTTTCTTTTCAAGTTAGTTATTGAAGTCAAGTTATTCACGAGAAAGTGTTAGAATTCTTTTTTGTATATGAGCAGTCCACTCGGTCATATACACATTTGAATCCTGGAATAGAGAAGCAAGTATTTTCTTTGCTGTGGCTCAGGGTTTATACTGAAGGGGTAAATACTGTCTCTGTGACAAACCAGAAAGGGGACAATAGTTGTCAAGGCAATCATTTATATTCTGCTGTAAACAAATTCACAGCCAGTCACTGTTTATTAAAAGTGTGTAATCCATCCCTGCTTGCACTAATGCTTGCCAAAGCTGCTAGAGGTTAAAATGTTATTTTTGGAGACAAGATATTTCTCTTCCACTTGAATGAGTTTTTCTATCAGATATTTAGTAGCAGAAAGAAACAAGAAATAACTTTAAGGAACATTTCTAGAATATGAGGCAGAGTATTCCTAGCCTATTTAAGGTAAGAATTCTTGTACCTCTGGATATCTTTTCTTCCTACAGGATAACCCACATCAAATGGTATCAAGTGAGGTGGGAAATCACCAAGAATGAGCCACGTAGTTAGAGGCTCTGGTCCTGAATCACTGCTAAAAAACATGGAATGGCGTCTGGAGAAAGTAACCTCTTGTTTCCCGCTGTAATTTTAATTCATTATTCATTTAAAACAAGCAACAATGGTAAAAACCATGGTTTTCTGGAATCAAGTAGCTGTCTTTTGTCATTTTTTGAATGTCAGCTGAAGCCAAGCATACTTTAACAGCTCTGAGACACAGAAAAGAGGTCCCATTTGTGACCTGCAACCAGTTGGATAAAACGAGTGGTGAAGCAAGGCTGGTCCATATGACTGCACAGGATGCTAGCTGCAGTATTTCATGTCACTTCCCAAACAGATTGAACAATGTGCTTGTGAGCCTTTAAAATGTGTCTGCGAAGTGATATAGTTTTAGGTCAGTGCAAGAAGTGGTAAAACAAGTAGGCAACACCAATTTTACTCTTCAAGTGAACAGTTTGGGGAGGAAATTGGATCTGTCAAAAGAAAAGGATGATGCACTGACATGTTAAAATTGCTACTCACTAAGCTAATGATCAGTTTATGGTTGCCTAATGCTCTTTTCAGTTTTCTTGCTGTTGTTAAATCTACTAGCTATGTTTTGGGTTGTTGGCTGGTGTGGTTTTTTTTTTTTTTTTCCATAAAAATAACGTACACACTTTCTTTTGTACTGACTGTCCTTCAATTGCATCACTAAGTTGTATGTTTAACACATCACAGACCTCTCAAATTCTTTCTTCAAATAGCAGGAGTCTACCCACATGCTGGATCACAAGACTGGACAGCAGGATTCTTCCCCCTCTCTGGAAACTGGTCTCACTGCTACAATATTCCTTAATAAGTGCATTTGGTATTCCTTAACAAGAGCATTCTTTCTACTCTGAGTGACATATTAATACATAACCGATTTCACAGTTTTGTCTCATCATTTTTTCTCACTATGGTAGCTTATACTATTTTAACCAATATTTGTTTTTCAGCTGCCTCAAACAAGTCCCAGACTCTTGAATACATTCTGCAGAGACCCTCCCAATAGGCTTTTCATGTAGAAACCAGCTGTTGAATGAGAGACATTTTACAAGGACTGAGAGAAGGGCAGCACTGAAAGATGAATTCCCAGGAAAAATGACTGTATATAACCATTTCTCAAAAAAATAGATTAGGGTAATAAGACATGCAAAGAGTACTCAGTGCAGAACTAGCCTTCCCCTCTTCTTGCATCTCAAAAGACAGCAGACAAACCTATGCCTTCAGTCATCATTGAACAAGTGTTCTGGATCTGTTTTGGATCTGAAATCCCCAGAGAAGATTGCTGTTTCTGTTCATTGACTGGAGACAGTGTGCTGGAAGCAAACAAATAGCCCGCAATTCACAGCCAGAAGCAAAACCAGCTGGTAAAATTCCACATACCCACAGCCTTCTGAAAGTGCAGGCTCTGTTGTTTCAGGATTTATATTTTTTTCTGTTCTGCATTCAGTACCCTCTCAATGCAAACAAATAGTGCTGATCTCTGAGAAAAAAGAACCAGATTACCTTAAGTAATTGTAACTATCTATTCAACACGAAAAATGAAATAGGCAGAGGTAGTTTTAGATTATTTACAGCTTTCTAAGTATTCTTTCAGAATTCTCAAATACCAACATACTTCACAATTGACTGCCGACGTTCTCAGTAAATCTCCTGCAGTGAGCAAGGAATATTTGTGCAATGGAAACTGACAGTAAGAACAAAGGCCTGGTGAGGTCCTGTGCAGAGAACCTCCTAAGCAATGAGAAGCAAAAAGCTATTCCAAGGCCCTGAAGGGCAACTATGAGCATGTACAGTAATCTACAGGGCTCCCTGGTGACAAGGACCCAGTATGCAATGTAAACTGTCAGGTTTTACTTTGTATTTCTGGGTTTGAAATCTGCAGTGCAGCTGATCCTTTCTTCGAGGCTAGAAAGGTACAAACTTAAACATGTTAACATGGGGACTCCTGGCCGCCAAGAGGTAATCTATGGCCTGAAACTGTTTTCTCATTGATTAGATGCATGAACAAAATTGCAGCTGAAGTATATTGTTACTACAGAAGGTAACCACCAGAAGAAAAGGAAAGTCTTTAAAATTATTGACATTTTAAAAGCTGTTAAGTTTTCCATAGGTCTGCGTTCACAGAACAAGTTACTTAAAGAGGCTGACATCCACAGGAGCCCTGTGTTCAACCACTAACAGTAGTTTTTAAAACTTTCTCTCGACTATACAATCTACGTTAGGTAACAGCATCAAAATACATAGTTGTAGATACAGTGTTCAGTGTCTCATCAATATGATGGAGCCAAACATTCATTGTTCTCTATTTCAGAGGACCCAACACTAACTATAAAACATTTTCATTATTTCAGTTGAAAAGCAGAAAGATTTCAATTTCTCATTTTGAAACTGTGCGTGCATTCAACATATTTGCCATATATTTTAAGGATAAAAATTTCCACTACAGTTTTCAGCTGTTCAAAACTGTATTCCAGATCTCAAAAGTACAGATTAATGCATGGTCATCGTCTAGTCACAGAGTTTATGTTCTCCTCACTGAAATTCTTAGTTCTAGGGAGATTTTTATATATGCATATATATAAAAATATGTATTTCTGCTTTATTTCTGACTATGTTGCAAGTTTCTAGTTTTGAACTTCTGTGGTTTGAGCTTGGAGGCTGTGGGGCTTTTTGTATTGGTTTGGTTTGGTTTTGTTAGAGATGGCCTCCTTCCAGTTATGGTATGGAGAGTTCAGTTCATATATATTTTGTGTACCTTCAGGATAGACAATACAATAGTATGTCATTCCTATTAAGTATTACCAGTTGCAAAGTAATCATTAAAACTAGTACATTTAAAATGAAATACAGTTGAGAAAAACAATAACTGATTTAGTACTTAGCGAGTGGAAAAATTGAAGCTACCATAAAAGTAGCACTTCTTTGTTTAAAAAAGTACAGAAGAAACATACGTCCTTAAAAGCTGTTACATTTTTATCTTTGTTGAAAGCAATCTCTGTCAGATGTGTAGAAAAACTGTCCTACAAACTTAAAAGCATACAGAAAATGTGCAACAATATGAACAACTAATGTAGTGAAGTATCCACATCAGAATAGAGAACCTTTCTCTTTGGTCGCAACAGAAATAGCTGTAACTTCGTCATCAGCATTAAATGGTATTTTAAAATGTTGGCTTAAATAACTGTAAACAAAGAGTCCCTCCAAAAACTAAATAAGCTGAATCAAACTGTAATACATTTTCAGAAGTGAAAGAAACTCTGTTCAAGTGAAAAACAGTCAACCAGAAATCCTACAGAACCAGACTCAAGGAAGATCCTCAGACTGGGTGCACCTGTCCTTAGGTTTGACTAACCCAGTTCTAGCTTGTACTTCCCTTCTTCAGAGTATGTCCCTGACATTTGTTCTCCAACAGCCCCACCTTAGTTCCACAGCAACCTCAGTCTCCCCATCCTTCCAAGCTGTGGAAACAATTTGCTGCTCATTTTACACATTCTGTTTATGTTCCCTGTGCCTTTTAGTCTAGCAGTTGATGAAACGAGGAAAGCCAAGGCCTCCTTGGAATTAAATCTGGCAAGGGATGTCAAGGTCAACAGGAAGGGTTTCTGCAAGTACATTGGAGGCAAAAGGAAAACTAGAGAAAATGTGGGCCTGCTATTGAATGAGACAAGGGCCATGGTGACAGATGATGCAGAGAAGGCGGAATTACTGAATGCCTTCTTTGCTTCAGTCTTTACTGCTCAGGCCAGCCCTCAGGAGTCCCAGGCTTTACAGGTAACAGAGAAAGTCTGGAGGAAGGAGGACTTTCCCTTGGTTGAGGAGGATCAAGTTAGAGATCGCTTAAGTAAACTGGATATCCACAAGTCCATGGGCCCTGATGGGATGCACCCACAAGTGCTGAGGGAGCTGGCAGAAGTCATTGCTGGGCCGCTCTCCATCATCTTTGAAAGGTCCTGGAGAACAGGTGAGGTGCCTGA
>VYXH01002036.1:509345-558285 GCA_013397275.1 Burhinus bistriatus
TTAGGGGCTGACCTGCTGGAAAGCAGCTCGGTGGAAAGGGACCTGGGAGTCCTGGTGGACAACAGGATGACCATGAGACAGCAATGTGCCCTTGTGGCCAAGAAGGCCAATGGCATCCTGGGGTGCATCAAGAGGTGTGGGGCAAGCAGGTCGCAGGAGGTTATCCTCCCCCTTTACTCTGCCCTGGTGAGGTCGAATCTGGAGGACTGTGTCTGGTTCTGGACTCCCCAGTTCAAGGACAGGGAACTGCTGGAGAGGGTACAGCAGAGGGCTACAAAGATGATTAGGGGGCTGGAACATCTTTCTTATGAGGAAAGGCTGAGGGACTTGGATCTTTTTAGTCTGGAGGAAAGAAGACTGAGAGGGGATCTCATCAATGCTTATAGATACTTGAAGGGAGGGTGCCGGGAGGATGGCACCAGTCTTGTTTCAGTGGTGGCCCAGTGATAGGACAAGAGGTAATGGGCACAAACTTGAACGTAGGAAGTTCCATCTAAACATGAGGAGGAACTTCTTTACTTAGAGGGTGGCAGAGCACTGGAACAGGCTGCCCAGAGAGGTGGTGGAGTCTCCGACTCTGGAGACATTCAGAACCCGCCTGAACACCATCCTGTGCAACCTGCTCTAGGTGACCCTGCTCTGGCAGGGGGGTTGGACTAGACGATCTCCAGAGGTCCCTTCCAACCCCTGTGATTCTGCGATCTCCTTCAAGACGGGAAGTCTAACATATTCTCTGCTTTGCAAAATACTCAGGTACTAGAGGGATTTGAGTGGAGGAGGAAGGAACCCTAACATGGCTTTGGTTTCTTAAAGGAAGATGTGATGAGTATTCCTGCCTCATGCTCTGGCCACATAGCTGCTGCAGTCCTTCAATTTATATTAGGGCTGTATCTCCACTGAATGCCTAATATCAGATAACCATGTTCCTGATCAGCCCTTAAGTACTACAATGAAAAGCAGTTATAAATATGATTCTATATAAAATGACACTTCAACTCCATGTGTAAAATCACAGCACAAGTAAAAGGAAAGAAAATTACTGAAGCATGTCTAGAAAATGTTTCTTTCCCTACTGATGGATTTCCTTGGGCTGCCCTAAATACTGACTTGACTGAAGTTCATGTAAAGTA
The DNA here is from genome assembly GCA_013397275.1 of Burhinus bistriatus. Taxonomy (NCBI): domain Eukaryota; kingdom Metazoa; phylum Chordata; class Aves; order Charadriiformes; family Burhinidae; genus Burhinus; species Burhinus bistriatus. Next base: position 510,476 of record VYXH01002036.1, read on the forward strand.
TTGACTTTTTAAAATTGAAGTGAAGAAACATCATCATCATCATCATCATCATCATCATCATCATCATGCAAGTGTACTGACACTTGCTTTCATTCAGCAATCCCAGAATGCTCAGCACTTGCATGAGATAGGCCTGATTGATAATAAAATATTTTGCAAAGAGGCCGAACAGGGGAACTGAAATGAAAGTTTATTGGAACAAGACTGGTCCTTATAATGTCTCATGGAAGAATACTTCCTTACTTTGTGGTGCCCTCCAGTTCACAGCTTCCAGCAAACTCTGTCATTAAACTTCAGCCAGCTAGTCTGCTCTAGTCTGGGAAAACAATCTTACCCACAACAGCTTTATGACTTCTAGCTTCTTCCCGTGTTCAGCTTTTCTGCCCTTGATAACCATAGGGGAGGGCAAAGCCTCTCCAGTTACATCCAAGCTTTTCTGAAAGCTTTTCTACCCCTTACGTTTCCATCACAGGCTTTTTGCACGCTGCGATGGTTCTGTACACCTGCTGCCCAATGAGTCCTCAAGGAATACTTCCAGACTAGAAAAATAGTACTACCAACCTTGTTAATGCCTGGAAAAAATGGGGACAAAGAGGTACTGAGTTCACAGTAGCTCAGAGCCAAAATTAAAAGTACCCTTTCTCTCAATGTCCTCTTTCCTCCAGATTAACCTAACTAGAACTAACTGCAAAGGAGGTTCTAGTAAAGGAGGTTCAAAAACTACCCTACACTTAAGAACAACACATAAAATTTCAGCACATCTCAGAAGAATTATGACATTCCCAATTTGGCTGTATACTGCATATCTTTAAATTCCAAATTATGTTTTTAAAGTGAAAATAGCTACTTTCTAGTATTTTCAAGAATTTGTAACAAAATGATTTGACACAACTGAAAATCTTTATTCCTATTTAAAAATTTTAAAATATTTTGGGATATCTTCCAGCATAGTAAATCTTTTAGGCTATTTTACCAATATCTTGAATTACTTGATCTTCCAGAAGATATTGTCATATTTAAACCCCAATATAATGATATGCAATACCACTAGAAAAAATCCAAGACTAGAATGGGGTAGAATGGCAGAATAGGATTCTGGTCCCAAAGACAAGCCCTAGAATATAGCAGCATCTGTCTGCTGACCCAAAACTAGTAATCCACCCATCTTCTACCCTCCAAACACAGATGCTCTATTTGCTATAAAAAATTCTTAATAAATTATCTTGGCAAACCCTTTCTCTAATATTTTATCAGTTTATATTAAAAACTATTTAATAATACTTTACTAGGACCTAATAAAAGGCACTACATATTAAGCATATGATAGTACCATAAGTTAATAGCTTGTTTCACAAGCCAGCAAACAATGAATTCTTCAAATTTAACCTCAAAAAGCTGTTTCAACAGGGTTTGTCTTATTACTCACTGGCTGAAAAACAAACTCTTCATAGGGGTAACACGAGAATTCTCTGGCTTAGACTTAAACACTCTAAGTGCAATTGCAACTTTCTCTCTTTACTTGCACATCCTCACAGGTGCTATTCTGCTAACTGTTGCACTGTAAACAATGCATCTATACATCCATGCATGCTCAAAATAGCCTATTTTTTATTTAGATTCAGAGATGAGGTCAACTACGGACTAAAGACATTGACAAACCGAGTCAAAATTGGACTGTAAAGATGAAAGTCTACTGTAATGTCTCTTAGAGAAAACTGAACATAGAAAACAACATAGAGCAAACATACAGTAAAATTTAATCCTTCTGCAGAAAGCTCATAAAGGTCTATGACAACTCAGCCTGCAAGGCTGTACCCCATCAAGATTGTTTTATCGCTTAAGAATAAATTGAGACAACATAGCATTAAAGAGAGGCTATCTAGTTAAAAGCAACATCAACAAAATCTCAAAAAACATGCCAACTATGAGATCAAAGTTTGAAGGTGACATTCTCATACCCAGATCCTTTCAAATTATAGCTCAGCCACAGATCACAGAAACAACATAGATGCATAGATTTCAGAACCAACCTGAATAGGCTGAAAATTGCCACAAACCCTGAGATATTTAAAGCAGGAAAAAAGAGGGACAGTAATAAAAATCAAGAATACACATTTCAATGGACTTACTTTTTTTTTTTTTCATCAGATAACAGGAAAAATGTTGGAAATACCAGTAACAGATGGTTTTGGCTAATAAAAAGTGATTGGCTTGCAGCTGCTTTGGTCAGGCGATATTGGGTTTGCTCACTCAAGTTTTATTTGTTACACGTAATAAAAGTTGTGTGTTGGACCACCAACCCTATTCTTGCACAGAAGATAATGTAGTTGTATGAAAATATTTTAAAATTAAGAACAGATGTTTAAAAATTATTTTAAGCCTGTCCCTTGTTTGCTAAAATTTAGTGCTATGTGAGTGTATTTAACCCATTTCAATCTGGACTGGTGTTAAGTGGCCTCTCTATAGCAAAGAGGACAATCATAAAGTATGTTTCTATGCTCCTGTTTCTTCATGGTTACTACCACTGTTTTGCTTCTTCATAACTTAACATATTCGACTTCATGCAATTTAGTCCCATTCCACAGTTAAAGAATTTCCTTTTAAATTTGCTTTCTGAATCAACTTGGCTCCTGCAGCAAGGAAGACATGAATTTAGCAACAACTTATTTCAGCAAAGCCTTTTTGTCCATGAATGGTTTTGACTTTGCCTCAAAGATAATTTTGCTATGTGATATTTTGCACTCAGACATATTCAGATGGTATTCATGGAAATACTAATAAACTGCTTAATAAAGAGCCATCTAAGGTTTTGATTGAGATGGGTCACGACATGTGAATTTAATTTCATAAAAGGTATTGAACTGCATAACTTTCTATTATTCCTGAGGTCTGTGTTCCACTTCTCTGTTCTGGGAGTTGCCTCTCTTTATTCTCATTGCTATTTAACATATGCCATCATCACTCCATGATGAAGGAAACAATGAAATGCAGTTGCAGAGTCAAAGCCAGCCTGAGTGGGAGGTGGTATAAAATGTTTTAAGAAACACCTGGACTCACTGCAAGAAAAGTCTATTTCAAGGAAACGTAGAAGCAATGCCAGAAAATGAAGCTAACCCTAATATTCACCAGGAAAATAATGCACCCAGCATACCAAAGTCTCACAATAAACTAATATTTTAACATGAATCTCCAGATACTTTTAGGAAAGCTCTGATAATAGCTCAATCTAGAGGTATACTTAGAAATACAGCAATATAATATGGCACCTAAAGATGATGATATCTAACCTGCACAAAAAACTTCCCAATACCAGAGTAGGCCAGCAGAGGTGGGCAAAAGGATGAGGCACCGCAGCTAATACATATTCCTACCTCTGTCTTCTTAAAGTACCTACCTAAGATATATTCAAGAGAACTTGACTGCAGGAGCCTAAATTTTGATGAAATACAATGGAAAGAGTTAAGTACCTTCAAAGAGTGATTCAGTTACTAAGTTGGAATCTTAGAGCTAAACAGTGTAAATATTCCCCTCAGAGAACATTAAAATTGGTGAGAAAAGAGTCATCTTATATATGGAGGCTGTATGGACAAAGCAAATGAATCACTTGACGGAGTTGCCATTTTATGTTCTTCTTGCCTTTGAGCAGAAGTTGAGATGGTCTGTCTGCAGAAATGCCCCCAACAGCACAGCTGAGAGAAAGGCAGCAGGGAAAGAAAAAACTAGAGATTCCATCTGGATTATAGCTGCCTGCTTCAGAATTCAGCTCTATCAATCAGGGCAGCACAGGATCTGTCAGGTAGAAATGAAGAGTAAATCCACAAGGGAAAATGTCAGGAAAAATCTGATTTTTATTAAAATCTCTTCACATAAAGCAAGACAAGAGACTCAGAGCAGAACACTGAAACTGAATCTAGCTCAATCTCTCTTTTGTTCTTTTTCCACATTCTCTTTTTGTACATTTTATATAAAATGGCTACATATATACAATATAAACGGCATTGTCATTTCTAGAATAATTTTTCAAGGAACTGCAAGTTAAATGTCAGCTTTTTCTACATGGTTTAAATTTCAGATTGTTCATGAACCACAGAAATCCTAGAGCTTTTACAACTTTATTCGGTTTTGAACAGGGATAAGGAAAGTGTGCTTCTAAAATAACACAATGCATAGACCTATAGGTCTCATATTCAATTCCAGTGTGATGTTCAACATATACTCACTGTTCTTTCAAGATCAACACATTTCTTAGCCTCACAATTTTTTTCTTAATTATTCTGTAATATTTACAGACTGAAAATTTTGGCAGATATTTACCAGTAAAAATATTTTACCTCAATTTAAATGAAGATTTGCGTGTGGATAGGTCAGACAGCGTTAATAAAAATAATTGACTTGAAACACACTCATTTGTTTTCAATGATGTCATCTTGATTTTCAACAGCAGAATAAAAATGCACACGGTTAACTATACTGAATTCCCCAAAAGGAGACAAAGAGGATGAAGTGGAGAGAAGAATCACAGAATCATAGAATAGTTTGGGTCAGAAGGGACCTTTCAAGGTCATCTAGTCCAACCTCACCTGCAATAAGCAGGAATATCTTCAACTAGATCAGGTTGCTCAGAGCACCGTCCAACCTGACCTTGAATGTTTCCAGGGATGGGACATCTACCATCTCTCTGGGCAACCTGTTCCAGTGTTTCACCACCCTCATCATAAAAAATTTCTTCCTTATACCTAGGCTGAATCTACTCTCTTTTAGTTTAAAATCATTACTCCTATCGCTACAGGCCCTATGAAAATGTCTGCCCCCATTTTTCTTATGAGCCCTCTTTAAGTACTGAAAGGCACAATAAGGTCTCCCCAGAGCCTGCTCTTCTCCAGGCTGAACAACCCCAGCTCTCAGCCTGTCCTCATAGGAGAGGTGCTCCAGCCCTCTGATCATTTTTGTGGCCCTCCTCTGGACCTGCTCCAACATGTCCATGTCTCTCCTGTACTGAGGACTCCAGAGCTGGACACAGTACTCCAGGTGGCGTCTCATGAGAGCAGAGTAGAGGGGCAGAATCACCTCCCTCGACTTGCTGGCCATGCTTCTTTTGATGCAGCCCAGGATACGGTTGGCTTTCTGGGCTGTGAGCACACATTGCTGGCTCATGCCCAGCTTTTTATCCACCAGTACCCCAAGTCCTTCTCCAAACCTCTCAATCCCTTCATCCCCCAGCCTGTACTGAAACCAGGGATTACCCTGACCTAAGTGCAGGATCTTGAGCTTGGCCTTGTTGAACCTCATGATGTTCACACGGTCCCAGTTCTTGAGCTTGTCCAGGTCCCTCTGGGTGGTATCCTGTCCCTCGGGCGTGTCAACCACACCATTCATGAAACAGGATTACCTTCCATGTATCTACATTTCCACTCACAGGACTGCCTATAATGGAAGAATATTCTGCAGCCCAACTTAGGATGTGATTCACTTCTGGATACAGGGCCTATAGCAAGTACAATGAAAACATTTACAATTAAATGTCTCTCTGCCTTCAACATCCCTGACCAAGTTCTTAAAGGTAAGATATGATGCACAATGTACACTTTCCAAATAAACATAACATTCATCTTTTGGCCATGTATCAGGATCACATAAAACCACTGTAAACTAAGGATCTTCTCACAGACCAGAAATGTATGTAGCCAGCTTGTGTCTTTTTCCATCACTGTTTTACAAAGACTCCAGAACTCTGGAAAGATAAACTCTAAGCTTGACAGGTAATTAACCCTTGAGGGCTGCTCCTTGCTAGGCCTGTTGTCACTCAGGACTCATCATGCTAACTATTCTTAATGATTTTTTTTATTCCTCATGTGCAGTTCATCGTAACTGGATGTACTGCTGTACAGGATTTTAGTTAACATTTAAGAAATAAACTCAGTACANCTTGAGCTTGGCCTTGTTGAACCTCATGATGTTCACACGGTCCCAGTTCTTGAGCTTGTCCAGGTCCCTCTGGGTGGTATCCTGTCCCTCGGGCGTGTCAACCACACCATTCATGAAACAGGATTACCTTCCATGTATCTACATTTCCACTCACAGGACTGCCTATAATGGAAGAATATTCTGCAGCCCAACTTAGGATGTGATTCACTTCTGGATACAGGGCCTATAGCAAGTACAATGAAAACATTTACAATTAAATGTCTCTCTGCCTTCAACATCCCTGACCAAGTTCTTAAAGGTAAGATATGATGCACAATGTACACTTTCCAAATAAACATAACATTCATCTTTTGGCCATGTATCAGGATCACATAAAACCACTGTAAACTAAGGATCTTCTCACAGACCAGAAATGTATGTAGCCAGCTTGTGTCTTTTTCCATCACTGTTTTACAAAGACTCCAGAACTCTGGAAAGATAAACTCTAAGCTTGACAGGTAATTAACCCTTGAGGGCTGCTCCTTGCTAGGCCTGTTGTCACTCAGGACTCATCATGCTAACTATTCTTAATGATTTTTTTTATTCCTCATGTGCAGTTCATCGTAACTGGATGTACTGCTGTACAGGATTTTAGTTAACATTTAAGAAATAAACTCAGTACACTGTTATCCTACACCATGGAATTTAATGTTTTAACTAATATAGCTTAGCTTCTTAAGAAAGGACACACAAGTTTTTTTCCTCTCTGCAAATATATTTGAAAATGTAAAAGAATAAATCCGGAGAACATCCACTATCCATATAACTGGGATTAGTTTTTACAATGGGTCATAAATGTTACAAGAGAAGTATTATACAGAAATTTGAGATTAAAAAATTAAGAAAAGGAAAAGTGACAAGAATGTTAAGAGTTTAATTTGCAAATAATACAATGCTGAATTGGCTGATGAAGCAAACAGTATTTCAGGATGTTTAAAATCATATAAAAGTAAATGCTCAAATTAAAAAGAAAGCTAACATAACTGAGGCATTTCAGGTTGTATGCAACCAGAAGCAAACTTGTAAACTTACGTTTAGCTTAACATTACAGCTAAATTAACTTGGTTCAAGGAAATAAACAATAAAATAATGAGTTATTTCAGGGATGACTTCAGCTGCATGAACTAACATCGCAAGGTCAGGCAAGATCCATTATAAGTACGGAAGAAATTGCAAGTGCAGACAGATGGGAGTTATCAAGGAGGCGTAGGACTACCTTAGCAGCAAAGACCAACTCTGTCAAGATATCGAGCAGTGCCCTTCAGGCACCAAGGGCACTGTCATAGATGTGCACCATGAGAAAGTCCAATTTAATCACATTTGCAAGTTGTCTGTTTCCCTCACTCCACCACAAACAAAAAATGTGCTTGTATGATATAAGCATGAATTTGTCTTAAATGACAGTAACTTGCTAGTATCTCCTTGAAGTGTTTTATCACCATCAAAGACAAGTAGTTCACCTTTTATGAGTTCACAAGTTTCTGTTATGGTTGGTGAAACATTGGGATGCTGAGAAGTGGCAATAAATGTACTTGCACCATTCTCAGTGGGAAACCAGACAGTTGTTAGAAAAGTTAACAGCAGCCATTTCCCATTGTAGCCTAGCATTACCTGCACTGTCTTTAACCTTCTAAAAATTCAGTATTCGAATTCAATTACTGGATACATTCAGGATAAAAGATTAATTCAGCTCTTTGGAAGCATCTTTGATAGCTGAATGGGCATCAACAAAGATGTTACAGGCAACATTCTGAGTCACAAAGATTGTGTCGTATCTGGTGATTCTGACTTCCACAGATTAAGATACACTGTTAATTTTCTTGAAAACACTTGGATATCTCACTTATTTGTTTTGAAGTTTAATCATCAAAATATGCATTAAAAAATAGTGATTTTTCTACTTTTTCTTTTTTTTTTTTTTGAGGACAAGAAAGTAGTCCTAATAGTAGGAAACATGTAAATACAATGGTACAAAACTATTTTAAATATCTGATTACATGTTTACAAAATAATTCTAGTATGTCTGAATGTAAATTAATTATAGAAATTATGGAATGTATAGTTTGTCAAATTAAGTACACCTCTTTCCTCATCCTTCTGATCCCACTGAGACTAAGATTTCCAAATATAATTCTGAAGTGGAAGATATGCCATTGGGCATTCATTTCACGGGACCATAGCAGAGCTAGCCTGAATAAACCTCTGAAAGACACTGTGAATATCAAGTCCTCAGTATCAACTGTTTCACTCTATAGATCTACTCCTACTTCACAACAGCACTTGCTTATGAAGACATGGCTGGAAACTCAACTTATATGTATGCCTCCTATAACAGAAAGGACAAAAACTTTCCAAGTTGCCCGACTACTTGACTGGTTCCTGAAGATAAAACAAGAATTCTGGTACAGAACAACATTAAGCACCCTAAGTTCACCAGAATATGGATGTACTACCCTTTTCTACCAACAGGAAAAAATAATCTTCCAGAGTAACAACTGTCTCTATATTAAGGCCATAAGTTTGGTTAGGAGAGATACTGGATTCTTACAGCATCCAGGTAATAAGAAATTTTCTCTCATTTCTCTGTTAATTTGCTTTGAAAATGAAAGCTGGTAACCAGAAATCATATATAACTGTTGCTATACATTCACTACGAAAACAGTAATACTTATTAACATAGCATGGGGCTAGGTCCAGCAAAAGCAGTTACAAGCTGGATGGAGAAGTTGTGTGGCTGCCCCTTTGTCATGCCTACATGCACCATTCTGGGGTGCTAATGAGAAAGGGGACGGAAGATTTGAGCTCTTTTGTTACTCATCTGTCTTATTAGCAATGAATGTGCCCCTGGAGGAGATTTCTGGGGATACAGGCTCATGGTATGATTTCAGGAAAATGTAAATCAGATCTGCTGTTTTGGAAACTGTCAAAAGTACTTATACTATTGCATAGCAACTTAAGGCATCATTGAAATACATTATTTGCTATTTTTAAAGTATTAAGTTATTTCCATTTCCCATATACCATTTAAAAACCTGTAGATTGTAACTTCAGCAGCTTCACAATACCTAAGTGAAAAAGTAAATGAGTCTTGATCTACACTGAGGAGAAGAGAAAAATCTATATTAGGACAAGCAGCTTTCTTGGCATTTAGAATAGCTTTCATCTGTGACTGCAAATTCAGTTGGATTCCTAAGCAGCTGACCTTTCTTTCTTCTGCAGTCTCACTAAATTGATTTTACATACACTATCTTTTTTAATGAGTTAGCCAATCATTTTGCTCAAAACAGTGAAGCTCTAGCTGTCATGTCATTTCTTCTTTGCCAAAAACCTTTCAAAAATAAAATAGAATCAAAGAGAAGACAGTATGTTCCATATCACATCTTTCAATTTCCAGATATCCCTAAGGCAATGAGAAAACACTTACAATGCAATAACTCTGTATGTAACTATCGCAGTGATTACACACCTTGCAACAGTTCACACACAAATTTGGACAAGGCATTACAGTATGTGTTAGAGGGAAACAAAGTCAGTTAACATACAGGTTCTTAAACAAGCCTTCTGAGTTTAACCAGTGATCCTGAGCACCCTCTTTTGGTTGTAGAATAAATGATATGTTCATATATGCCAAGCATGATTGTAAAGCCATTGCTACATGGACATATATAGCTTGAAAAAACCTAGTGAAACAGGATTAAATCTTCAGGCAGGAAAAACAGTTTCCGAAACTATCTTCCTTATATTAGGTAGTCTACAACAAAAAACAAGGAACTTTCTCTTTACTTCTTTTATAAAAGATTGTGCAGTGTTCAGACTTTCGCTTTGTCAAGCAATGGCTGCTGTAACAATACTCAGGCTTCCTGTTTAGAGGATGACAGATCTAACCCTGCAGCTGGTGCCTAGTAGTGCACCAACACAGCAGCAAGCCAGAGGACTACTGTGTGAATTCTGAGACTCAAAACATTGTGATCAGTGCACTGGGTCTGACACAGACATGGTCAAAGTAGTCATTTGGGGAATGTTAATAAGGTCAAATTGTAACTTGCACATTTGTGCAAGCAAGCAAGTGCTACTGTGTCACCCAAAATGGAGGGAGGAAGCAAAGGCAGATAAAGAGAAGAGGAGGACATCTACACACCTTGAACAGTTACAGCTAAGAAGCACTATCGTATCTGCATACAAGGAAAATCAAACAAGTTTTAAATGCAATTAAATATTCCCCTACATGCCAAATTTATCTGTGGCATACTGCAGACTTTTGGGTATAGTTTAGTGTCTGCACCAGCTCAGGCAAAAACAGCTGCAGCTGACAATAGTAGAATACTGAACTCTCAGTAGTCATTATAGAATGAGGAAATAGCTCCTTTAAGAATAATTTTTTTGCCCTGAAAACATGTCCAATGACATCACGTTACATACCACCATACTTCCACAGGGTATGCCATATGTCTACCAGAGTAACCTGCAGCACAATCACTTCATTTGGTCTCTTAAAAATTTCCTCCTATTAAGCTGCACTGCTCTTGCACAGCTGTTTGCCTGCTGTCTCGTGCTGAGAAATGTTCTCCAAACACGCTAGTGCTGCATTGGCACATTACACAAATTAGGCTCCTCCTATCTATAGATACAACAGTGTTGTGCCTAGCTCATTTCACATAAATTACATCATTTGCCACCTGTAATCTCTCTGCTATTTTGCATTTAATATAATCTAAGCATGAATTTACCAGCAGGGACAGGTGTTTGTTTCACTCTCATAAGCCCTGCCCAGTACAGCATATGCTCCTGTATTATGAGACCTGTTTGAAACACTACAGCCGCACAATATTCCTTTTTTTTCCTCCTCCCTAGATTACGGCTGAAACACCCATTTAGCTAAATACTTTATGCTTCAGACAGACTGTGGCTCAATTGCTTAAATATAAAATAAACAGTATTATATCCTATTCATGGTAGCTGCTATACAATTCACATTCTCTTTAATGTGGTGTGTACCATACATGCATGGTCTGACATTGTAGCTTCTGTAGTGCCACTCCCAAATCTTAGTGACTCACAAAGCATTCTTCTCAGACCTCTTTGTTTCCTATATCCTGCTCTCTCCTGGTCTTGCTTGTAATCTACTACCAGATCTTATATGCAATTTCTTATCGATGGTTGTGCTGAAAAGTTTATTTGTATTCTTCACTTTTGGGAATAAAAATTTACAATATATTGTGGAACAGCAGATAGCAGGAAAGATTATTTTTTTCCATGTGAAAAATAATGAATTGAGGATTGTAACTTTTTCTAGTACCATGAAAAGAAAAAAAAAAAGCTAAGAAATCTGAATGCAGACAGTGGTCCTGAAGAGAAAAGATTGTGTATGTACATGTTTATATTTCTTCATTTATTGTGCATTACAAATAGTAACAACAAGAACTGAAAAGAGCTGCACATGGAATAAAGCTGATGCCATACATTTATTATCATTAAAACAGACATAAACACTAAACTCCATGTCTATTACAGAGAAAATGTAAGCCTATTAAACTTCTTTTTTTCCATGTTAGATGGCTCATAAGATAAAGTGATACCAAAAATTTGTAAGTACAGGCATTTATAACTACTTTTTTGAGTCACAAAAATTTCTGTCTATCACCATCTGTCTTCATTCCATATGTAAAAGATATTAATAAATGATTGGTCTAATTAAAAACATGGAAAGATATATTTCAGCATGCTGCTTTTAAGAGAGGAGCTTGCAGAACTAAAATTGCATTCATTCAGAATAGAGAAATAAATTCTCAGTGATACTTTAAGTCAGATCTTGTCAGACTGACTGTTCTGTGTCTTGTGCAACATTAAGCAAAGAACGGCTCTGGTTTTCCAAAAATGCTTCTTTTTGCATGATAATAATTACACTACTATTTATTATAATTACAGCTACTTGATCAATATGAAGGTTTCACAGGTATAAATTGTATAAATTGCTTAGACCTAGCATGCCACAGAAATTTTAATACCAGTACATTTTAGAACTAAGTGTTACTAATACGGAGAGAGGAGTTCATTTCTGTTTAAAGAATATATGAGCTCTAGTTCAGCATTCAGTCTTATACTATAAAACTAAAATAGCTCTATGAAGAACCACAGGGAACACAGCACACCTCAGACATAATGCACTCCAGTAAGATTTGTAGTAATTTTTCCTTAGTTTCCAAAAAAGCCAGCCATCAGAATGCTTTTCTGTAAAAGTTAAGAAAATGTTGTCCTTACTGGCCATAGAGAATTTTGCTTCCTGATCAATTGTGCCACTCTCTTTTTTCAATAAAAAGCTGAAAAAAGGATGACAAAAACCAGTAGCCCACTCAATTAAGGACAAGGTTAACAATCTCAGGGAGATCCAAGACAAGGGAAAACCACGTTAATATTGCTATATAATTTGTTTTTAAAGTTAGATGAAGAAAAGCACTCCTCCCTGTTAGGAGTTTTCCATTCCAAAGACCTTTCTGTTACAGTTAAGAAAACTAAAATTCCATTAGAAGTGGTGTATTCATGTCATCATCCATTGTCAACAAATAAACAAAAGTATCCTAAAATACACTGACTAGGCAAAAATAATAAATCCCAAATAACCCATTTGAAACAAAGGTTTTGCTCAAGAGTTGTCAAGAGTTTGCAGAAATCTCCAATATTAGTATGCCTATTAACATGCCTATCAGAGAGTATAAGGATAGGTAGATTTTTTGAGTTCTAATAAAGATATATGGAGAAAGAACTTAATAAAGCCAGGTCTATACATTTTAGTATTAGATTATTTCTGTAGTTATGCTTGTTAATGGAGGTATAGAAGCATAGACCTTAGCAAGCATGCAGGTCTCCTGTGTAAAGATGCTTATACTAGTGCGGATCAATCCTTTTCTAAAATGAAAAAGCACGAGCATTGTAAGCACTCAGTTCTGCCACCCCTGTGACAACAGTGGGGAGGAACACATAGAGAAAGGAAGTACATTTGCTTGTGCTGCATTAAGCATACAATATCAATTTCAAAGGAAGAACTTGTGTCTGAAGGCAAAGCCTTACATTTCTTGTGAATATAAGGTCCATCTTTCCTCCTCTGATTTAGCCATCAGGTCTTTCCCTCCCACTTTTTACGCTGTTGAGCAATGAAAAGGATTCAGAAATTTAAGAATAGGAGATGCAGGATAACTGAGGCCTTTTCTTCTAACTCTTTGTCTGCCTTTTAGTAAACTAATCCAGTATGCTCCATTTTTTCATTTAATCTCTGGATCAGAATCCTCTCCTTTCATACCAAACACAAATTATTGAGGCTTGTGATAGCTGATAAGACTACCTTGAATTCAACACTTCTGTGTCGAGACTCTACTCACTACAGAACTAAAATCCTCATCGGTGATAGAGGCAGGGGGAGAACCCAGAAGTCATCAACTCAGTCTTCCTGTATCAAACACTCAGCTACTATACTTAATATATGTTCTCACCAGGGAATAAATATTTAGGATACATTGAGCAAAGTACTGAAAACACATGCTTAATTTGAGGCGCGCCTTGGTATCACCAACTCATATGCTTAAAAACAAACATTTGTTACAGCACATGTTGAAGAGTTTCACCTACAGAGGTCCTCTGCAGAAAAAAAGAAATAAAATCCTTCACTCACTGAGCCAGGGAAGGAGGGCCCAAGCTAGGCTACAAAACTTCACGCTCGTGAGAAACAAATGGAATCAAACGATTCTTTAAACGATGATGTCATTCAATATTCCTACTTTCCAGAGTTTTTTAATGGTGAAAAAGTAATGTCCTGATTGATTTTCCAATCATCTTTCATTTTCATCTGTAGGCAAATGGCATTAATATTGAACTGCGCTGTAGAAAGGCTTTGATCTATTAGTGTGCTACATTGTTGTACAATTAGAGGCTTCTTCACTCTCCCCTTAATTTCATCACCTATTATATTCTGGACAGTTAACAATGTCTAGTTTTCCACAGATGCAATTAACTTTTTCTTTTAAATGAGGGTCATGCACATTTCATACTTGTATCATACCAATCATGTAGTTTTTATTTATTTTTTATATTGCTATCTAATTGAATTTAAGAAGATGGAGCAAGTTTAGAGCTGGGTCTAAAGAAAATAAGATCACTATCAATGACCTCTTTTTCTGACCTCTCTATTTTTTTCTTCCATGTTGCCCCTGGACTAAATTAGCCTTTGCTGTAACAATACGGAAATAAAACAGGATTGTAGCTGGATGAAGTTGACAGACACAGTGTTTAATTCTTTCACCCCATGAGCACTAGATGCAAGTGCAAGTAAAGATATAGCAAAAGAGAAGTATCGTAACTACTGTCTCTCTCCCAAATAGGTTTGTGCTGCTTGTGTCCCTAGTGTAACTTAAGCAATCTCACAGCAGTCTAAATTATGCTGAACAGGGTCCTGAAAGCAATCTCAGCAGTGAGATACCTTTTTTACTGTGCCATAGAAGCAGGGTGGAGAGAAGTAAGTTCAAAAGGATGAAGCAGCCTAGGGATTCTCTACACTGAAGGGATGTGTTACTGAAATGCTATTTTTAAATATTCTATTAGAAAAATTGGCACAAATTTGGAGGCTTAATGACTCACTTGAAACTATTTATTGATAAGCAATGTGCATATCTCTTAGCTCTCTGAGCATTATACTGCAGTTCTCATATAGTACTCTTTAAACTGCACTTTATTAGCACCTCATTAGAATCTTATTAAGATCTTCCACCTCATTAGAATCTTATTAAGCTCTTCAAAAATATGTAGGAAACCACATGACTGTGAAGAAAAGGAGAGAAAAGCCAAGCATCCCATCTCAGGCAGTATATGTCAGAGCAAGGTTGGTTACGTGACTGATTTCTTTAAATACTGTGAGGTACCAGACATGAGCAGACACTGCTGATACTGTCCCAAATTAATATGATGTGGCATTATTTTTGTGGAGCTTGTCCTCTTGTGGCAAGATAAAGTGTGCCAATGTAATGAAAACATTAATGCACACACCAATACTGTATGTTCTCTTCTCAATAAAAGAAAAATAAAAGAATTTTAAAATGAATGAATAAAAGATAGCATAAAAAAGAGGACAGCCTTACCACGTTTTGCATTGAGGCCATCAATGGATTTTTCTCTTCAGGTATGTTTATATTCTTATGAAGCAAGCTATCACTACAAAATTAAATCTTTGACAATACATTTATATTTTTTTTAACTTACTGAGTTTTCTCAGCAGCACAATATAGTGTCACTTCTCACCATTTAATACCCTTCCTTTTATACAAATAAAGGGCTCTTAGGAATCACACCGGTGCTTGAAATGCTCTATTTTTGATGGATCTTTCTGTACACATGGGTATTATAAAACACTGCTTCAACTAAAGACTAACTTACTGATGTCAGTACTTGAAAGGAAATATACTTTTTTTTCCCTGAAATATGGTGCTGAATCTAGCTTTAGCCTAGTCCTTCACAAAATGAGATTTATAGAACACATTGGTGGTTTCTCCCTCCCAGGTAACTTTTAAACCCATGAGCTAAATGTTCAACAGAAGGGTAAGGTTTTCAGAAAGAAAGTTCTGACAAATTCTAAAAAAATGGGTTATCGGTTGAAGGAAAAATAACTGAGTAGCAAGCAATTTTCTGAATGAAAGATGGGGATAAATCAGCTTTTTTTTCAACTCCTTGGCAGCAGAAAGCTGCTCTCTCAGTGTTTGTATGATAGTTTACTTTTAGGAATGTATCGAATTTTGACAGTCACTGTACCTGCTCTTTTTGCCCAGTGAATAAGTATGCACAAAAAAAAGGTAGGAGTATTGGTACCATCTGGCATTATTGTAGGTGTTAGGGGGGAGAAGGTTATAGAGGATATGAATGAGACAGAAATCATGATTTGCTAATGCCATCACTTATCTACTTATTGAAGTCTAAGATAGCAAAGTCTATTTACTCTAGCACAAAGAATGTATTAGTGCTCAATTCATTAGAATGCCTAACTGTATCCGTATGGTTTGATTGGAAGCAATGGCACAAAACAAACCTTGATTTAAATCTGTGACTTTATTTTTTAATGGACTTGTTACATCATGGATTAAGTCAGAGAAAAATTAAATGTATGGCCAGTATTGTTCAACATCACCAAGGACTACTAGTACTGTTTTTCTCAGTTTCAAACCAGAAATTCTAGAATTTCAAATGAGTAATTTCTTTTCTTGTCCAAGTTTTTTGGCCACCCAAATTTAAACACCTGAAAGGGATTAAGGGACTGTCCAGCTGTCTGAGCATCTAGCTTATTCACAGAGGATCAGGTTAGGCACCTAAATGTTGAACACACAAAGCAGGGGAAATTACTCCTCCTCTCATTTTGTTCCTTAGGCAAAAGATCATTTCCCAGTTAATCTTGTCTTCTTTTCAGTCTGCTGCTTTTGTATTTTTCACCCATTCTTTGTTATATTACTCATTAGATCACCTATTAATGGTTGGAATAACGTCCCAAGAAACATACAACATCCCACTCATTCCTCCTTCAATATCTCTTCACAAAGTGTATATATTTCAAATTATTCCAGTTCTAAAGTCCACATACAGTACAGAAGGTTTCCCTTTTCATTCTTCACTTCTCATACCAGAAGTGGTAGAAGCAATTATGAAGACTTCTTGGGAACCAGGGAAGGGACCTTAGCTTAGGGCATTACAGGGGGAACAGTTGCTCCAATAGTTAATGAGACCCTCCAGTTAATGTAAGGGGGTCTAGATTAAACATGAGCAATAGCAACAATTAGCCAAGCTAAAACAGAGATGAGTGTTAATGCTGGACAGAAGTCATTCTCATTCCTCACATGGTGAGCACAAGGTGCTGTGGAACATCAGGCATAGAGAGAAAAAAAGACAGAAAATAGGACAGAAAAAAGAAGGCAGAAATAGGTGAAGTGGCAAAAGAAGAGAAATGAGAGAGGAAAGAGAATAGAAAAGCAGATAAAAGCTGAGAGATTATTTCACACATCAAAATAATGGATCATGACAGGTAAATTTATTTGCATTTGGTGGAGTATGTGCTCTCCGAGTATCTGATACTCAAGACAATATCATTCTAGTAATCTGGCACTGTGCAGAACCAGAGCACCTCCTGCATCCTGACTGTGCTGAAAGCTTTTTCCCTTATGCATTTACATTGCCATTAAAAAAAACCTCTGGATGTGCAGCCAGGAAGGGAGCCACACCCTTCTTCAACAGATGTTCCAATCATCCAGGCCCATGGAGTGTGTCTCTTTCAAATGATAAGAACAGCCCTTAAGAGTAAAGCTGTATATTAATATAAGAGTACAGTATAGATAACAAAAAGAAAAACTCCTCTATGATGCCCTGCACTTTCTGATGGTAACAAGCTCGAAGGGTCAATGGGTAAATAAAAATAATTCTTGACCTGGCTCTACCAATCAGTTCTTGACCTGGCTTTACCAAATACTACCATAGTTTATTATTTAGCTGACCTAGGAGAAAAAAGTCTTAAGAGAACGCTAACATGAAAACAGTCCCACTTCCTAAATGATTAATTATTAACATTTTTAAAGGAGTTGTTGGAAAAAATTACTGTAATGATTTCTCTTCTACATTCAGGTCTTCTTTCTGTACCAAACATGAACACGCATTTATGTCAGAAAGTAACCTCTGACTGGTAAATTTTTGAAGAACAAGTCCTCTTCAAATTTTAGCCAGCTTAATTTACCAATATATTTAAATATATTACGTAGGACAACAGTTATTTGTGGTGCCTATCTTCATCTCTGTCTGCTCACATTTTTCTTTTCCATTCTTCTGTTTTTAGAAAAAAGAAATGGAAAGTGACCCTTCAATGAATGCTTCTCTGTTGTTTTTTTTTACTTCAGTCTTGATTTATACTTTGTTTGTACCAGCAAATATAATGACTGAATAAAAAAAATGCCTTTTGTACACTCAGTGAACCATAACTCTATATACTATAATTTATGCCTAGTATAAATACACATTATTTTCTTTTCGTACCCTGCCAAGCGCAATTGTTTAAAATGATCAGGTCAAAGTCTGCATTTTCATATCAATCATGTCTAAACTTACCAAACGTTCTTCTTCTAAGCTTTTATTCAGTTGTTTGATTTTGTACTTTGTGCACAAGACCAAAAATACTTTAATACTGAAACGCACATACTTACCAGCCATTTTTATGCTCTGTTCAGGTCCTGGGAGCACTGTATGTATGGACACTTTGATGTATGAGATAATAATTCTGTTTAAACCAATTCTAGGTTTGCTTTTGCTTTTTAAGAAACTTTTCTGTCACAAAAATGTAATTGGCAGGCATGCCTTTTTACATTTTAGTGTTAAATAACAGGTGAGGTCTTACATCAGAATCTATTTACATATTCCAGTACTCTTGACAGTCTTTCTATTCATCCTAAGGCTGCAGATTGGCTTTATGGTTACTGTTGTTTCACTTCACGTGCTGAGGACATTGTTACGCTATTTTAGAGAAAGATTTATAAAGTTTGTAGCAATTTATTTAAAATACACTGCCATCCTGCTATCCCAAAGCAATTTGTCATGCATTAGTCTTTTATATTTTTAACCAAGATTTGTCAGTATCTTTACCGTGTACTTTCCTTTCCCTGCACAGTTCACTGGAAGCCAAAATAAAACCCTGAACTGAGTTTTCACCTTTATGAACCTTTGTGTATCCAGTCACAAAACTTCCCCTCCAGACTAAGCAGACATTAACACACTACCTACATCTACGGTTATCGTATATAAGGCTTTTAACGAGGCAGCTATTTAGTAGGCAGTACAAAGGCAGCAGCATCCTCCGCCAAGCACCGCCCGCTCTGCGCAGTCTCTCACGCAGCACCACCAGCGGTCAGGGCGCTGCACAGCCCTCCTTTCCGCCGCTGCATTCCCACCACACCTGCACCTCGCCCTGCCCCTTGCAATGGCTCCTACGTGTATTAACAGTGAAAGAAGGCTAAACGCTCCTTAGGGCGCCTATTTACCTCCTGCTCTGTCCCGCGCTAGAGGAAACACTTCTGTAGAGCCATTCGTCTCCCTAGCCCTCATTTCGTCCGCTCTTTAACCCCAAAGAAATAAGCGAGTGGCTGTCAAGAAGCGAAGGACGAACGCAAAAGGCAGAGCGGGGCGGCGGCACCTGCGGCTGCCGCCCTCCCCTCAGCGCCAGTGGAGGGGTGATGGCGGGGGGGGGGAGGGGCGCTGGGGTCCGCAGCTCTGGCGGCCGTTACCCGTTGCCCGCCAGCCGTTGGGCGCGAGGGAGTTGGGGGAGGGGCGGGCAGCCACCGCCCCGCGCTGGAGACGTGGCGGGGGGAGGCGCCGCGCCCTTCCCCCGCGCCGGAGNNGCGTGAGGCGCCGCGCCCTTCCTCCGAGCTGAAGCGGGGGAGGCGGCGGTCGCCCGTCGCCGTCTGTCTAACCCCTCGGGTTCTACATGGAAGTGTCGCCGTCAGGCGCCGTAGAGGTGTGCCATTACAGCCTCTGTCATCCGCCCGCAGTCTTTAGCTAATTCTGAGTCTGTGTAAGGGGTTTTAAAGTGATCCGCTTCCCGTGGTAAAGGGTCCCGAGAGAAAGACTGAATAAAAGTCAGCAATAAGGCAGGGCCGAAAAATGTCAACAATTTATAAAAAATTAAATTATCTGACTGTAGCCCTCTGCCTTGCAGCTTTCTGTGCTTTCTAGTCAGTATGTAAGCTAAGCTAGGGCGTAAATCCAAAGGAGCAGTACGTGGACTGCCCAACAGTACAGATCACCTCGAAGCTGGGATCGTTTCTCTTGCTGTTTCCGGTTCGTGCAAGCTGAGGGAAGCCAACCTCACCTGCCAGGTCCACCAAAAACGCACTTTGACCTGTGCCCTTTTCTCTGTGAACGTGAACATGAATCCGTGCTTCCAGTTGTGAACCTCTCCATGCCTCTAGCTGGAGGTGATGGGGGCTGAAGCTGTACCTCGGAGAGCTGCAGGTGTCACATGATAGCCCTCACTTGCCTCAGAAGGTTGTCGACAGGTTATGTTCATTAATTTTTGTATGAGTCACGCTGTTACTAAATTGATAGAGCTACATAAAAGCCTACCAGTGAACAAAAATAAGTAAGAACATTTCTTCTCCCTAACTCACCATTTGCCACAAGCTTATGATACATTCAGATTGGTTCAGGTAGTTAAGGCATATTTCTATAGACTAGCCTCACTGTTTCCATGAATTTTCTTCAGAAAGTGCAAGCCGTTAACATTCCATTAATACAGTCCTGGGGAACAATTCTGTATTTGGACCAGTTAACCACTTCTCTGGGGTTTTCTAATTGCATTCAAAAAAATCACAAATTCAATAGCTCCATGGACTTGCTAACAAAAATTACTTAGATTTGAGTACTACTAGTAGGTATTTTCTGAGTTGGTACTTGGTGTGAAGAGTATAACTACATAATGTCAGACCAAACCCAGGGCTAACTCCAACAGAGACCAAGAGCAGGTGTTTCAGGAGCAGCAGAAGAACAAGGCAAGCCAATATGCTACTTCTCAACAGTGCTTCTCCACCCTTCAGACACTTTCAGCTCAGGGACTACATTTATGTTTGAGTAACCATTAACAGATTTCTCATCCATGAACTTGACCAATCCTCCTATAAATCCGCAGAGACTTTTAGCACCAAAATAACCTTTAACTCAACAGCTCAGATACCCACTGCACAAAACCTCACCTTTTGTGTTTGGAAACAGATTTCTATACGTTTCTTTTCATGTCCTTAGTTTTTGCACACAATTGATATGTACTTATATAATGTTTCCATGCTGCTCATGATTTTACAGTTGTATTAGTTAGTAATTTCCAATACGTAGCTCTTCCATGTGTTGTTCTTGTTGCCCTTCTTCAGATCTCTGCTATTGCATCCTTTCTGAGATGGGGAGAGGGGAATGCCTTACGACATGACACTAGCGATGCAAGCATACCATGGGTGTATACAATGTCACAGACACATTATTAAAAATTCCTAGTGTTTGATTTGCTGTTTTGATTGGTAAGAGCACTGATCAGCCAATTTTAGAAATAGCAGTGAAAACAGTGGTGCCATATTCTCTTACTTCTGAAGTGCTGATTTAGGTTTTACATTCCAAATGCTGTAACACCCCATCACTGAGGTGCTGTGTCCAGGCTAACTATTCTTCCTGACACAAAAGGGTTACACAGTGTCCTGAATGATACTGGTTTCCTAGCTACACTATTTTATTTGTAGTTACAGGAAAAATTATACCACATTTGTATTTCCTGTAAGAAATGAGACTTCACTCATGCAGCAGCAAATAGTGGACTTGGAGTCTGTGGAATTTTTTTATAACTGCATAAATTCACTATCAGTAGAGAATAAAAAGAAAAGCAAAACTTTTACAGATTTTCACTTGATGAAAATGAAAACACTCTTTTGTGTCTGGCCTGGATTCCCCAAGTTTGTCGAGCTGGACCATGTGTGAGAAACATTACAAGAGATGAGGCTCAACGATTGTGTAGTCTAGTGTTTGGGAAATACCTGTTGATGGGCTGACCAATAAAAAACTAAATAAAACAAATTACAAACTGCAAAAGAAATGTGAACTCCCAGCTGTCTGTAACCTGCATTTTGTTGATTAGGTTTGTTCTGACATAAATAAACAGGTTGCATCACTTTTCTGTAATATTAACCAAGATTTTAAATTTGTTTTATTTAAAAATTTAGTCAGTTAGATATAAGTAGATTTGCTGATCATGATGGGAGTTTGCATCAATTAAATACTTAGTATTGTCACATTTTAGCTTTTATCCCTTCTTCCTTTGCAATAAATTCATCATATATTGGTCTCAGACCTATCTATGTTATTGCACCATTTTCACTATAATTTTGTCAGCTGTCATGTTCTTTGTTCTCATGAGTTTCAACATGGGCAGTCCATTTTGTGGCAGCTTCCCTTTTTATCAGAGTCAGTTACAGTAAATGAGACAGCTAATCTTTTGGAATTATAGTTGCTTTAAGCCAAACGTTTTCTTCCAGTTCTGTTATATTAGCAGTGAATTTGGACCCAAAAAAATTTGCAGTACTTGGGTACACAGAATGAAGGAAATACTTAGGTTTGACCAGGTGGTGAAACAAATCTACAAATTACTATCTGTTACTCCATTCTTAAGAAGCTATTGGTTATTTTGTAGTTTACCTGCATATATAGATTTTTCTCATAATGACAAAAAAAGAACAAGAAAATAAACTATATAAAAATATTTAAAATTATTACAAAAATGGATGTTTTTCCACTTTTTAGAAATACTATCCAGTGAAATAGATAGTTGAATAGTTGAACCAAGATTGCCATTACTTTATGGATTTGCATATTAAATAAATTATGAAGGATGTCATTCAGTGTTTTCTGATTCACGTGGCTGAGCTTATCTCAGCAGAGCCTAACAGAGTTTGTCCCACCTTTACAGTGCTATCACCCATATTCATAAATTGAATTGCTGAATTATGTGAGATCCACAGTCTAGGATGCTAGCTAGTAATGGTTTTGGCATGCAACTTAAAATTAGCAATTGCACGGCTACCAATTGCTGTATTATGGCTAAGGTGGTGCCAAGGTTCAAAACTACACAGAATTGGGAGTTTGGTTTATTGCTGGCCTTCAGGAGCAGGAGGAAAAATGATGCGACATGAACAAATAGCTTCTGATTAGCTGCAGGCTGTTACAGTTCACTGCATTTTGGCTAAATCCAAGCCTAGGCATAGAACTGCAACTAATAATACTAGGGTTGACATAAGGATTCAAAACAGAACAAGACAAGGAGCTTACCTTAGTTCTGATTCCTGAAAGGCCTACAATAGCAGGACAGTGTCTGTTACCAAATTATTTAAGGTTCGTTACCAAATAGAAAGTTCTCAGTGGGCAATGTTAGGATTTGAATTTGGATCCTGCAACAGAAAATGGCTAACTTGGGGAATGGCACTAGCATTGTCATAGGCTAGCAGCAGTAATTCATAGCTAGTCTTCACTTCATAGGATGCCCTGAAAAAACAAAGGGTTTAGCTCTTTATGCCATACCTAGCCCCATCTGTAGTCATCATCCTAAGAATGGCTCAGATGAGCATGAAACCTGTATGGCCAAATATCTTGTTGCTGCTGAAGTACTGCTGTGGTGCCGTTCAAATTGAGTTTAGACTAGACTTGGGATTAGTAGATGATAAAGATTCAGTTCATGATTAGGTGAACAAAGACAACAGAGATGAGGGCTGATATCCACTTGGGCAACTTTGCATGGCTATTTCTAGAGCAGATAGAGCTAGATGGTAAGTTAGCAGCTAGAATTTGAGTAACAGGCATTGAACGGCAAAACTGTTGTTGCACCTTGCAGTATTTGTGAGGCAAGATGTAGACTGCCGAAGTACAGGGATGTGGCTCATGATTTGTTAAAGTTAGGACTGGGTTCATTTAGGCCTGGGTTTTCGTGGATGCATATAGGCATAATCCCATAGAGAGAACCATTATTTGCGTATTCTACAACCTACTCACCCTCATCACAGCACTTGGGTGTTTTGCAGAATCCATCAGAAAAGCAATCTTTTTGGTCCCTGCTGTTGTGAATATCAATTCAAACCCTACACTGCAACTAAGTCTATATGCTGGTCCAGTAATATATATTCACTTTGCAACTAAACGTAAAAACCGTTGGCTGTGTTTTACTAATCCTTATCCTACTGATATGTACTTTGCATGACCTGTCAATCATCCTACAACTTCATTCATTCCTACTTCCATCCATAACTCACATGAGACCCAACTCTAAACATAGATTTGGTTTGTACCTTACCATGCTATTGGTAGGACATTTACCCATTCTGACACTGATCCTAAACTTAGCCATCTAGGTTACAGCAGTTACAGCACCAGTCCTCATTGTTTTCTTACATATCTTGCAGGATTTAGTGACTAGCCTTAACCTTGCCCTCAGAATTAATCAGAAAGCAATTGTCTTGCCAGCTTCAGCATCTTTATGTCTTGCAGTATTCAGTCATAACCATAAATTCTTCAGTGCCTGCTGTTCTAAACCCCAACACTTATACTTGGACATAACCTACTATTCCGTATACCTGTCCTGTGCACACACAGAATTACTACTGCTGGAGAATGACTATCCTTTGAAACAACATTTAACCTTTAATTCCCTTTTCAGAGTATGCCATAAGAAGCATGTGCTCTTTAAATTGTCTGACAGCCGAAATTTACGGTAGAACAAAATGCTGTCATCAGACTTAAGTGCTGTCATTCTGAATACTACACCATCTAACTAGGATATATTTGTACTGGGTGCAGGGCAGTTCAAGGCAATATTGTGAAGAAGTACTAGCTCTGGGCGAACTGATATTTGCAGTCTTAAAGCCTGAAACTTCAGGCCATGAAAAAGTTATTTCTGCATTAGTTGGGTACCTAAATCTAAGGTACGTGACAGTGCCTCCAAGCACATGACTGTGAAGCCACGATCTCGCTTCCAGACTTAAGTACTGTCACATCATTTGCGCAGAAATAGGTATCCTGAACACAGCAGCAAAGTAAGCCAGTGGTAACACTCAGATTTTATAGTAGCTTAGTAGCAGGAGCTAAATTATTTTCTGGCTGTCTGGCAGATCTTTCCTATGAGCACACCAACTATCAAGCTATGTGGATTTCTGCAGTGGAGAGCACTAAGACCCACTAGTGAAGCTGCTCTATTTTTTAAAACTAATTCGAGACCTACTTGGGAAACACAGTGGATATGGATTTCAAAATGAGTGCTTAGGATTAGAAAAATTGATCAAAGGAGGAAGACCCGAACTCCAGTCCCTTCTCTAAAGACTGTTCATGCATTTTATACTAGAGTGTTTTCATATATAAGCAGCTGGGAGGAACACCAGGGCTCATGTCTTCCCCTCATCAAGAAAAGTGTGAGGTTAGAGGGACATGCGCAAATTACTTCCTTCTACCCTTAAAAGAAACCAGTGCACATCTTTCTTTACTAACAGCATTGATATTGCTAGTTCTCCAAATATTGGTAGATTTTCAATGAAATCCACTATGCAGAACTGGTTAAACAGGCTAATTAGCTCTCATAACAGTCCCCAAAAGAGCAGGAGTATATAATATATAATATATCCGTATGCTATATATAGGGAATACTGAATATAGCGAAACTGGGTGATGTGTTCAGTCATAGACACAATCCAGTCCACAGCTAGGTTTTTCATTAAGTGCAAGCAGTAGATTTATTTAAGTTATCCTGGAAAATTCTAGTAAGAGTGGGGAGGAGGACAGGTATAGTTTAGGATCCAAAGTGAATTACAAGCTTCACTGAGGCCAGTGGATGCCATGAGCACTTTCTGGCTCAGCTGGAGCAATCCAGTCCCGTTCTGTAGTACTAACAGCAAATGGGAGCTACAGCCCAAAATACACTGGGCTGCATAACCAGTGCAGAGAAGAAGCACCGATGTCATTAGTGGGTGTAGTGATTGCCACTGCAAGGGTTCTGGGTCACTGGTTGCAGTCTGTGCGGCTTGAAGGAGAAAAGCAGCAGCAGCAATTACAAACATAACTGATTGAGAGCATAGACGCAGCTTGTAGTGGTCAGGCTACGACAGATGTGAGGATTTTGAAATAACGCAGTTGCCCACTGTGTTTAAAGAAACATGACTTTATGGAAGTAAACAAGATTAGACCAGAGGCTATGCCAGACTTTAGAGTCTACCTTTTAATTCTAGTGGAAAAACTGAAGTCAGTAGGTTTGAATCATATGCTAAAAACAGGTACCATGTGCAAGTATTTTCCAGATTTATGATACCTGCTTTCTTAATGAGAAGCCAAATTAGTCAAAGCACTGAAAGAACTGAGGAAAAAAAGAAAATCAGTGACTGCCTGCGTACTTCCATTTCTTGTCCATCAATAGCAACTCTGAAACTTGTGGCCTTGATACTATAAACATTATACTCAGGTTTAGGTTTACGCACATTAGTCATACTGAAGACAATGGAATTTTGTTTGACTAGTTCCTGTACGATTTAAGAGACCAATGTGTAAAAATGACTGCAATACCAAAGTCAGGGAAAGCCATATATTTTCATAATTCTGTTTTTTGTCCCACAAAGAAAAGGAAAATACATAAGACAGCCTAGAATTTAACTCGGGAAAACAGGCTTTTCAGTCTTAGCAATGAATTAGCTGAAATAATTATGGCAAGTTCCTTGTTGCTAATGCAGACATTCAAAAGCAAAAGATATTATTGTGCTCCTGATATCAAGTTAAAAATAACTGGTATAAGCTTTCAGTGAACACAAATGCATTTCTCTTAATAATGGTTTTCCAGATGATTAACACAGAGACTTTGATTCCACAAGGACCTGCATTTTTTTCATTTATGAGAACCAGCAGTTGAAGTAAATCTACTGAAATGAGATGCAATATTTGCTTAGAACTTTGCCTTGTTTGATAGGAGATGATATAATTATCATAAAGAGTTTTAAATCAAAGGAATGTGAAGATATATTTTAACTGGGTACATAGCAAAAGTAACAACATTACAAAATAAAGAGATCATGAGTTTCCTATCAGTGAGTGATGTTATGTGAGTAATGAATATAAAAACCAGTTCATCGGCACTAGACAGTAAAAATCTGTCTGTTATATCTTAATGTCTTGCAAGGGAACAAGCAACATATTACATCTGTTTATACTATTCTTCCATCAGCAGAACAAGGGACAAATTGGGTTTCTGTTATTCCAGAACTGAAAGGATGAAGAATCAGTCTGTCTAGCTTTTAGAATATTGTATTTGACAAAAAAAAATATTCAGATGTGCATTCTGGGAGAGGTTAATATAAGTCACACTGTTTATGAATCTAGAAGATTGTCTTCAAAAATTGTGCTTAGTCACACTGTTCCATCGAAGTGATAATGAAAGCGTCACAACTAATCATATAAGGAATAAAACCACTTTACAGGACAACAAACAATAACATCCTGCTTAGTGGATGAGGGAAAGGCTGTGGATGTTGTCTGCCGAGACTTTAGTAAAGCCTTTGACACCTTTTCCCACAGCATTCTCCTGGAGAAATTGGCTGCTCATGGCTTGGATGGGTCCACGCTTTGCTGGCTAAAAAACTGTCTGGATGGCTGGGCCAAAAGACTGGTGGTAAATGGAGTTAAATGCAGTTGGTGGCCGGTCCCAAGTGGTGTTCCCCAGGGCTCAGTATTGGGGCTAGTTCAGTTTAATACCTTTATCAATGACCTGGATGAGGGGATTGAGCGCACCTTCAGTCAGTAAGTTTGCAGACGACACCAAATTGGGTGGGAGTGTTGATGTGCTTGAGGGATGGAAGGCTCCATGGAGGGATCTGGACAGGCTAGATCGATGGGCTGAGGCCAACAGTATGAGGTTCAACAAGGCCAAATGCCGGGTCCTGTACCTGGGTCACAACAACCCCATGCAACACTACAGGCTTGGGGAGGAGTGGCTGGAAAGCTGCCTGGCAGAAAAGGACCTGGGGGTATTGGTTGACAGCCAGCTGAATATGAGCCACCAGTGTGCCCAGGTGGCCAAGAAGGCCGACAGAATCCTTGATTGTATCAGAAATAGTGTGCCCAGCAGGACTAGGGAACTGATCGTCCCACTGTACTTGGCACTAGTGAGGCTGCACCTCAAATACTGTGTTCAGTTTTGGGCCCCTTGCTACGAGAAAGACATTGAGATGCCAGAGTGTGTCCACAGAAGAGCAAAAAGCTGGTGAAGGGCCTAGAGAAGAAATCTTATGAGGAGTGGCTGAGGGAACTGGGGTTATTTAGCGTGGAGGAGAGGAGGCTGAGGGGAGACCTTGTTGAGGTTGTAGTGAGGTGAGTGTTGGTCTTCTCTCCTAAGTAACAGGCGATAGGGCAAGAGGAAATGGCCTCAAGTTGCACCAGAGGAGGTTTAGATTGGATATCAGGAAAAATTTCTTCACTGAAAGGGTTGTCAAGCTGCCCAGGGAAGTGGTTGAGTCACTACCCCTGTATTTAAAAGAGGTGTAGATGTAGTGCTTAGGGCCATGGTTTAGTGGCGGGCTTGGCAGTGCTAGGTTAACAGTTGGACTGGATGATCTTAAAGGTCTTTTCCAACGTAAACGATTCTATGATTCTATAAGCAACCAGGATTCTGCTGGTTAAATTGGGTTTGAGACTTAAAAGTATCCTAATCCTACTGAAGATTTCTACTTCATTTCCACTATTATGTTGGAAGAAAATATAATGGATATTCTGCTTCTGCTAGGCAAACAAAATTCTGTAAAACATGCCTTTGATGCAAAGCAACATCCACTGAGATCAGCATGAAAAAAACAACCTCTTTGTAGTTTTTGACCTATGTTGAGAGGCATATGGATCCGGAAGATAGAGAACAAAACAGGGACATTACAAACTTGAATTCTGTTCCAAGCTCCCACATAAATCTTCTGTATGACTTTGGACAACTCACGCCACATACCTTTCATTCCCTTATGAACATTTTGCCTGTTGTATGTAGTTAGATAGCAGTCCCTGTGAGACAAGGGCTTTTATTGTGTGTTTGTACAGCACAGAGCGCAACAATGTCAGGGCTTAAATTAAAGTCTCTAGGTACAATAAATAAACATGGGTATGTTCAGAAAAAATAAGATAAACGACAAATGAGATTGTACACGACTATAATCAAACAAAGAACATGATCTGTTTGGATATGACACTATCTGGGTGTTAAACATAACACTGAGTAGAGGTACACTGCATAGTTTTGATTCTTGCTATTGACACCAAAATGAAGCTAGAGGGCAAGTTTAGGATTTTTGTAAGACAAGTTCTGCCTTGCAAAACATAATTGAATCTGTTGTAGCAATTACTCTCAAATGGAGAGTCACAATTTTCCCTTTGATAATTATGTTACAAGGTTTGAAAGAGATTTGAATAACAATGCACCTAATTGTCCTTTCACACAAGTGAAAGTTCCCAGTAAAGCTGATAGAGTTATATGACTGAAAGCTGAAAACTCAGGCCATGTGAGATACAGCAGTTCCAGCAGTTAGTTTTTAGCTGCTACTCCTACTCTTAGACTTGCCTGGTTTATTACAATGTCCTTTTAAAAACAATGGGGAGATCACTCCTCACACAGAACAAGAAGCTTTAACTTTTTGAAGACAGCTTCATTGCATCAGAGGAGTAAACTTCTTAGCCTTGCTTTTCATCATTGTTAGTTGATCTCTCAGATTTCCTGGGCTCTAGTTAGCAAGCGCTTGGAGATAAGAATCTGACCTTGGGTTTTCCCCTTGGAGGGAAGTCTATGCAATGAAAAACAGATCTGCAGAGTTTGTGGTAAGCTGTGTTGCTGAAGACAAATAGTACACCATGCTGCAACAGATTAATTTTCCTGAGTACTTAAGGTTTCTTGCTCTTTTATAATGTCTCATTATACCTGAGAAGATGTAATAAAGGCAGGAGTAACTGAAGCCAGGTTATTATTTCAGAGTGAGAAAAGTCTCCTAGCCCACAAGAATTCCCTGGAAGTGTCACTCACCACTGCTCAGGGTTCTGGATGCTTGCTGGGACCCTCATAAATCAAAGATAAATTGTTCAAATGTGGGTGTAAACCTTTATCCAAAGCAGACTACATTGCAGCTTCTCCAAAATGGATCCCTACAAACTTCATCATCACCTCTCTTCTGCTCAGATTTGCAGTGAGGTATTTATCCTATGAAGACAGACCTTTTTCAAGCACGAGCCATCCCAATAATGGCAGTGTGTATGTATGTGGTTTAAAACCAGAAGCATAGCAGGGAAACATTTGCTTATCGATGATGTTCAAGATCATGTCACCTGTTTCATCTACTGGAAGCATGTAGGTGTTGCCTAGGACCAGCGAACAAATGATCATTGTGAGAGTTCATAATGACAATGTCTCTTAGTAAAGAAGAACTTTCTCATTATTATTCATCGGATGTGTCCATCCAGGAAAGATTCAAATCATTTATGGGCACCATATATTTTAGTTATTGCTATTACTAAGTATATTCAAATCACTTACCCTTAGATATAAGTATCTTTTCAGTGATAAAGAAATACTTTTAATTCCATCAATAAGTAATCCAGAAAAATAGTCAACAGTAGGTACTGAAGTTACAGTTTTTTCCCATATCTGGGTAATCACCTGGCTAAGAATTCTATGAGTTCCAGAGGGGTTAGTAGAGGGAGGCTGCTTTACAGAAAAAGACCTGCGGATCCTGGTGAACACCAAGTTGAACATGAGCCAGCAATGTGCGCTTGTGGCAAAGAAGGCCAACAGTATCCTGGCCTACATTAGAAGGAGCATTGCTAGCAGATTGAGGGAGGTGATCCTTCATCTGTATTCTGCACTGGTGAGGCCACATCTGCAGTGCTGTGTCCAGTTCTGGGCTCCTCAGTACAAGAGAAATAGGGAGCTACTGGAGAGAATCAAGCAAAAGGCCATGAAGTTGGTTAAGGGACTGGAGCATCTCTCCTATGAGGAAAGGCTGAGAGAGCTGGGACTCTTCAGCCTGGAGAAGAGAAGATTCGGGGAGGGGGGGCGGTTAAGCTCATCAATGTATACAAATAACTGAAGGGAGGATGTAAAGATGGAGCCAGGCTATTGCCAGTGGTGTCCAGTGACAGGACCAGAGGCAATGGGCACAAACTGAAACACAGGAGGTTCTGTTTGAACATCAGGAAACACTCTTTTACTGTGCATGTGACTGAGCACTGGCACACTGAACACTGAGCAGTGGTTGCTCAGAGAGGTTGTGGAATCTCCTTCCTTGGAGATATTCAAAAGCTGTCTGGCCATGGTCCTGGGCAGCCTCCTCTAGGCAGTCATGCTTGAGCAAGAGGGTTGGACAAGATGATCTCCAGAGGTCCCTTCCAACCTCAACCATTCAGTGATTCTAGGTGTTCTCTGAATCATTAATGCTGATGCTTGGTAATTCTTGGAACGATGGCAAAATTCTAGATAATGAAAGAAATTTATGCTATTACAATATTAAAAACACCTATTAGAGACTATCAGTCTGACATCAGTCTCAGCCAAAAGACTGGAGTGGCTGGGAAGGACTCTATTAGTGAGGAATTAAAGATGACAGTGTGATTACAGCTAATCAGTATGGGTACAAACAATGGATATTTTCATTAACCTGATTACTTGATGGCATTACAATTTGGGGAACAAATACACACCCCCAAAAAAGAAAATGTTGATTTAATAAATTGCTTTGTGACATTTTTATCAAAAAAAAAAATGGCAGAATTTAAATTATATGTATAGAATCTTCACATTTAAGACAGGATACAGCAGTTACATTTATAATTAATTTTTTCAGGTTTTCATCCCTCACTGTGAAGTATAAACTCTGAACCTAAAAGAAGATATAAAATCACTAATAAGATTTACAGGTGAGATTGGAAAGCTAGAAAGTAATTACAAGTAGAGAAATCAAACCAGGTTACTAGGTAAACTGTCCATAAGTGGTGAAAAAAAAGTAAGCAACCAAATAAACAGCCCATGCTCACCAAGAGAATATGGCATGTTTTACTTATGGCACAGGAGACTGTATGCTATGTCTTAAAAAGATTATGTCCTGCACTGTATGGTCAGATCAATATGAACACACTTTGTGAAGCTATGACCAAGAGCAATAAGGAAATAATGCATATACAGCTTGGAACTCAAGATTGCATAGGTAAAAACATTACTACTTTTTGTATCCATGCTAATCCCACTAGAGTCATGTGTCCAGTTCTAATGGCTAAGCCTCAAGAAGAGTAGGGAATAAACTACAGAAGATTTAGAGAAAATAAATCACAAGGATAACTAAGATGTGGAAAATGTTCCTTACAATGGGGGACTTTCAACTGCTTCCAAAAAACAGACTAACTTATTTAAAATGAGCATAAATCTCTCTGCATTACACTGTGGTGAAAATGTCATCATATCTCTGAGATGTATCTTCAATCCAGTAAAGTCTAGTTGAATGCTGGACATGCTTAAGTATAGCATAAACTACTTTTAATTAGGTTTTATGTTTCTCTAATTCTCCAGCCCACCCTTTCAAGAAAAAACCTGCTAGAGATCTTCTTAAGACCTCCCAGTGGCTGATGACTCACACAGTAAAAGAACTTTGTGCAGCAGAAACATAATATAATATAATATATGCAGATATCTTTTTCAGTTACCTCAGAGAGTCCCTTTGGCTCATCTTACTAATTCAATGCATATATTTGAAATTATATGCTTTGAATTATGACTTTTCTCCCTTCAGAATGAAAATATTACTAATTATACAGTGGAAGTCCTGACATTGAGCCTCTCTCAATTGTTCATAACTTTAAACTTCACCAGCCTCTCATGAATTTGTGTCAAACTGCTGCCTATCTCTATTTTTCTGTGTTTCTTTTTCAATTGTTGTAGCAATACTCAGGTCATGACTTCAGGCAGGAAATATCCATGAGGATTTGCTGAATGCTAATAAGATGATCACATAGACAGTAAATTTCTTTAGTAATAACGAATGTTGAAGGAGATACAGATAATAAGGCATGGTAATGTAGCAGAACCATTCTAGTGTATGTCTTTTATAATGTTCCTTTAAGCATCAGGCATTCAAACTGTAAATGACACAGGCAAACAGTAACAAGTTATTTTGCACAGAAAGCATTGAACAGCCCCACTAACAATACAATTGTAATCCAGTAATATATCTTTGATGTTAACAAAAGAAACAACAACTGAGATTAAACAATTAGCCAAAATCTGTATAGGATAAGAAAAGACGAGTGAAGCAACTATCCCTTTGATTTATAGCTGTGCAGCTAAATCCACCTAATACCAACAGCTTCAGTAAGAATCAGATTCCTGATATAGCCTTTGGCTATATGTCTGAGTGAAGACAGAGGCAAAGTTAAAAGGTGAACACTGTATCTCAAAACCTCAGTGTAAACGTGGTCGTCATTTAATGAAGCCAAGTAAGATCTTTTAAAGCAAATGATTTAGCCAAGGTATTCTGAAACTGTAACCCCACAAAAGACATAATCCAAGTTTTGAATCCACTAAACCAAAAGCTCTAATTCTAAACTTCAGCCTCCCTTGACTATGTTTTTTAACAGAACCAGACACTGTTGTGACAGTTCCTCCAAATTCTTACCGTTTTTTCTGCTTATTTGCTTCCTTTGGCATCAGTCGTAGGTGGCTGGTTCTGACAGATAGGCATGTGATAAATGCACAAATTTAATTCATCATCATCATAAATCCATTGTACTTATCTACCCCAATGCAAAGTGAAGTAGATCATGGAATCACGGAATTGTTAGAATTGGAAGGGACCTCTAGAGATCATCTAGTCCAATTCCCCTGCTGACGCAGGAATGCCTAGAGCACATTACTCAGGNATGATAAAGTTCTGATTGAATAGCACTTTTTAAACTGCCTACCATAGATGAGAATGTAGGCTTATGTAAATTTTTGTATGTATTGGTGAAATCAAGTTACTTTAGAGAATGAATTAGTGTGGAGTCTTATTTAAAATATGTTTGCTTGCTACCATATCGTAAAGAGAAATGTGTCATTTGCATGTGTCTCAAGCTGTTAATGCATCTGATTTCTTAGCACTGCAGTATATCAGAGACAACTTGTATGTTTGTAAACACCAACAAATTAATGTCAGTCCCTCACATAGGAGTCAATTGCATTTTCAGATTGGCCATAAGTTGCATCTATTTTCCATAGAGATATTAAAAGATTGTTTAGAAACAGTCCCTTGGAAGGGAAATGTATTTATCACTTTCCATAGGATGACAGCCATTGATCTCAGACTGCTGTTTTCTGCCGCATTCTTTGAATTTAAACCAGTGATGTCTGGAACCAAGTTGTCTTTGCATATACAGACAGGAGAAAAATGCCAGCCTGCATCTAAGTGATATTAAATTCTCTTAATGGTATGACCATTTGGAATCATTGTTTAAAAAGTATGCATCCATCCAATGTTTTGTAGCAAACTATGCCATGATTTGTAGCTTTTCATAATGGCTTATGCACCTTTCTTCAGCAGCACTGAAAAACACCACCAACCTTGTCCCTGTCACTTGGCTCAGCAGCTTCTCTGTAATTAGTCATGACTGGGCTCTTCCTCAGACTTTTCAGTTGGATCCCACCTAAGGCTTTAATAGGTCTTGTTTTGTAATATCTATAAGACAAAGTCTTTCCCACTTCTGCATCATCCACCCACACCTTCTTCATCTTTTTTACCCACTGCAGCCTCCTCTTTTATGACTTTCACAAATCACTCCACTCTTGTGCATTCAGAATGCCGAGGAAAGCTCAGTTCCCTGTCTCCTTGCTGGTTCCTCTTCCTTCACCAGACTAAAGGTCTCAGTTTCCCTTTCCAGTAGCAGAAGGATGAATTTCCATGCTGCTCATTTCCACCACTGAAACATAAACCTCTACAAATAATGCCAGTCCATTTGTTAAATTTTGAAACAAGCA
This sequence comes from Burhinus bistriatus, assembly GCA_013397275.1. Classification (NCBI taxonomy): domain Eukaryota; kingdom Metazoa; phylum Chordata; class Aves; order Charadriiformes; family Burhinidae; genus Burhinus; species Burhinus bistriatus. The sequence continues at coordinate 545,022 of VYXH01002036.1, forward strand.
ACTGACACGCTTTCTACCATGTCCCGATATTATGTGTGTAAAGAGGTCTTCAAACATGTGTCAGAGCCCTGAGATCATCTTCCCGTGGGGAGGTTTGGCTCCCAGGGCTAAGGGCCAGTTGAGAGCTGGTGGAGCTGAGGATGGCCCCCTTGGAGGAAGGCTCCCAGGAAGCACTTTGGGGACGTCTCAGACAGCCGCGAGCCCCCTTCACTTGACTTGAAGCTGAGGCTCTACCAATATGTCACCTGAGCTACTTACTGCTCCTGCTGCATCACAGCCATCTATGTAGCTGACCATGAATCCCATTGAACTCTGACCGATAGATTGATTTCCTGGCCTGGCTTCAGCCTGACCCTGTCACCATCCTGAGGCTGACCCTGGTTGCCTTCACCAGGCCTGATCCTGACCCTCATCCATGAGCTGATGACCCATCCTGGCCTCATCCCTTTCCCAGGGAGGTGCCCAATGCTCAGGGCTGGGGCTGCCCCTCCCTTGCCCCCAGCCTGGCCTGCTCTCTGGCTGGGACAGTGGGATAGGCTCTGAGTGGTGATACCCTGCCCTGCCAGCTCCTGGTTCCCTGGGACACCAGGCAGCAACCTGCCCACACTGTGCCTGGACAATAGGCAAAACTACCTGGTTACCTTTCTTCAAAGCCCTCCCTGTGAATCTGGTCTGTGGTGAAAATACAAGCTAAATCAAAGCCTATGTTTTTTTAGATTGGTTTAGTATATTGATAATGCTTTGTGTGGACCAGTACACAATTATGTGTTGTCATTCTCTCATTTTCTTCATGTTCTTAGCTGTTACTACAGAGCCATGTAAAGGAAGGTGTTCATTCATGGCATATTCAGTCACTGGGAAATATCATTGGCATTAGAAAATTCGGTAGCTTCAAAACTCAATCACTCTTATCTGGAGACTTGAGGATGCAGTGCTGAATTATTTTACTCTAAATTAACTCGCTGCTCTAAAATGATTTTTTTTTTTTATTTTAGTCTCTCTACGAGCTATATGATTTTGAAAAACCAAACAAGAAATAGAAGAAAGTTGAATATTTTGCATTTTGAAATCTTGTTATGAGTTGGTGACATTTAATGCTTCTCACATGGAGCTAGAGGCCCTTTTTTAAATATTGGTTGGCTGTACAGTGAAGAAGAATCCCTCGGTCCGGGGAAGACGATTTAACTCTACAGTTTGAAGTATTTGGTATCTCTGAAAATTAAATATTTTCTTTACATATACTTCCTATAAAATTAGGTCAAATTCTAATATCGTTTCTGAAGTGTAAGCCAGAGCAACTTAATTGACTTCAGACTGGAGACCTGGAGAGTTCTAGTACTTACATAATTTCCTGTTTTCTACCATCATCAAGATGGCAGCCTTCCCAAAACTCGTATGGATGACAAAATTGTATCCCCAGTTACTTCCCCCAAAATGATATTGATTAGTTTAATAGCTTTTGGCACTATGCCCAGAATTATGTTTAATAAATAATTTTCCTACTCTCTAAAGACGTTTTTCTGTCTTGAATTTACGTAGTTTTTATAACAAGTCTCTTTGATTAAAAGCCCTATTAAGTATGGTTAAGAATGAATGGAACCAAATTTGAGCGATTCATCATTTTCAATTCCACAAGCCGATATTGGTAAGTATAGAATAGCTCTGGCTGTCCTTCACTGAGATATGGATAATTTTTCAAAGCGTAATGCCTCTCCAACCTGGAAAACAGCCGCAGCATATCTTATAAAAATTCCTTTCACCAGCATTGTTGCAGCTATGATGCTCAATAAGACTCTGCAGAGGCTGTTGACTGGTCTCTGTAGAGTTTACGGTTCTTCCAAACTGTAAGTGAAAAGTTTCCTACAGCTCCCTCTAAATGACCTTGTTATACTTGCATTCTTTTCACTAAGAGTGATTAGATTTTCTTTCTCCAGGTGGGTATTCCTAAGCTCAGACACAAAATGGAACTGCAAGCTTTAGGGACAAGTATCTGCATACTCAGGTGTGTGGTCCGCAAACTCAGAGGAGGCAAGTTGCTATTCTTTCATCCTCACTGTTTTGTCAAATGTACCCAAGCCATGTTCACCTGTTTCCACTCTGTGCTTGATGGTGTTCTCTGAACGGTGTTAGGATTCAAAACTAAAGGATTTCTAAGAGATGGACTGACAGACAGAGAATTATGTCTGTGGTGGGTTGACCGCAGCTGGCAGGTAAGCCCCCACCCAGTCACTCCAGTCACTCGCTCACTTCCCCCAGTGGGGTGGCAGAGACAATCAGAAGGGCAAAAGTGAGGGAAAAAAACTTCATAGGTCAAGATAAAGACAGTTTAATAAGTGAAGGGGGGAAAAAAAAAAGAAAAAAACAAGCGATACAAAAGCAATCACTCGCCACCAGCACACCAGACAGTCACCAAGAAACAGGTATTTTGGAAAAACTCCCCCCTCTTTTGCTGCTGAGCATGATGTTATAAGGTCTAGAACATCCCTTTGGTCAGCTGGGTCCAGCTGTCCTGACTGTGTCCCCTCCTAACCTCTTGTTCGCCCCAGCCTGCTCACTGGGATGGCAGAGTGAGACAGAGAAGCAGCTTTGGCACTGTGTGAACACTGTTCAGCGACAGCTAAAACACTTTTTTGGTCAACCGTCTAAAACACGGCACCAAACAGGCTGCTGTGAAGAAAATTATCTCACTCCCAGCCAAACCCTGCACAGTGCTTTTCAAGAAATGGGTATATGTACTCTTTCCTGAACAGCCCCTATTGTGTGGAGCTTGTTTGGCTTGATACACTTGAGGGTATTTCCCTGGCCAGAACCAAGTATCTCTCTGCTTAAGCACAGTGTTAAAATTTCAGTTTGTGAGAGTAATCATTCAGGCAGATGAAAGAGGATTCTTTAATATTACAGAATAGAAAACAAAATGGACACAGAGGTCGTTGAAGTACTTGCAAAACAAAGCTGAAAAATAGAAGTACGACTCCCTGTCCTGTCGATCTGTCTGTTCACTGAAGAACTGCAGCATAGTGGAATCATGTTCATTTGCAGACACAACTTGGCTAAGATTAGCTCCTTCTTCCAAGAAAGTAGATGTGCAGGCTGTCTTCTATACTCCTAAATAAAACAAAGCCAGTGAATAGTTCACTGGCCTTGAAGCCAAGTGGCATGGGCTACATCCGTGCTGACTAGCACCTGACCCATGTTCTCCTCTGGGTTCTACGTGGAGTTTGATTTTCGGTTCTCAGAGGTTGTGCTGCCATATCTCAGAGAGGTGTTTTTGTAGGATGAGACAAAATGTGTTTCTTCTTGCCTCTCTGAGTGTGACACAAGGGCATCTGAGCGTACAAAACCTGCTGGACAGTGCTGAAGGATAGTGAAGGGCCAAAGGATGTAAGCCTAGTGCAGCATTGATCACACAACCTATTGGAAATGGTCTCTGGCTCATGCTTTTCCCTGGACTGTTTCTGGGCATCGTCTCAGGGGGTGCTAGCTGGCACAGACCAAAATGGTGTCAGGAGCTAAGCAGTGTGAAGGATTAATGATACCTTACTCAATCTCATGTCTTAACCTAGATCTATTTCACAACATAAACAAAGCCACGGGGTCTGAAAAAGACCTTTTGCGCCACAGCACACAAATAAAGAAGACCATGATCTTAAGGATGTAGGCTTCTATTGCTATCAAAGATACAGCTTCCCTAGACCACTCTAGTTGCATGGCTAACCAACTATTGGCAAGCAACTGTTTTGTTGCTAGTGATGAAGGATTATACTGCTGTTGCCAACAGGCAACTCTTATTTTAAGAATGTACCTGAAATTAAGTATCATTTCTAGATAAAGCAGATTTCCAACTATAGCATAAGAACACAGATACATATAATTTGTGCTCAGACAAAAGCCAAGAGGCATATTAACCAAGAAGAGTACTGTGCCGTGGATTTGGGAAACCACATGAACATCACTGCAAAGCAGTGGCAAGTTGCAGCACAGGATTCTCAGAACATCCAGCATTTATATTCTTTGACTTCGTCAATGATGAAGCAATCACGAGGATGATTTTGACCGCCTTTGTTTTGGGACTTCCTGTCTTTTCTTTCCCAGCTGAGGGAAAACCCTGCGTACAAACCATGTGACTGCAAAGAAATTCAAATATGCTTTCAGCATTTGGTGCTGGAACACCTGTTTGAGAGACTGCAGGAAAAGTGGCACTTGATTCAGAAGCACAAAATGCAAATATTACAAACATTGCACAGAACTGGAAGTTCATACCAGGATACCATGTCTACAAAACTAAAGAGAAGTATTCTGCCTGCTAAAGTTCACTGTTATTGAAAGAGTCTTTCACCAGTTCACACAAGTGCCCTCTCTAAAGCACTATGGAGCTAGGCTCAAGGAAAATTAAGATGCTGTTCAAATTAACATCTGTACCATATGTGGTGGTTGTAAGGAGTAATCGATTGCTAATGCTTGTACTGTTTTATGGATTGTGAAATACCTTGGGACATGTTTTAATGATATGTTACAGGGTATTGAAATGCCTGTTGATCTTATTTTTTTAGACTCCTGGTGTGAATGGTCTGCCAGTCTGCAAGGGTTAGAGTATGCCAAATTAATTGTATAGATTGTGTTGGTAAAGGTCGATTCATTTAGCAAATAAAGTATCGGGTAATTGTATCTGTGCTTGCTCATTAGGGACATGGGTTGCCATTTAATTGGTTCATGTAAATTGCTTGAGCTTTTGTGTGTGTCTGCACATTTTAATAAAAACTGTTTGCAGATCAGTGGCTTCCTCGTTCTTGAATTTAAAGCACCAAGAACGTGTGCTTGAACATGATAACTTAGAATAATACTGACAACAAGTAAATGTACTTCAGTCACTCAATGAGGTTCAACTTGTAATTCAAAAATGGATGGGAAGGCATCTTTGGTAGGAAGAGAAGGATTTCCTGGTAGATCAGTACTGAATTCAGTAGAAAGGGAAATTTTATGGTTTACCAGGTATGTTTGGCTTAATTGTTCTGCATCTCTTTCCCAACACTGGATTTCCAGCATCACCCGCCCCAAGGTGGTCACTCCCTACATAAAAAGAAACTGGAAAAAACACAATCCAAGCACTAAATGTAGTACTACTTCATAAATGTAACCACCTTAATGCATCGTAGGCCAGTTGGGAGTTGTTGCCCAAGATCAGATGCTGGGAGCACTGTCAAGCACATTTTCGAATTGCACAAAGAGGAGGCTTTGCTGGACTGCTGGTTAGTGTCTTTTGTCTTTCACGATTGTTCATTTGTCACTGCTACCCAAACGTATAAATGCCCAGCTTAGTGAGTTCGTATTATGAAGATTAATTGTTCTATTACTGAAGCCAAAATTATGGTGTTTGGCCTATTCTCTTCACCTGTTCACCAAAATATAAGTATCCCTCTCTGTGCAATTGTCTGCATAGGAACACATCCTTAGCTTCCTATAACAGGTGTTAGCTGGCCATCAGGAATCAGCAGGTCTCTGCTGGTACCGTGTAGGAAAAATGAGGGCTTTAATGCTGAATAAGGCTTTCTAAAATGCCATCCATCTTCCAGTAAGTAGGTGGGCAGAATGGTCAGAAGATGCAGAATCAAGGAGCTGTAGGGGCCTGGAGCAGGGGTCAGCTGTACTTGAGGCTGTCACTTGCATAGAATCGTATAATCATAGAATGGTTTAGGTTGGAAGGGATCTTAAAAATCGTCTAGTTCCAACTCCCTTGCCATGGGCAAGGAAACCTTCATGACAATCTTATTGCAAGCTGAACACGTAGAGAGGCCAGAAGTAAGAGACTGGCACGTACTTGAGGCCTGAGGAAAAAGCCTCAGGACGGAGCCTGCAACATCATTGCTACATTATTGGTGTACTTTAAGTGGAATCCAGGCTGTTCCTGTGAGAACAGACTTAGAGGAAGGAAATAACCTCATAAAACCTTACAGATAAATGCTGTAGAGAAGTAACTATAGCAGCTCCCAGGTCTTTGGCCATCTTAGTTTGATGGGGGTGAAGAGGTGCATGCTGTGAAAGACTATATATTTTGAATAGAAGAACAGCAACCTGTATGATATTGTAAATATTTATTACTCTCTTTGTGGTAAATAATTTTAGTTCCCTTCTGTTTTGGTGAACATTATTTTATCTTCTGTGTGTACTTCTGTGAAGTACAGCTGGAATCAAGTTCACTTTAGTTAAGATAAGGGCATCTCTCCATCCTACACCCCATTCTGCTGTCAGTAGTCAACTATATACAGCAAAAGCCTCACTGGAGCAAGGTACTCTGGAGTGAAGGAGATCCCTAATTTGTATTTGTGAGAGTAACTTGATGGTTCAGAGCCAGAGCAAGGTAAAATTTCAATAGAGTTGCACTACTGTAAAACTAGTGTGAGCAAGAGCAGAATCAGAAAGGGTACTGCTCTGTCTCACGCTGTTAAGAGGGCCTCAAATCAGAGCGGAACCTCAGTTGCACTGCCTCCATATTTAGCATGGCATTGCAACTGTTTTAATATCCCACAGACAGAAAGGGGATGACTAATTCAAGAACCTTCTTTTATTAATGACCTAGATATTTAATCAGCAGCTGTTTACTTCATTCACCTTTCAGCTGTTTAAAAATATTCTGCTTGCTTATCTTTGAAGTTCCTTGTTTACCCCTTGTTGAGTGTGTGACGAGTTTTGACATACCGTGCTAATTTAATTTTGTTTTTCAAGTCTATGGCATGAGAACAGATCTTCAGACTGGTTTTCATTGTACTTTTATACTCTCATAGCTGAAAGATAATCAGGTAGATTCTTCCAGAAGGTCTGGAGGTTGTAGTACTGTCAGTAGAAAGAAGATGGAGCACTGCTGTGTCCCAGAGCATGCAGAGTCCATACACGGGCTACACCATGACAGTCTATAAATAGGTGCTGCATGAGGCAGCATGATAATCCCTCCACCTCGCTCTCCTGATGTGAATTGCCTTGTTAGGAACTTGAAACATAGCCATGATATCACCAAAGAGCACTGCGTGTATACCGAGACATCTTAACAAAGCTTACGTTAAGCTAGTCACTGGGGGCAAGAAGGACTTCAGCTGACGGTTTAACTGCATTTATTTGGTGAGGAGTAATGAATTATTGCTGCTATGAAGCATGAATATTTTATGGGTAGTGATATTTGTTAATAAATGAGAGTTTGGAAGATTTGAGGTAGCAAGGGGAGAGTTAATGCCAAGCTCTGTAGCACTGAAACACAAATCAGGTATTTCTTGACGTAAATAGATAGGATAACACTGACTTTCCCAGGTGGAATAAATCTTACTGACAGTACGATTCTTCTGCTGGTACTCATTATGCTCTAGGATGAAAATGTAACTGTTTTGTTTTTAAAAAAACTTGCTATCTGAAAACCAGGTATTTTGCTCGTTATAACAAATTACCAGTTATGTAGATGAGTGACAGATTTAATAGTGCTGGAGTATGTTAATTAGACTTATATCAGCAGTACCGTTATAACAGGAGTGCAACATTTGTTTCTATCTTGCATGGCAGTGGAATAAGCTTGAACACAGAAATATTTTTCAATTTTAGAGGAACGCATTCAAGCATTAACCTTCAGGGTATCAGTCATTATCTGTGATTAATGACCAACTGGTAATAAACAGCTCAAAGCAAAGATAAAATTAGTGTTGTAGCCAAACATCAGCAGATAAAATTTGGCTGAGCAACTGTGTTTCTAAATCAACTGTCACCTAAAATGTCACATAATCCATGTCATATTATGAAGCAGATGTTTTGCTCAAAAGAGGATTGACTGGTAAGTATGCTGTATTGTTAAACTGGAACTGGGCTTCACCTATGAGGACTTTTTTCTTACGTTGACAAGTAGTGGCCTGCTGGTGAACCTATGCTGAAGTGTTTTTGTTTTTCTGTGGATCACAGTTCAGACACTGGACATTCCTGAAAGACAGAAAGAAACCTAGGATGCAAAGCCCTCATTGTTTATGTGACAGTTTAAATGAGATAAGCATGTTGATACAGAATACTGCCGTGTTTTTTTCTGAGAAAACAGGGAGCAGGAAAGTAAATTTCACATGATTTCACTGTTATAGTCTCCCCAAGAAGCAGATTAGGGAGAAAGAAGCTGATACAACTGAAGAACATGCAAGATTTCTGAAATCCTGCATTTGACACTATTTCACTTTCTTCCTTCTCTAAATCTCAACTAATATATTTGAGTTCATTTGTGTGGGCTCAAAACACAGAAGGTCATTTTCTTAAGTACAGAAGGAAAGCTGCCAATACTTTGGGTGATGTGACTGATACTAAGATTTTAGAAGATTTCAGAAAATCGTTTTCAAAATCTAAAAAACGTAAGTTTGTTTCCAGAGCTCCTAATTTATATGAATGCCACATGAAGGAACGCACATAATAAATCACACACATGCAGGCTCATGACAGGAAAGCTACTAAGTTGGGCCATTGCCTAGAAAAGTTCCAGCAGCACCTTGTTACAAGCTACTGTGCAAGCCACACAGTGCTTGTGTGAATTACTCGTACAGAAGAGTATGAGAAAAGGTGTTACACAGAGTATGTTTGGCATTCAGAATAAGCAGCCTTTTGCCTTCCAGTTTGAATCTTCTTGGAGGTATTTGCGTTAAAGTTTCAGAATTATTTCCACAAGCACAGAAATGGCAAACGTTTTCCTCATAATAAAATAGGTGTGGCCCATACCGGTAACAGCATTCCATGGGCTGCAAATTAAATAAGGCATGTTGTCAACAAAACCTATGTTGTAGTATGACAGATCGTGTGAAAGATACTGCTGTGGCTGTGTTACCTAAAGCAAGAATGTCTATACTAGTGGAGCGCTTCCTCATGGGTAAACTGTGTATGCTACTATTGCGCAAGGTTAATTTGTATGGCTTGAACTACCAATCAATAATTTTTCCATTAACTTTGCAGTAATGAAAGGTACTGGAGTGAAACTATTGATATATTTGATAGCTAATTCCCAAATAATAGTTCTGGAAAGGATTTGGGCTGACATTATTTATCATCTATAAGAAAGGTTTTAAGTTTCTGATATTTTAAGTTGCTCATAGTAGTTAGAAAACCAAACAAGTCCCTTTGCCTTCAGTGCGTATTCAGCGATACTAGTTTCTGTACTGGCATTGAGTTTTTTCTTCACTATGCTTCTCATCTGCCTGGGTGTTCTCTTTATCTTTTCTGATTTTTCTTTACTGGTGAAGGTGTAGCTTTTGATTATGTGTGGACCAATGTAAAAATACCTATTATCTAAAAGTAATCAGAACAAAATCGTAAGCATGCCATTTCTCAGATTCCTGAAAAGGGATCAGGTGAATGTCTCTTAGAAGAGATCTAGGACCTGGTCCTGGATTCCTTGTCCAAATCTTCCACTGACTTCACTGGGAGCTTGAGGACTATGAGAACAAATGGATGAACAGCCCTAAAAAGACACATTATCTCCATGTTGTCAGGGTTCCTAGTGGTTTATTCATGAATGACTTTCCTCTTCTCTCTGGCTGCTAGTTTTGTTCCACCAAACAGAACAAGAAGTCTCACTTATCCAAGACATACAAGTTTTTCATCCCATGTAGAAGCAGCCTGTAAAATACAAACTAACAAATCTTAATCCCTTCCCACACTCAGGTACAGGTGACAATCAAGACTCATCTTTGGTTTCTGTTCCACGGGATAAAGGATAAAACTCCCCACTGATCCAAAAAAGGGATATTGACACATCCTTCTGTTTACCCCAACCTGCACCATGTGGTCACATCTATCTTTTTTGACTTTTCTCCTGAGTATATCAACTGAGAGAATTACTGTCAGAAATACACAGCCCATCTTAAAAAATCTCTGGTAAAAAGACACTACCAATGGTGGCTGTCCCTACAGCTTTTCTGTGCTTCAGGAGCTGGGACAGTCCTTTAATTCCTACCCAAAGGTCATGGCAGAACTCTTAGCTCATTCCTGAGGGTTAAAAATTCAAGACTTTCCCAGACTTGGTAAAATCTAATCATACTTCAGAATAGCGATTGAACCCTAAGAGAAGGATGAATCCAATTGCAAACATGAACCACTAATTTTCAAAATGCACCAATTGTAAAGGTCTTTTACCAAAATCAATTTCTGTAATGTGAAAGAAAAAAAAAAAAACCCAGCTGTTGAATTAATAGCCTTTTCCCTGGATTTTAACTGTATATGAATTTCCATTTCATGTATGCTATTATAAACGGCCAGTCCCACATCTCAGGACAAAAATACTTAATGAATAACAATGCATGATACATAAAAAAAAAAAAATTTGGGGGGGAATAGAAAGCCACTTAATTCATCTAAATTCAGGATGAGTTTTATTGCACAGTAGAATTCAAAATGAACCTTATGTGCTGATTCTCCTGTGGATTTCCTGCTTCATTACAGAACAGCCTTACCAAGACTGAAAATTATTGCTATACTTTAGTAAGTTTCTAAACCTGCCTGGCTTTTTCCAGTGAGTTGAGAATAGTTGGGGTAAATTGAATGCTTATGCAATTAATAAAAGAAATTCAGCACCTTCTCCACAGATAGACTTCAGTCCCATTTTTTTACTATTCACTCGCCCTCTGCTTTATTTTGAGAATCCAGAACTTGAAATTACTTCTGATCATGAAAGCTCCCAGCAGTCTGAAACCCCAAAACCAAGCATTTTCTAAGTATACAAATACCTGTCTCGTGGTAAACCACAGCAGAAAACAGGTAAAGAGAAAGATTATCACAAGCAAAAGGCAGCACACAGGGTAATCTCTGCGTATATCTTCCTTAATTGTTGGAAAAGGTGACTTCTCTGGAAATTGTTGGGAAAGAAGGTGCTTCCCGCAAATGAGAAAACAAGTCCCTGAAATGTGCTGCTAGTCACAGTGCATCACAGAAATCCATATTTAAGTTATCCATTCCACTAAGCTGTGGTGGGCTTCTCAAAGTTGGCAAAAGTTGGCAACTTCATAAAGAAGGGGGGGGGAGGGGGGGGGCGCTGGAAAAGGGCAGTAGTTAAGGGTATGAGGCACTTGTTTGTGGCTTAAAATAAAGACAACACACAATACAGCGTGCTGGGCTCTGATTCATTGCCCTTTTTCAAATTTCAGGAACAGACATCTAAAATAACACCTGAAAGCACCTTATTGAGATGCTGGAGGGAGCCTACACCTCTCTATCTGCAAACTAATATAAAAATCGTTGTTATCTGACCTCCACAGGTGACTTACTTTGGTCATTTACAAGTAGAGTTCCTCAGGTCCTTTGTGTGTTCTTTTAAATATGAGGTCCTAGACAATAAAAGCTGCTTCAAGGAGGCACTGATGTGTACAGTCTGACCTGACCTTCACTTGCTTCAAGTACAAAACAGACCAGTGCGTACAGGTGGCAGTTGGACAGATGTCTTGATTGTTTTCTCTCCCCATCCCTATCTTGGACACTAGTACCTAAACATCAGGTGTCTGTATCTAATGTAACTGTATTATACACAGAGCAACAGTCTCAGAAAAAGCATCCACACAACTGGATTCCTATAGACCATACTGGGACTTGTACACTCCGGCGCATGTACACACACACATGCACACACAGAGCAATTACATACATAATTACTAGCTGTTTCCCATCTATAACTTGCTGTTTGTCCATGCAGTTGCTGTAACTGTGAGCAACACCGCAGTGATGGTTCTAAAACTTTAGACCAATGTGCCATCTAGTGACAACGCAGATGATCCTGAAAACCAGCCTCAGATTCTTTCTACAATTTTACCTGAAACAGAGACCACTGACTCTTGCCACATGAGCCCTCTTCAGTCTGAAAGAGATTTGTGTTTTCAAGTTTTTACCTTATGCTGCAGGAGAAGCTTTGGACTTTGTAATCACAAGTTTCCACTCAAACATGCGTGTTTGTTTTGGAACAGTGCTTAGCCTGCAACAGACAACTGCGTAGCTGCTTTTGCCAACATCTCAAGTTGTGTTTACTACCCACAGTCTTAGAAAGTCCTCCTTTATGGTGGTCCAAGAACCCCCCAAGTATTCGAGACACTATACTGGACATCAATAGTCCTTGCCTCTTTTTCTTTTTTTCCTGTCTGCAGTTAGAATAGCTTGATTAGTTTATGATGGGGTTCATTTATATTTGAAAATGTACAATTGCCAGGAAACTGGTGTAGAAAAAGCAGATGAGGGAGGAGAGATTAACATTTTATTCTGAAAAATGCTCTTAATTTAAATATTAGCAAGAGGTGGCCATTCAGCAGAGCAGTATCATCATCTGCATTGCAACCATACCTGAAAAACAGTGAAAAGCTACAAGGAAGCTGACGGAAGACCTTGAGTTTAATTTTGCATTTTTATGATTTGCATGGGGTTTTGTTTTAAATAAAACATTTCTTAAGCTAGCTATATATGGGTTATATATAGGTTAAACATATATACATATCAACATATGTATAAAAGTTTAAAAAAACCCACCTGTCAAATTAATGTCTAAATAAGGATTAATTACGCCAAGAATCCTTGAGTGGAGGTTTCTAATGGTGAATGCAAGAGAGAAAGACAGAAAACAGTAGGACAAGGTACATACCTGTACAAGACAGCTGACACAGGTTAGAACTAGGATGGTAAAACACTGGAACAGTCTACCAACAGAGGACTTGGCTAAAAGTAATGCATAAAATACACTTAGGCATGAATAAAGGGCAAGAAAAGGAATCAACTGTTCTAAATCATTTTATAAGCAGAAGATAATCACTATCAACTTTTTTTTTTAAATTGAAGTTACTCAATCAGCTGCTACAGAAGTGGCACAAGATCAGAATTGCTGATCCAAGCTGGAAAGTGCTTGAGGACCTCAAAAGAGAAACAGACAATTAACAAGAGAAACAATTAACAGAGAAAAATGTACAGTCAGGTCTGGTAATAGAAGTGGCCACTATCATAGCAATTCAGTTGTCATTCTAGATGCCATTTAACCTAAAGAATAAATTCATTCATCGAGGCTAATGTCAGAGTCAAGTTCTAGAGACAAGATGTGTACAGCAGTGACCATTATAACTGTTTTTACTGGCATAAATTTTTCAAAGTGACGAGTGAGATTGGTTACCTCTAATTTTGGCATCCAAAGACTCCAGTTTATAGGATAAGCTGCACAGCTGATACCGGAATGTACCTTAGCCTTGTCCTTTTTTAAAATGTCACCATTGAAGTATATAGTTGCTTTTTTTTTTTTTTT
>VYXH01002036.1:558361-600083 GCA_013397275.1 Burhinus bistriatus
TTTTTTTAATTAGATTCAGCAGTTACTCCTGTTCCCAGTAAGTCTTGGTTATTAATTTCAGAAATCAAAATTGGGTCAGATGCCAGTCCTAAACAGCTCGCAGGCTAAGATTCTTGATTCCAGAGGGCAGTGTACTGATCAGCTCCACTTAATATGCCAGTTTTCCCCACAACCAAAATTTAGTTTTGAATACCCTCAACAATCCCATCTTTGTAAATACATTGTCCTTTTAAACATGTATCCAGTACAACCAGCAAGAGAATTTGCAAATCCCCAAGTCATTGTGAAAAAATAATACTTGTTGCTTGTAAAAATGGACCCAATGAATTGATGTGTCTCTATGAAAAACTTCATGGGCCAGACTAGCCTGATTTGCCTGCTGCCTTTTGCTATCATTTCTCAGTCAGTGCTATCAAACTTTAAAAAAAAGGTGCAGGGTACTCTTTGGGATGACAGGTGATAGCAGTTCCAAGCCTGCAGTTAGACAAGCAGTAGATCAGAAGCAAAACTGCTCTCTCACAAGCTTTCATGGGTCCAACATTCATAAAAGAAGAAGAAATATTGTTTCATCTTCTGAGCTGAAGTTTTTACACAGAAGATGTTTAGCAGTAAAGATACAGAAAGATATCCATAGTCTACAGAGGCACAGCGTTCCCTTCCCAAGGATGAGCCAGAGCACTAAAAGGGCCCCGTATTGATTCAGTCTGTAGTCTGAACACGTCACTTTCTAGTCTGCATACTTCAGTCACAGGATACACAGCTTTACAGCTAGGCCCACAGGAATTCTCTTCTTCCAGAGCCACGAGCAGGAAAATAGGCAGAAACAGTTATGACAGCACTGTCTTTATCAAGTATGTGGTACACCATGACTTCTGTGGAGCTGTGAAAGTCCAGGTCAGCTTGAAATCCTCTCTCCCTGCTCTGTGATAGTCTGGACCTAGCAGCTAGCCAGAGCTCATGGTGTCAATCCGGTCTTCTGCTGGTACTCCGATCCAGCGGTGGACCAGGCCCCTCCTCTCACTTCACTGAAGTTTCCTCTTTCAAGGTCTGATGGGGCTGGACTGACTGATAACAGCCTGTTACTAAACAGCAGCCTGCAGGTGGTATACCTCATCATAGTTAGTGTCTCTTCTGGAAAGGATGTAGACCTGGGAAAATTTACAGCTGGATAGGAATTTCAGACATTGTAACAGAAAATAGCAGTTATAACAGTGAAAGAGCTGTACGACCTGTCACGTGTCTGTAGGCAGATAGACAATAGTGAAGGTCAGATTTCCTTCTATTATCTTTGTTTCCCTTTGGCAAACGCCTTTTTCAATAGCATAGGTTCAGGTAGTAACACCAGTTTCCTCTTTTATGTTAACATAATTGTAAAAGCTGCATTCCCAGTAAAGCTGTCACTCAATTTGTAGTTCTTCAGTGATGCCCCACAAGCTGAAGTAACGCACTCCAAGAAGCATCCCAAGACACCGAAGACACGCTGGGTCAAACCCCGGAGTTTGATCAGGCCCCACTCAGGTTGTCCCCATGATTTCTCCTACTCAAAACTATTACACGAACAATGGTGTACAGAAGGAAGAGCAGAGCTCCCGCTGAGTTCATCTGGAGTCTAATGGAGAAGTTTGGAGTCATTTGTATGTCTGATGGGTTTCTGATAGCTCCCTGATCGCACAGGTAAAGGTAATAATAATGGCTACAGAGTCAGGGCAAGTGCATCAGTAAGGATGAGGCAAAGTCATGCAGTGCAGGTCCCCAGCTCCCCTCAAGTCACACAAGACTGGAGTATCCCTGAAGGGTATTTTGTGCTATTGATTACCCTGACAGGCAGAAATCTGCAGGGCAGAGACTCCAAGCAGCAGGCAGACACAGGGAACTTGGACAATTACCATCTTCCTCCTTCTATTTCTGCCCGCAATAGCTAGTGAAAGGAGCTGAGCAGGGCAGGCAGAGAAGGACGACTATGCTAGCTGCAGGGAAGAAGCAGCTCCAGTCCCACACCATCCATACCCTCTGCTTTTCCTTCCCTTCTTTTATAGTTCCACTCTCCTCCTCCCGTACCTGCTACATGGAGGAATGGTAGCGCAAGGAGCTTTCTACATTGTATATGGCAGTACTTCTCCTTCAGTCCCTACCTACTGTCATATAGCACCTACAAGTCCAAATGATGTTTCTGTCCCTTTCCCCCATGACTGCTGCAGGTAGGACATCAGCAGTGGCTGAAGGAGACAACACCTGAGTTTTGCTGCACATTGCTACACAAACAGCAGATTCAACGGCTTTTAAATCCAAGACCTGTTTTTAAGAATTGTGATGTCTATTTGAGTCAAGCGAGGCAATTTTATGGTTTCTAAAAGCCCAGAACAATCCAGCTACCAATTGCAACACTGGGCTGAGTCACTCACTATATCAGGTTTGATATTTATAAATAATTCTGTGTGGATGTATATAGGACAAAGCACAGTTCAGCCATCTGCTACACAGCTGGATGGCTTGTGTCGCACACTGGCTGACTTGAAGGTTGACAGGTGTAGTCTCCTGAAAGAAAGAAAGAGAAAAAGAGAGAGACAGGGAGAATGGAACTAATATTAGTGCGGAGGCATAAAATCTCCAGTCTTTTCTAGTTCATGTTTGCTCTTCTATTTCCCTCAGCAATGTGTTATTTCAGCACCTCGGGGTGCTCATTCAGCCGCATAGCTGGTGCGTCTAATGTGTATAAGACTTGTGTGCCTACATTTTTGAGCTCTTTGGTGAGAAACAAGAGTCTGGGCCAGTGAGATGCGCATCGTGGAGGGGACAGAGACTTGCCAGCTACCACCACGGTCTGCTGACTCCCTCGTTTGAGTGACCATGAACATTTGAGTTCTAGATATGGTTGCATTGCAAAGAAAGTAAGCGTAGAAACACTTCCACCAATATACATGTATTAAAAAATCTGGTCTGACCTGTTTATTCTTTCCCAAGACAACAGCACCTTAGTTTGCCATCTGGTGATGTGCAGAAGCTGAGCAGAAGAGTTACTTGTGTGGAGTTGAGACAGAAAAGTTAGTTTGTAGAAGAAATAGCTGCTGAACAGCAGTAGTAGATGGCATCTGCTCTTCTTTTCTAAGGCTTCCCCTCTTGCTGGGCTGGGAATGATCAAGAAGGAGGAGACAGCCAAGCGTCTGTGCCAGAAATGACGACAGCAATTGTCTCCAAGTCCGTACATGGTAAATAGCCAGGATAACCTTATAAATGTTTAGAAAAAGCTCAGTATGAATGTGGGCTGACATGGATAACATTTTGAGTTGACAGAGTGTAGTGCAGGCCCTCAGTCTAGAATAAACGACCTGATTTTCAGCAGTTCTCATTACCCATATGCCTTGTAATGGAGTGAGTGTCAGTGAAGGGTAAACAGCTGAAACACAGCAGTGTGAACCCTTGGTTTAAGTACTAGAAGGTAAATCAATACAATACAGATCTTTCTAATCACATTGCACTTCAGCTTTGTGTCTCAGCGTAGTCTCCAGAGATGAGCAGGAGTTAAAGGGAAAGTAAAAAATGAAGAAAGGAAACCGAAAAATTGCAAGTTCTTTGGATCTGAAAAATTGGAAATGATGATTTCATATCATATCCGAAATCATGATTTTAGACATGATTTCACATATTGTCTCTTAACACCTATGCCATATTCCAAATGTCTATAGAATAAAAGTCTAAAGCTTTAAATTCATCTCCAGATGCCAGTCACGTGTGACATGAGTTTGATATGTTCAATTTCTTTTCACAGCTAGCAGAAGTCTCAGTTCCTTCCTTAGCACCAGCAATATATATGTATTCATGGTTTGCAATTCTAGCTCACATTACAATTTATCATCAAAGTTCATTGGCAAAGCTGCAGGGAGCTGCTTGCAAGAAGTTGCTTGCAAAACGTTTAGTTGTTTTAAGTGTTCCACTACAAATTCCTCCTGTAAGTGAAAAAAAGTTCATATAGATAAGGCAAATAGCTATACATAACATAAAAAAGAAACAGGATGAAAGATGAGAGAGGTTCCCCGTTCTTCAAGAGATTGATTCTTATTTGCACAAAACTGATTAAATAAGCAGAAATTCAGTGTATATGGGAAGTAGGACTGAATACAAAGCAAAATAAAGAAATGTTTTTGTCAGTTTACCTGGCATGCCCAAAGGAATACCATAGCTAAAATTTGCAGCCACAGACATCGGTTGTTTTTTGTGTCAGCCATTTACACAGCCTGACCATTAATTATCTCTGTCTGAATTGCTATATTTGGTTGTGCAGTTGAGACAGGAGAGTTGAAATTTAGCAGGAGCTATTGCATATTGCACTGCGAATCAGGAGGAGGTTTTAATGCCATATGAGAAGAGCCATGTTGTAGTTTGAACTTGAATTTGATATCATTAACTGTACTCCATGACTAATGCTGAAATCCTAAGGGCTGTTTCTCATGGCCTCAAGCTTAACTCCCTAATGATCAACTATCACGTTACTCTCTCTGTCTGCCATTTCTCAAACACACATGGGAAATGTAAATGTTAAAAAGGCAGATTTAATCCTTCTGTTGTACGATGGAAAATGTCTGTGAAGTTATAACCAAAAAACCCCATAGCTTTCTTACAAACCACTCTGTCAGATTCTTTTCTCCAAGCTCAGTAAAGTGTCATGAGATAGATGAGACAAAGAATAAAGTACCCTGTAGATGATGAGAACAAAACACCCAAAATCAGAGTCAAGTTACTTGTGTCACGTTCTTCTGAAGTGTAAATGTGAATAGCTGGAATCCAAGGCCACTGATATCAAGATTGTAATGTTTAGCACCAAATAGGAGACCGATGTAACTGTCTTGGTTTCATTTCTCTGACTGCAAAGGAGCCCCTTCTCGGTGAAGGAAAGCCAGACTGGGAGACTCACCCAGTACTCTCATCTTCTCATATGAAACAATATCCCCTATTCTCAGACCATCAGGACCAGGCACTCCTGCTGAACAAGCCACAACATATCTAGGACCATTCTAGGTGTGCTGAAACATGAAAGAAATGCCAGACCTTAAAGGGTCAATTGGGTCTAAAAAGAAAACGGTGGAGGCAGAACAAGAAAAAAGCAGTAAAAGCTGGTGCTTCGTTCAGTCTCAAGGTTGGAGATGTTGTTTGGTTTACATTTTTACCTTTTCATTTCATGGATAGGAAGTATCCCGACTGCCTGCAGCAGACTTCTTTCAAGAATTTCCAGTTCAAATTCCTCCCTTCCGAAGTGCACAGAAGCACGGCAACCTGCAGCGCCAGGAGTTTTGTTATGTGAGCTGGCTGGTGATGGCCAGCCTTCCTCCTAGCCAAGGCAAAGCCTGGTCTTTGCTGCAGCTATTCTTCCCTAAGTGAGCCAGATTTTTTTTCCTCCTTACTAGCTGGCTGTTTACAGGAGCTGGCTTTCCACGGCTGCACTGAAATCAAGAAGAGTTATTGCTGTTCAGCCCTCGTAAGCATCTGGCCGTAGCAATAATAATGTCACTATTGAAGTACCTAATGCAGAATCTCTTCATGCGTTCCCCTGCTGAGATTACATAGCACAAATTGCTTATTTATAGCAGTTTATTAAAGCTATCTCAAGCTAATTTAAATTAATTCTGCTTGGTCGTTTCTTATCTAATAGCTATTGTTCTTCACTGCTCAGGTAACTCACACTCCTGGAAACAGTCAAATGTGGTAGCCCATCCTTTTCATTTACGTAATTTTTGAAAGCTCAGTTATAGGTCATTGATTCACCTTTTGCTGTAAATAATAATACATGTTGCTGAGTGCACGACAAATCTGGAAACCAAGATAAGTACCAAATGGCACTTTGCAGCAAAGGGTTAGCTTCTCAACATGAGCACTTAATTACATTGCTCAGCACAGCTGACGTATTAATTCTTATTGATGTTCCCCTGGAAAAAAATACAGAGAATTTGGGAATAAGTACAGGCACAAAAATATCAAGCCAAAATAGGGCTTTTGCTTCTTGTGTGGTGTCAGTGGGATGGAATCTCTGTATAATGGATGCAGTGACAGAGGATATGGTTTGAACTTGTGGGAGAAGCAGTTATCTTTATGAGCTCCATTGTGGGCTTTCTTAGAAGTGACTGCCTAGAGAAGCTGCCAGCGATCAGAGAGGGAGAGAGAAATAAGGGTGGTAAATTGCAAGAAAATACAGAGCCTGAGCTGTTGGCAAATGTGTCAGATACAGAAACAACCTCCAAACAGATGAAATGTGTCAAATAAGACAGTCTTCTATTTACTCACCTATGTTTTCTTTCTGTCCCAACATCCCATTTCCATTACTGTTGTGGTCAACTCTGTACGAACATTTGCTTCACATACCGGATGACAAAGTCAGGAAAGCCTTAGATGCTCATGATTGATCTCAGACTTATAACAAAACCGTGAAAATTCAGATTTTTTTGGTCATGTTGAGTGACAGCAGATGCAGGAGGGCGTGTCCAATGGACCTGGCACTCTCCTTGCTCAAACAGCCTTTCCTGACCTTCTTCAGGAGAAGGTGGCACGTCCCAGAGGCTGCCTGCCTCACTGGGACAGACTCCTTCACGGCTTCTGTTCTGTTTCTATATGAGTGAAATCAAGACCAGTGGGTTCTTCAGCTTCTTGAGGTGTCACTTTCATCTTGTGTATTTAGTCAAGGAGCAAAAAGATAAGGAATTCATTCAGTTTCATTTATAACTGCAGAGGCCAGCCTGGCAAACGCACTCTCAGCTGTCAATACTTGACTCAGATTTGAGATGCAGTGAACTTACAGGATTCACTGTACAGGATACAGGAATTCTTGGCTTATTAAACAATCCCAAAATGTTAAATACTCTTGACAAGAGGAGCCACTTTTCTGACTCCACCGGAAGATTTCAGTGACCACCGTGCAGTTGGCAGACATATCCAGAATTTGAGGACTGCAGAATTAAGTTACATCTATTTCTATCCTGTGGATAAGAATTGATTTATCTTGGCTTCTGCTTTTAGAAAGAGCTCTTTAGAAACCTAAATGGAAATGTGTGATCCTGTTTTGCTCTTCAGAAAGCTGTTTGGTAATAAAAGAAAAATAAATGACTAATCTGTGTTATGCTAAGCTATGGTTTAAAACAACACAAAGAAAATCAGCCAAGGAAAGTTCTTGTGAATCTTTTAAGACACATTTTACTTTTAGTCATAAGTTCCTCCCATTACAAAATACAAGAATTATTACTTATTGTAGACCTAGATAACAATCTAATATGTCGAGGAAGATACAGATTCAGTTATCAGTGAAAATCTAGTCAAACTCCTTTAACTTCAGTGTAACAGAGAGGAAGTTTTGCTGACCTACCGTTCAATGCAGCGCTTTATTGTGCGTTCACCCTGCAGTTACTGTGCTTTGTCACTAGCAAGCAGCTTGCCCGATATTCCTTCCTACTGAATATCTACCTCTTGAAATTATCTCCTCCACAGAGAAACTATTTGTGTCCACATCCTAAATAGCTCATGGTGCTCCACTCCACCCACCAAGCACTTTGCTGTCCTTCTTTACTGCCTTTATGTGTAGCGTTCTATAGTCCCTATGTGCTCACTTCTTTGCAACAAGATGATCTAAAATTTTTATTGTGTCTTGAAAAAAAGAGTGCAGAGCACAGAGAGACTGTGAGGGTACTGAGAGGCCCATAAAGTGGTCTTCAAACAGCTCTGGAGATGGTGACACTCCTTTGAATGCAGTGATATTCGGGACTGGAGTGTCACGGTTAACTGGAGATAAGCAGTAATTTTTTTGAATAATCCTATGATGGATAAGGACCAGAGGAATCAGTCTAATCCAGACTTGTGTAGGCCATGGAAAACTTTTTGTTTGCTCAATAATTGTAATGTTAATATTAGGGATTTGATAGACTGATTACCAGCTTTATTTTGACTTGAATTCTCTGCAAAGCACATTAAGATCTTTTTTTTCACCAAGCAGAACTTCCTTTGTAAAAACTAGGAAAAATAAACCAGAACAAGCAGCCCAGAGAGGAAGGGAAGAGAAACCGTAAAATACAAAAATCTCTCTTTCTCCCTTGCTCACCAGGACTTAACAGTAATAAATCCCTATAATCCAATTTTCTGGTGGGAGAAGAAGAGGCTGCATATTTCCACTGTGTCCAGTCTTGCTGGCCAGGCGAAGGGCAGCCAAACACAGGAGGAGGTGACGAGCAGCCATCAATCACGCAAGCACTTCTGCAAACGCATCGCTGTTGAGGTGGTCCCATTGGCTTTCACTGCACTGCTTGAGCGGTGATGGCTCTTCAAAACTCTTCCTGCATGTTGTTGTCTATCTTCATAAACTCAGCTGGAAAATGAGGAGGATACAGCACAGAGCTACAACAGGAGCTTTAGTCCCTCAGAGTGCACCGACAGATCAGGCCATCTCCGGCCTGCATTTGTAACAGCTTGTACAGGGGTCTTTCTGCGTGGTGAAAGTTGGAAACTGTTCATTCATACATCACTGATTTTTTTTCTCCTGAATATCGGTCAGCAGGCAAAAAACCCCCAAAAAAAGTACTTACAAAAAAGTAAGTAAAGGCCAAAGTTATTCTCTTTGTTATGCATGTGTAGGTCATGTGCTGACATGGAAGAATAAACATAGACATTATAAGCTAGTAAATGTGTAAGTTGAGCCAGAATGATTCAAATTACAGCTCTGACATGAGAACTTCACTTTTTAAAAAAAAATTTTTGAGAAACTTTCAAATGCAGAAGGATATTAAATTTGAAGAATAAAATTATTTTTGCCTGGACCACATATAAAGGGGAATTTCCATGCACTGAATACTGAAGATACCTTTCCATTAATATTTCTCCACTTCTCATAATTAAATCCTGACAGGTTGTTAGCACTCTATCAGCTCTATTTATAAGACTTCTTGCCCAAAGTTCAGGGTCCAACTTTCTGATTTTTAGTATCTCGACTTCCCAGTCATTTTCCCTGTTTGACCCCAAGCAATAGCATCTTGGCGTCTCCATCTGTCAGCATTATTTGTACATCTGGGAAAAAAACTACTGTATTTGAGCCAACGTCCCACTTTTCTTGATTGTGTGGATCCTATTCACTCTTCAAACACCCTTTATTTTTTAACACTCCAGATTTAGCACCAACAGCTGACTGGTTCTGGTATCTCAGTGCAGCAAGGACTTTTTTCTCTCTCTCTCTCATATTTTTTGAAGGAATACAAGGGATTTCACAAAGCCCTTGAGACATTTTTTTTTTGTTGCTTCAAGCAACCCCATGTGAGAACCACTGCTTCACAGATCTATCACTTAACATCTGCTCTCTTTTTTGCATTACCAGAAGTTTCACGCATTCTGGGAAACAGATGTAAGCATTCACTCAAGCTTTCGAAAGTGTGACAAATGTAATGAACAAGATCAGCACTCTCTTTTTCTCCTGTAAATTAGACATAGAGGAAGTCTCGCTTTCCAGAGCCCTTGCTGGAATTTCCCTCTTCTTCTGTGTCTGCTGGAAGGGCTGGAAGATTGTCCCCATCCCACCAGCGACACAGCCCACAGCTGCTCTGGCTTCCTCCACTGCCCTCGTGCCCAAGGTCTGCTGAGCTGTAGAAATTGTTCTGCCAACTACTAGCTCCTGCAGTTCTTGCTGTTCCTGAGTTAGAAAATTAATGAGTTCGAAAAGTGCAGCATGCCCTCATACCCGAGTCCTCCTGGGTGAGGAGAGAGCCTCCTCTGGATAGCCTGATTTTTCATCCAGGCAATCAACTTTCACGGAAATCTCCGACACTTTTAATTTCTTTGCAGCATGACCTATTAGTTGTTGAAATCCAGACTGGGAAAATTGTAGGTGGCTTTGCAGGTTTAGCTGAAAATTTGATAGAGGTTGGTCCAATCAAAGCTTTATTTTCCTCATTGGAAGTTGTTTCCCCACCACCACCATTTTATTTACTTGAGGAATTTCTAGTCCTGATGGTAATGCATTTGAAAAGCTTTGATTCCTGTGAGACCATGCATTATTTGTTGCAGCTTGGTTCAGCAGGAGTCCCAGGTCACAATTTCTTCCTTTAGCAGCTCTGCTGCTACGAATAGCAGCACTGCTTTGTCTTTATTATCCACCTGTTGGACTTCAGTGCACTGGTTTCTATCAGAGAGAACATCAGTAGTTCCCTTGGTGAAATTGCCTTACAGGAGAGAAACAGGAGAGCCAGAGCCAGGAGGGGCCAGGGAGAACTTGACTGTCTGAAAAAGATCACTGTCTCTCCTGCCTCTAGTTTCTCCTCTGACAGCGATGCCAAAAAACCTTGTACAGAACATGGGATTACCCACTTAGCTCTGTCCTTCTGGACCCCAGATGAAAGCTTGATCCATGATCCTTTCTGGTTTGTCACTAACTTTGTACAATTCAGTGGTAGCCATGACAAAGAAATGAGGAAATTTGATCATTTTTTCAAAGAAAGGCAGATTTAATGGGCCATATGGCCTTTCTCAAGATAACAACTTTAACATTTGAATTCTTGGTAAAATGGCAGCTTAACTAGAAAATTTTAGAGGCTTCAGACTTTTTTTTTTCTTCTAGATGCAATCATGTGCTCAACAAGGTATACCACCGTATTTTAGTTTTTTCCTGAAAAATTAACAGGCAGGTTAATGGCTTTAGGTCTTTTCTGAACTGTATATACCCTAAATACCAAGATTATTTTTTTGATATCCTGATCTTGTGGACACATACATACATAAACAATACCCACACAATCAGTAACTGAGGCTCTAGACCAGAGCATTTCTACAAACCCTCCAGAAACACTTGGGGTCTACAGCTGCGTACTGTACCACAGGGAAACTGTTTTGTGACTACGTGGAGGTACAAAATATCATCTTTCATATATTCCTGATAATTTTTGGACACTTGAACAAAATACAGTTGCTTAGATGCCTTTCACTCTGGGCTTCTGCATACATTTAGAAATGGAATCCTTACATCAGGAAACTAAAATACATGGCTACATCAGTGCTGCAATACTGGCAGCAAATCCAAAGCCCCAAGTACTGGTGGCTGAAAACTTCTATTGATATGATCTCTATTAGCTCATTAAATCTGAAGATAAAAAAAAAAATGGACACTTTTAAATATATGCACATAAATCAAGATAATTTGCATGGGGAATTAGAACACTTCAAGCACAGGCAGGCCATATTAATTCAAATAAAACTGATACACATCACTGCATTCAGCGTTGTCTAATGGACAGAAATAGAGACAAACGTGAAAAATCAATTTTCGGGAGACCTGTGAAAATGTTGAGATATGCACAGCACTAAGGATTACGCGTGACGACTCCATGTTTAACAGAAAGAAGCAGCTATTCCAAAAGGCCAAGTTAGCCTCCTGTTCCGACCGACCACTGGGGAGGCTGCCAAGACCAGACAGTTAATGCAGCTCGCTGGGAGAGGTACCTCCATCTCAGCAGCCCCAAATACGCCAGCAAGGAGCACTGTTAGAAACCCAGACAGGGGAAAGAGAGGGACAAGTGAACAAAATCGATCTGGCTGGGAAGACACAGGTCATTGGCTCTGTCAAATCCACTCGGGAGTCAGGGATAACTTTGATCTTAAAAAATGAGCACTGTCCGGTCAAATGGTGCATCATTACCACCATCAGGCTGTCTGTTGTCACTTACTGAGATGTCAGCCGTGGCAAAGCCTTGCCTCAGCGCTTTCTAGACAGCAAATACAGTAAGAGTTTTCTTAGTCTGTTTTCCCATCTGTAAGACCGGGATGAAGCTATATCCTCATAGAAATTTCATAATGGAATAAATGTTTGTGAAGTGCTTGAAAGATTTCAAAAGGAAAGGACCACTGGAGGGTAAAATCTTGTAACTGTTTCTTTGGCTTCAATACTGCAGTGGAAGCCTACAAGCAATATTGATGTTTGTAAAATTATCCGGGCCGGTCCTCAGTGCTGCAGTCTGGGAGGCTGCAGAAAGTGGCAAGACTGGTTCATTGATCTGCAGTGATTCTCCAAAGCTCATTTAGCTTCAAGCTTTTCACTGTGTCTCCCTGGAGAAAATCCTTAATTAGAAATTTCCTTCGGCTATGCTTTTTAATCATACCTATTGCTTTATAGATTTTTTTTTTCTTCTATTCTGTGCTTTCCATTTTTTTTGCTTACTGCATTTTAAGCGGTAAGACAAGTTCCAGCATGTTTCCTCATCTGGAGGAATTTAAATATCAATTAAAAGAAACCATTGATGTCAGCCAGGATGAATTTCTTCTTAGTAATTTTAAAATCGTTGCTTTTGCAACATCAGGTTAAAGCTTATAATCAACTCATTTAAAAATGCTTTGAAAAATGCCTGTGCTGAGGGGGCAGCTTTTCTGAATTTTACAAAACTGCATATAAGCAAAAACCAAAATGTAGTGATCTGGTTTTGCACTCAGTTAGGCAAGTACATGAACACGAACCTTTCCATTGACTTCACGGAGACCAGCTCTGCTTAACTTGTGATTGAGTGCTGGAGCATTAGGGGACAAATGCATGATTTTATTGCACACTTTTTCTCCCACTTGGATAAAATCCATGTATTTTCCAAATAAAATCACTTCATCAATAAAAAGGAAATTATGCCTTTCTATGTTAACGTCACTTGGAGCTTTGAAAAATACTTCAATTGGCCAAAGTTAGAAATTTAGATACTCAAGCAGCTTAGAAGCCTAAAAACACATTCTCAAAAACTCCAAGCGGCAAATGCTGCTTACACCGAAGAGCAAACCCTGCTCATGTAGACTGAAACACTCCACCTCCTAACTTCAGTATGCCTGGTGCTAATGCCAGCACTGAGATAAGCCGCTCTTTTCTGACCTGTATTTGAACTGCTGCTGCTGCCCTCGGAATCATAACTTCAGTGAAGCCACAGACGTGCTTTTCAATAAAACCCAGCATTTTTAAATGTGCGAAGGTGTTGGAGAGGAGCTACCTTTGAGGAGGTTGTACATTTAGAAAATCAACTCAAGAAATCACTACAGCAACATTTTTACCTCAGACTTGCAATGGGAAGAAAGCAACTTGTAAGGTGTTAAAAACATTGCGTAAGTTGCATAAAAAAAAGTTGATTTTTGTAAATGACCATCTTATCAGCCATCCATTGTACTGACAGCAGCAATGACATGAAGAGCTTGGTTTGCATCTATCCTTGTATGTTTGGAAACAAAGAAAGAATGAACAGGCTTGTGCGGCAAATTTTTGCTTGCACTTGAGTTCCCAAGTGTGCAGGTATTAAGATTGTAATATTATACACCCGTCTCTTTAGTCAGTTAAATAAAATTAATCTGTGAAGTGCAAAAATTCTTTTAGGAAAACAGCATAAAATAAACTGCACTGGAGGACATGAATTTGTTTGGGGTTTTTTATTGCACTGTATGGCAAGAGCCTTCTATTGTTTCAGGGAGTTTATCTGAGAAACTCCAGCTATTCTGTGGAGTGAAAAATGATGTGATTACTGACACGCATAAGTATTTCCAGCTGCCATCCTCTGCCGAGGAGCAGGGAGGCTGCAGTCTCGCTTGCACCTGAGGTACATCTCGGAGGAGGAAGCGTGTATCCCTGCACAGCTTCTGACCAGCTCTGAAAGCATCATTCTCGTGGCCAAATTCTGATGTGCCATCTGCACCTCCCAGCTCTCCTTTGTACTAAAATTGCCTCGCATTAGCTGCACCGCTCAGTAACACGTACTACCCTGGCCTGGGACTCGGTATTCTCTCCCCACCCCCACTGACTTCTGTTCATCTGGCATGTGATTTCTTTCTCGAGTTTTTACAAAAGTTTGATTCTCCTGATCCAACAGACATTGGTCTGTTGAGAACACGGTATTTTGCCTGCTCATTTATTAATCAGTTGTCACACTGGGAAATAACATTTATGTAATTTTCTCCAATAACTTTACTAAGGCATTTCATTTCTTAACACTTTTAAAATCTCCTGAATCACCCGCAGTCATCTCTCTCATCTCTCAACAAAATCCGTCACTGATAACCTGAACCACAACTCACATCCCCGTCAGTATTACTTCCTCAATAAATTTTTCTTAACTTATAAATAACTTTACCTTAGAGGTGACGCTGTGAATGAAAAGTGGAGTCACCCATTAACTTTTTAGAATTCTAGATATAATCCTTGTTCTTTGTGTCCAGCTTCATACAGGTCCATGTGTGCATGAATAGATGTACGGAACTTAGAAACTTCATGTTGCACATTTTTTTAAATCCTTATTATTAATTCAGCTTTTTCTGTTAAGAAAGACCACAGTTTGCTTGAAAGATGTCATGCTGCTGCTAAACTGTTGTTTTTTAATATAATATAAAGACCTCTAGAGTCCTGATAGTGCTTTTAGCTACTCCATAGGAGCAGAAAGCCTTATAAATTATAAACATGTGTATTAATTTTTAAAACAGGTCTAAAAACGCTAGCCCTAAGGAACTGCTGGACTAGAGTAGCACATCTCCGCAAGGACACACATTAACTGGTAAGAGAAAATGTAGGGTTTATCCCTGAAATGAACAAATCTCTATCCCCTTGCTCCACCCCTAAGGCAATAGTGCTTCAGTAATTTTTGCAAGTATAACTTGAAAATGTTGCCCTGTGTTTGCATGAGGATATTCAATAACTACAAACTCCTATTTTAATAGACTCCCCAAAGAGGGCATTTTGTAATACCCTGTCATTTGAAGGTTCTCATCAGATGTGAGGTAAGAATGTTAACATCTCACAAAACAGTAACTGCTCGTGAAGTTATCAGCAAGACAAAGTGAGCACTGGGTTTATTTTTTCGCTATTAACTCTGGTCTTGCTGGAGCAAGTAAAGATCAGGATCTTTGACAGCAGGCTTCCAGTTATCTTATCCTGCTTTAAAGTACTTCCAGGGCTGCATAATCCCACTTGTTTGCTAACTACATCTTTTCCTCCAGAAATATAAGAATAGTGAGAAAAGAATCTGAAAAGGAAACGCCTTGCTCCCTAACCACTTCTCTGTTGGCTGGCACTTGCAGGAACAGCACTGGGTAAGGCTTACCAACTTAAAAACAAAAATTGTTTTTACAACACTGCTGAGCTAGGGCAGCTGGAAATGCCGTTCTTTAGCATTAGTCAACCGTCCTGGGGCAATATTGCCAAGACCAATATTGTCCGATGTGTTTAGTATAGCACCAGAACAGTAACCTTGTCAGCATTTACAGGTGTGCTCTACTTGAAGTCAAAGATGACATTCTTATGCTTTTTAAAATCTGATTATTCATCAAGATGAAGTTAAGCAGCTTGTATGGTGAGTGGCTAAGTTTCTTCCTTGTAATTCTCTTCAGATACAAAAGACTTGGTGGTATAAAATCTCCTTGGCCTATAGTGAGTGGCCTCCTTTTACTGTACACGCCATCTCACAGAATGCTCCACACATTCCTGCATACCCTTTCTTTTCATGGCTGCATGTCAAAGCAGTAATTATAGATCTTTTCTGTGCTGGAAATCTTTCCAGTTAAAACTACAAAGGCCTTCCAACTGGCATTGACTGAAATTCAGTTTTTGGTATGAAGCAGCAATCTCTTCAGAGACGGAAGTACCAGTTGCTTTTGGTATAACATACGTGCTGTAGCGAAACACCGTCTTGCTGTTACCAGGTCAAGCACACAAATTATACTCTCTATTTCTGTATGCTACAACTAGATTGAGTGTTATTAGAAGTACTTGTTGGGTGTATCATTAGAACAGTGCATGCAGCTAAAGGAGGAACCAACAGTGCTGATCAGAAAAGGCTTGAACTCTGCTTTCTCTGTGTCCCTGCTCATCAGCCCCACTTGCTGATGCCAAAAGGAAGCAGGGGACTGGTGCAATCTGGCTGGATTTCCTAAGTACTTCTGAAAAACACCTCTGCATAATCTTGGCTCAAAGTACAGTGGGCAGATGAAAATACTACGTGGAAAGAAATAACAAAATGCTACACTATTGCTTACAGAAATGGGGCTCTGCACATAAGAATATTAACCCAGAAGCGCACTCCCCTTAATTCTGCAAAGATAGAGGGATACTGGCAACAAGTGAGGAAATAACAGCAGCCAATGAAGCTGGGGAATATGGAAAAGTCCTGTGCACCTGGAAAGCCCTTCTAAATTTTTTGTGTCTTTGACCGTACCAAACTGGCATCTCTGAACATCAGTAAGTATCTCCTGCCCTTCTCAAGCTGAGTGCTATTGAGTGTTACTATGTGCCATGAGCGCAGTCTTAACGCCATCAGACTGTGGATACAAACGAAAAATAGGTGCACAGAAGCAAGATGAGAGCTGGCTGCTGCCAAGTCACAGCAAAGCTCGGCAACACTGAAACATGTAAGCTGGGAAGGAATTCTTGGAGTTTTATACTAAACTCACAGTTTTGTTCTTGCACGAAGCTAGCTGCAGAAGAGGAATTTTAGTGTCTTGCAGGAAAGTACGTATGGAGTCAAAGCTGGGACAGAAGAAAAAAAGTCAGCTGTCTGGAGCCACATCAGAACGTTCAATATATGAAGCAGAAGGAAAGCAGTCTGAAAAGCATCTACCTGGCAGGTGCATTAAAACTCATTTACTTTCATTCTACAAAGGGAAAAACAGTCACTATTTGGTGACTGGCATACCGGATTATTTTTGCCTCTAGCTTTGCACACAAAAATCAATTCAAGTGTGGAAATGAACCTGAGTACGGGAAAGTGAGCCGATACTGTCAGCACCGAATAAATGATGCAGCAGCGGCAATAATATAACTTTTTCCAGAGAAAAGACAGTTATGAAAAAATGTCATTTCCTATTTCAGTTAAGGTAAGTTAAGTTAGATTGCAGAAAGACTGTGTGAACTTCCCAGCTCTCAATTACATATTCACACATTTGTAAAGTTCCAGAAACACTTTATTTAAAAATGGAGTTGTAAATGCATATAACAAAATAACATACATAATAAATGTAACAAAAATAAATAAGGAGAACATGTTCATACAAAATAAGAACATAGTAATGCAAAATGCTTATTACAGAACGTAAAAGTATAAACGCCTGAAGGAACACAAACAGAATTTCACATGAAGAGCCTGCACCTTTAATCCTTCCTAGCCATCTCCTACTTTCCATTCGAGTCTGCAGAAAAATTATGTTCCAAAGCATTAAACAAAACAAGGAATTATGGTGATGGTTTGGTACACTCGGTTCTCAACACCTAGCTCTAGTTTCGATTTATTTTTGCCCTTCTGCACCTTCTAAAACTTTTCTTCTAGCCTCTGTAAACCAGTGTAGTTCAGGCTTCCACAGTTAGCTGGAGTAGAGGATATTGAGTCATACATGAAGGCTGTTTGCTTTTAATTTTTTTAAAGAAAATATGAAATCCATTATACAACAGATTAGTGGTTTTGTTTTTACATCTCTACAAAAAAAGTTTTTGCATTTTTATTAACTGGTCCAACTTTTACTGACTTCTGAAAGCCTGTACAATTCAAAAGTGTACAGAAAGTAGTTATTTTTAAACAAATGTCATATAGGATTATTGCTGAAATATTAAAGACCATTTCATAAAAGCTGCAAAACTGTATCTTCAACCTTAATATATAGAGACTGATGCAAACATAGGAAAATTCCAGTCTATTAGTTACATTTAACAGAAATAACATTCCTCCAAATTACAGTGTTCTGGAAATACAAAGTAATTTACTTTTATTTTTATTATTATTTCCAAATGTTAAGTTACTGGGACAACTTATAAGGAAAATAGGCTTATATAGGAAACTTTAAATAGACTTGCTTTTCAGTGGTATAAGCAAAATGTCTATGTTAGCAGTCGTCTTCCAGAATCCTTTTAAATATGTAAGACAGAGACAGCTTTACTAGCAAGACTACAGGAAAACATACAGAAGCAAATAAAATCATTTGCTTGGGAGTGCATCTATCGATCAAGCAAATTATGACAACTCTATTTCCAAGTCCCCTAAAGAAAATTTTACATCTCATGATCATTCCAAGGAACAGTAATTTCTTCCGTAAGCTTATGTTGCATTTGAATTGGTGAGAGCCCACTTGCCTCAATATGCTTTAAAATGTCCCACATTGCTGTATGTTTAAATTTGCTTCCTACTTTCAACAAACATGTGGACAGAAATGAGATATGAAATACTTCTACTTTCATTAACATGAAAAAGACATTTGAAGATCAAAAAGTGCCAAATAGTCCTTTCAGAAAGTGGATTAAAACACTGCAATGATAATACAGGTACAGTATTATCAGTTTTCTATGTACACCAAAACACTGCTTGCTGTTTAAAGATATTGATATGTTCACCTATCACTCCCAGCAAATCTTAGTGCAAACATAATATGTGAACTTTGTAAACCCCAAGACAATTTACGCAGCAACAAGGTTATATAAATCACAGAACTGTTTGAGATTTTCAGTACACAAGAATGAATGCTTTCTGAAATCTGTCTTACCTTTTGCAGTAATGTGTCATTGTAGTCAAAGATAATGTTTCATATATAAATCATCTAATTCAGAATCAAATGTAACTGTTCAACAGTTCTGTACAAACTTTAGCGGAGGACGTCCATTCATTAGAGCAGCTTGGCAAAGAGATTTGGGGTTTCAGTAACATTAAATGTTAGACTGCTTGCATGGCTTTTTAAAAGAAATAAATCTATTAAGGGGAAACTGCTGATATAATAATTCTTTTGCAAAGCACACAACCACAAAGGGCAAACCTGCCACAATCTGCTTTCCTACACTGGTATCTATGCATGTCTTTATGATTTGAAAAGAATTTGTGTGACAATCAAAGCATCACAGTTAAAGAAAACTGGTTTAATAAAACAACTGCTGTTTGACCAAGCCTTTTTTTTTTAAAATTATAAAACAAATATTATAATTTTTCCTTTATTCCTAAACATTCCACATGAAAGGTTTTTGTATCAACACTGAGATGTCACTCACGCAGTGTGGCATCTTCCTCTTCCCCATCTGGGTTAAACCTATTGAAATGTATGCTGAAGTCCGACTCGGATTCAGCATTCTCAAATTCAGGTGCAACAGGGACAGCGGCGGGTCGAAGAGCCCGAGCATCAGGCTGGCAGTTTGGCTGCACTTGAGGACGGGTACTTTGGGAAACGGGACTGGACTTCGGCTTCGGCTGAGCTGGTAAGATGGGGCTGACGAATCCCAAGTTGCTCAGAGCATCCAGGGTACCATCAGGGTCGATCATAGCATTAATTGCTAAGCAATCAAGAAAAGATGAAAGGGATAGGGAAGAAACCATAAAAAATATGATTTTCTGTTATCATAAAAACCCCGAAATTCCTGTTCAAACACTTCTAATTTTATGATCACAGACTTGAGCTTTTATGTGTGTTGCCCACTACAAAGGAGTGGTGTATCTAACATATATGTAGCTGATACATATATTTAAAAGCATTTATATATATTAAAACTTTAGATGAAATGAAACTGCACAAACTAAACACTGCCTGATGTGTGGACAGGAAAGAGATGACAAACCATCTCTGACTAGCTTATAGGGACTGAAAGATGGGATTTTTCATCTTGCTTAGGGGGCTTTTTCTCTAATATTACCATTACGCTATGCTTCATTCCACCCCACCCCGCCCCATAGATCCATACCTGCTAATTCCATGATTGAATGAAATTTGTATAAAAGAGCAATCATTTATCCTTTTTAATGCATAAATGATGGACTTATTGTCCCTCTCCCTCCACATGGTGAGGGCAAAGTGAAGCACCTAGTACAATTTCATTTTACTGTACTATTAACACATTTGTCACATTTAACAGAACCTTTCTCTTTTTATTTCCCAAACTGTACTAACATCTATTTGAACACTGCTGCATGCACAAGGAAATGATTTGGTCTCTTTCTCTGGGCCTTATTTCTTTGTTATGTTCTCTAAACACATTATAATTTGTAATAAATTAACATTTTTTAATTATAGCTGAGCATGAAACAAATACTAATTTGTCTCTAAAAGTGCCTAATGATTCCTCCTGAAACATTCTTTTTTAAAACATGTTTTATTGTAGGATTAAATCTGAATACTAAAAATAACAAATATAGGAAATTTACATCAAATACAGTAATGATTATACATAATAAGCATGGACCACTAATCCATTTGACCACTCCAAATTAAAGGAGAAACCAAGTATAAACAATACACAAATAAGACTGCAACTTCT
This sequence comes from Burhinus bistriatus, assembly GCA_013397275.1. NCBI lineage: Eukaryota > Metazoa > Chordata > Aves > Charadriiformes > Burhinidae > Burhinus > Burhinus bistriatus. The sequence goes on from VYXH01002036.1 coordinate 578,598, forward strand.
TTTTAAAGTATACTCAGTTTTTAAGTTGATTTTGATAAATGGAATACATGTCAAAATAGCAGACTTTGTAAGCACAACATACTTTCCATTTTATACATAGATAAGTCGTTGCACATGAAAAGCAAAGTAACTTTTCTATTTTGTAGTCTGTGGGCTCCACAACTACAAAGAGTGGATTCAAGTAGTGTGAAGGGAAGATGTCAAGAGCTAATCCTAAATTTTCATTTTACTGTATCAGATAATTTAATTTTTTTTTTAGATTTCCCATAGATTATGGTACCAGCGCATTCCTTATACTGAATCGTGCTACACGAGGGTATTACTGATGTGCAAATACTATTTTATAAAGCCTAATCTCAGGATTCTCTATCACCTACTCTTCAATATTTACCCATAAAAAATATTTCTATTAAGAATGTTTCACAAATAATTCCTTTCGGATTCTCTGGACTATTTCATTTTTAGTGGAGCCTTTTCTTCCGTACATAAAAAGCTATAATCAGCCTTCTGTTTTAAAATAATTCAGCGATGTTTATTTACCAAACGTGCCAGCAATTATATGATATTAATGTATATAACTGATACTGTGAATATATTTCAATAAAATGTGGTAACTTCGTTTCATGAATACATATATACATATATGCAGACATATAAGAAAAAAATTTAAAGCAAGCAACAACAGAAAAGTGAAAAAAGATTTGTACCTTGCAGCTGTTTCTCAACTCGTTTCAGTTCCTGTAAGATTGATGATATTTCCTAGGAAAGAAACAAACAAGTTTCATTAAGGAAAAAAAGGAGACTCAAACTACCTATCAGAAGTAAACAATCCCCCTCCCCAGCCTTTGCCGTATGCCATTTGGGTTGCTCCTCCTGGCACCAAGAACACCCTTGCTGGGTGTTCAGCCCAGCCATGTCCACCCTGGCTCCTGGGAGGCAGTGCTTGAGGCTGGGCAGCCATGGTCCACTCAGAAATCAAGAGCTCCTCCGCACTGGCGGATTGCTAGGGTCAACAAAACCTCACTCTGTCCCTTGCTCATCTGCCTGGGCTACTTCTTCTCAAGCACAGATGTATAGACGCCACAGTTCCGTAGCAATGGGGCAAAGTAACAGCAAACCTTTAAAGGAAAGTTACGGTGTAAACCCAGCATGAATGGAACAGGGTGATTTACAACCTTGTTCAGATGCGAGTCAGAATAGTATGATGACTGCACTGGGATTTTGTCTGCAACCATTGGGCCCTGTGCCTACGAGACCCTGTACAGCACACCAGTGTTGGGTCCTCAGCACTCTTTTGCCTTACGGATTTTTCTGCTCTGTGCTGCACTACTTGCTAACACAGACGTAGCCATAGCAACACACTCAGAAACACAACAATCATTAAATGTACCACATCTTAAATTACAAATATGTAAATCCTACAACTGAAGGATCCTACACTGAAGAATACTGTTAATCCAGCTGCTGAGGAGAGCTATCACTGGTCTTCAAAAGCTGAGAATTTTCAAAGGCACTGATTTCAGAAACCCATTTAACCCATTTCATAAATTCATTCAGTACTAAGTAATGTGATTTTTGTGGGTGGCAAAGACATTGATTACCTTGGATTTTACAAAGTCATTATCTTTAAGCAGATTCCACATCTCAAATGGACATAAATGTTCCAAGGACAAAACAAACATCACTTACAGTTGTCCTCTGTTAACTTTTAATAACATTCTGTGGTAAAAATAAGCACTGCACTTGAACAATATATTGCTGTGAAAACTGAGCAGAAGCTTGAAAAGCATTGCACAGGCAAAAAAATAGCCCCATACACTTTCAAACAATGTGAGATGCTTCAATGCATTGAAAAAAAATTTGTAAAATGCTGAACTCAGGAATAAATACACAAGTAACCTTTTTCTTTTTGACTGCCTGCCTTAAAATCCCATATTCATGGCATTTAGAATATAAAGTACAAAACTGATCTTATTCTGGGAATGGACAGGATAAGAGAAACTCCTTATATTATCATATTTCTAAAATCAGAAACTTCCATGAATAACTCGCTTAATTAAACTTTAAAAAACCAAAAACTGTCAGTGTATCTATTAAATTATAACACTGAGTTACTAATGATTGCTCTTAAAAAATACATCATTCTGCAGAAATTACGAGCCAATTTTTTAATACTTCCAGGAAAAATCAATCTAGATGAGTTTAATAATGCATGATGAGCTAACAGAGAAGTGCTAGCCAGTTCAATGCCAGAGGAAACGCGTTCACATTTTGCTTCTGAGCAGTCCAATACAAAGTATGTGAGAAGGAGTTTCCTCTCCCACCTTCCCCTCAGAAAAGAAAACTGCCTCTGTAAGTTGACATTCTTAACAGCACGATGCTCCAGACGGGATAATGTAGCTGGACTCTCGGTCTGCTCCCACATGCAGAGCTGTTTTTCAAACCCTATGTTCTGTGATTAGAAGCAGAGGAGAAGCATACTAGGAAACAACACATATGCTCCGTTCCCTCACACTGTCACACAGCCATGAAATGGCCCTAATTAGGCAGGGGTAGAAGACTACCTCAATCAACTAAAGTTGTAGTTGGTACTCTATGTTTACCACTTCCACATAGTTATTTTTCATTGAAGAGTGCTTTTATTGCAATGTGTATACAGATTATTTTCATTCATATATAGCAAAACACAACTAATTCTCTAAGTCTTAATAATCAGTATTAATAGTATTAAGTATTCTATATTAATATGAAGTATTAATAATCAATAGGTAAAATAGTCTTTAGATTGCAAAACAAGTTCATTCAAAAGCAATCTAACATTCAAACTAATGGTTGTTACCTTTTCATAAACAAAAGTACTGATGGTCTATATATAGCCTGAACCCCTTTTATTGCATTCTTTATCTGAGAATTTCCCCTGAACAACTACTTAAGACTGTTTCTTTATCAGATAGTAAGTCTTAGTAATTATTAAAGATTGGGTTTATTCTTGAAATATACTAAGTGTCTAAATAAAACCTTTTAAAGATTTTTGCCTTTGTATCACTGAAAGTAACACATTCCTCTACTGATCATTTAGAAATTAGGTAAGAGGCTCAAACAATCCCAGTAGAGATAACTATTCATACCATGCTTGATGTTTTTACAATAGGAACTTCACTTTCAGCTCGCAACTTGTTTTCAATTTCTTCCCAATTTCTGTCTTTGTCCTTAAATAATATTCTGGAAGAAAGAAATTCAAGGACAGTATGTTTAAAATAGAGAAAAATAAACAAACTAAAACTGAATGACTAGATAACACGACATGAGAAAGCAGCATAGGGAGTACTGAATAAAAGTAAAATCTGAAATACTGAAAAATGACAGAATCCAGCCATACAGATTAAATTTTCAGGGAAACAGACAGCGTTTCAGCAATGTGATTATTATTGACATTAAAATGGCAATTCTGTAGCTAAATAATTGCTTATGGTGTTAAACAACACAGCTGATTCTTTCCTCCAGCACTGAAATATTTTTTTAAAAGTCCAACTATTTTACAGTAGTCAGAGAATTCCCTATTAACACTGCATTTTACAACAACTGTAAAACATAAGAGAAAGATTAAACATGGTAAATAAATGCAACTCTTTTACATTTGTTTTTTATATTAATTTAATGAAAAATAAAACACTTCCGGAAATGAAAAGAAAAATGCATTTCATAGAACTTTTCATTGAAGTCTCAACACACAAATTGTATATACGTGATTTAGTAATATATGTATCACTTGTATTACATGTTTAAAGAAGTCACTTCTATTACATGTAAAGAAGTCACTTCCCAAAGCATACCATGAGATTCCCCTTTTTTTATGTTTTGTTTCCCTGCTATGATAATTTTTGTTTTCATTGGCATATTATAAACACCATTTAAACTGTCTACATTTGCACAGTTTATAAAAACGAAAGAAAGAAAAAAAAAAAAAAAAGGATTGTGCAGATATTTAAGGTCCAAATCCAATTCTTATCTAATTGGTATTTCAGAGTTAAGAGTACAAAAACAGCTGCAGTAAAACTGCTAAGCAAACAAACTAATTTAAAATCAGGACCGAAAAGTAGTACATTTTAAAGAAGCTATTAGTGTAGGTATGTCTCTGAGGGAATAATTTTTAAGGTGGAAATTCATGATACCTTGAATATCATAAAGGCCTTCAAATTCATAAGATTTTGAAAGAAACCTGGGAGACTTAGTATTGCATTTCTGTTAATCTTTCTTCAGTTATTTATACCCTATGGAAAATATTGCTATTATTATCCTGTCAAGAAAGTCTAGTTTTTCAAAATGTATACCCTGTCTTCTCTTATCAGTACATAGATATCCGTAGACAGCCCATCCAGAAGGTGCTTTAACTCTTTTGTTTTGAGGTCTCCCCTCACTGCTGTCATAGAACATGATTTTGCCAGATGCTTCACACAATGTCATGGGATCAAGGCAAATCACCACTTCTGCAAATGACTTTAGTATATTAATGTAGAAAGCATTCAAAGAGTAAACATTAATACATACAGATTTTGGGGGAAGGAAAAATAAATTCAAAGTAATCAAAACCACAGTGAAGAAAACATGAAACACTTTACGGCCTCAGGTAGTGCCATCATCTCGTAACAAAGCTGATCATCAGAGATCTGACAAGATTGCTTTTATGTTCTGGAAGGGAATGCAAAAGCTTGCAAAGCCATACAGCTCCAAACTTGGATACCAGAAAGTCCAATTACAATGGAAAATTTAGGACCTGCCTGACGCTGATGAGTTAAAATAAATAAATAAAAAGCAGAGCCAATTAAATCCTTTATAGGATCTTACACTAAAAAAAGAGGTAACTCCTGGTAATATTTGGATTCAGTATACAGAGAATCTATACTTTCCATACTTTAACAGCATTTATATCACTCTGGAAATCAGCAGGAACATAGAAAATAAGGCTTTATTTATCAGTAAACAGCACTAGTAGGAAAAATATAGACGTTATTGTGACACTGCTTGGGTTTTTTCATTTACCATTTTGCTCATGTTATATTAAAAGTGCTTCTATCTTTATGCTTTATGTATGTGATTAATGCCTTTGCTTGTGTATGTGGTGTTTTCAGTCTTTTAATGTTCTTACTTTTGTTCTACAATTTGGAAAAAAGGAAAAAGAATAAAGGAGTAATTTTAAAAATGTTATTTTTTCCACTATAAAGTGGACAGGCCAATTTGTTTTTGCTATAATTTTAGGAAGCCTACGTCCTTTTTACAACATTTTTTTTCAATTCTTCATTTAGTACATTTTAACCTCCTGGGGGGTCGTCTTCTCTGTCTCCTTTGCCCTGCCTTCTTCTAACAATACTCTTTATATTAAAAACATGTATTTAAAAATGTTTGCCACCTTCTGCTCTTGCCTTTCCCTACTTTCTGGGGCAAATCTGCCTAAACTTTCTTACTTGGTTGTGCTTAGTTCCCATTTTTCTTTCATTGCACTTTGCAGGATGCACAGTAAACTGCAGAGGCCGACAAGCAGTACCTGTACTGTCCTGAACGCTTTGCTTAGACTTTGCCTTACTGAAGAGGTACTTGCCTGCTACCAAGCAAGCCAATAACACTGCATTCACATCCGAGAGCACCGATAAAACCACGCAGGTCTTCTCACTGCAAAACCTACTTACCTCTTCCCCCCATAATCTCGGAAAGTTCCTGCAAACTCATTATAACATATAAAAGACAGAAAAGCAAACAAACTGCGTATCTGCTTCCTGAGAAGCCACCACAATAACTTGTTAGTAAAGAATGGACTACAGGATACATAGCAAGAATGCTGCAGAATTTTTAAATATAATGTAGTTTTGTGTACACCAGCAGATAAGAACCTAACTGATTATACAAAGTAATGAATAAAAATAAATTATAAAAAAGTAAATTAGCAATACTCAAGCTATGACCTTATCACGAAAAAAATTACAAATATGTAGAGCATGTGGTGAAAGGAAAGAACCAGGCACCTGAACTGGTTCAATCTGAACACCACACTAGGACTTGGGGAAAAAAAACCCCAACAGTTTGGCCAGCACTGGGATAAGTTAGCCAAGAAATACAGTGTCAAAAGCTTCTCTCAATCCTATTTCCTAATATAAGGTAGGAATGGTGACAGAACTCAGTGGAACTCGGAACATTATCTACAAATCAGAAAACAGAAATGGCTGCTCTAACGAATTGGGGAAGAAACTAGTCAAGCAAAAAGATATATATTTCCTTTTATCCTCATATTAATTTATTTTCATGATTGATTTCAGCTCATTTTAATTTCTGATAGATCTGCTTGTCAAGAATGACTGAAAATATTTATGTTCTTAACACTTTAGCCAAAGTGAAACTGGTCTTTTTGTAAAGCTAGTATTGCAACTAAAATATAAGAGAAAGAAGAGTGCTCACATTCACAGGAGGCACATCTTTCTCCATTTGGACCCAGACAGGAAGGTTGCAGTATGTATGGTGCAATTTGTAAGGACTGCAATTGCCCTATGCTGTCTGTGCTCTCAGGAGAGAGGTTTACATTGGTGAACAAGAAAATTTGAGAGGACTTTTGAAACACAGTCAGGCTTACTGGCTTACTCTTGTTGGTACCTCTATAAATTTCTCCTCTCCTTTCAGGTTCAAGTAATTTAGAAAAATACACAAGTGCTTGACAAATCCTGATCGATTCTCATTGTATCTGTTCTCAGCAGAAATTTTAACTGGCTTAACTCCAGTAAAAGGAATAGAAGTACACCAGTTGGTTGAACTCATGTACATCAAAAAAAAGCTAAGGTAAAATCTGTAGTAGGTCCTAGCTGCCTTATATGCTCTCTAACAACAATTCTAAAACTATTGTTTTTCTGATTCAAAATACTAATGACATTATGTATAACATCATATTATTCAAATCCATTCTGAGTAGCAGGAAAAGGAAGTTTTAATCAGAGCTCTGGGGAGTATGCTAAGTAATTGCTTATTAATTAAAGTTTCTCCACTGTATTTTTGTAGAAATATGCAATGCCACTCTCTTTAAATGTAAATAAAATGTTTACAGGTATGCCTACATTTATAATATCGTACACGATCACATCATTATTACATTTCTTACAATGTAGCTGACTTACCTTTTAAGCTCAGAAAATGAATCAGAAAGTGTAAGACGATTTTATAGTTATCTGCTTTTCTCAGAATAAATTTGCATACATAAATTTGTTTTAACTTATTGTACTGAACTCAGTTTCTTACATTAAGTAAACTACAGCTGTGCTAGCAACATATTTACAGATCAGAAACTGCCAACCATCAAGAAAAGTCATCAGCACGACGAAAAAAGTAGAGTATCTACTACTGCTTCTGAGGAATTTAAGATATATATCATCCTAGACGCCTACCACAAATAAGTCAGTCAATAAGCAAGATTCTTGTTCCAATGATGCAGCTTTAAAAGGAAGAATATATATATTGGTCAGCAGTTTCTTACTGATGTCACTGTATTTTCCCAGAGAATTATGCACAAAACAAAACTTAATGTAATATTTTGTTTCTATTTCCAAATTTCAAATGCCTTTTAAAATGACTTTCAAAGAATACTCACACTTAATTACTTCTTTGCATGTATTTATTTGCTCATTTTTTTGATATCAGCTATTAAAGTACATGATAGCATGCACTCAGAGGTTGATTAAACTTGAAGAAGTTGTGAACTTCTGCATAATTTGTAATAAATTCTGCATAATGAATTTGAACTCTACTAATTTGGCACAGCTTTTAGAAGTAACTGTATTGTACACCTGCATCTCACCAACTCATTTGTATCCGAAATTTACACAGCAAAAGACATTTATGTCTTTTGTTAAGGATAGTATGATACATAAAATAACGTATCTGGGGAAACCAAAGTGGGACAGGCAGCAAATGGCATATTTCCAATATTACAATCCTGCAGCCCCAAAATGGTGAGTTGGAAAAAGAGAAATGGGATAATTACCAGTCCAGGAACTTGTTCCAAGATAGTGGAAATAAGGTACTCACAAATGTTACCTGTAACCACCAGTAAAAACAACATGCAAAAAACCTTAGAACAGAAATTATAAGAATGGGCTGCAGACTTTTAAAGACTTGATTCTTCACTCAATGATACTCTTCCTACTAGAAACAGCAGGACTAGAAATGGCAGATAACCTACAGTTTTTACCAATTTATATAGATTTTTTTTTCTTCTTGATTCCTATGATCAAGTCTTTTTTGGCATTCCCACAAGAATATAACCTTCAGATATGTTAGTATTTTGCTGCTTTTACTAGTTACATCACCTACGCTAAAATAAATTTGTGATTTGGTGATTAATCTGTCACCCATCTAACATTTAAATAGCTGACACTTCTACACAAACTGATCAATTACAGTATTTTCTCACATTCAGAAAATTATACATGAAGTTCAGCCAAATGACTTCCTTATTTTTAGTGTATGCCATTTTTAAGTTACTAACTGCACAAAGACATGAAGAAGGACAAGTGAATTATACAATCCTGAACTTTGTATTTAGAATTTTCATTTATTCCTGTCAACCAAAGTGGTCACCAAATGCTTGTCCGTCACTCATTCAAGTTAAAGGAAACTGTTGGTAGAGTAACATGTTATCATTTTTGACTGTCTATGCTTCCTGTTAGCTACTATGACATTTTATCCAGGAATCTAACTATCTAAGCATGAATTTTCAATTAAAAATAACAGATGCTTACATCTGTTATTTTAGACTTGGAACTCAATAGTGACCACATTGTCTCCAGAGCAAGTTCTTTTTCAGAAGGATTTACTCAAACTGCTCTCCTCTCTACCATTTGTTTTTCTTCCTAAAACCGGTGATCCCTACAACAGCTTGGCAAATGTACAGGGCCCAGTTTTACAGTTCAGCAACATTTTAACCTCATCTTTTAAGGGAATTTTACAAGACTTGCATAGAGGTCATGTAGATCTTGCACAGCATTTGTACACGTTGCAACAGCTCCTCTGCTGAAGTATGATGGATATAGTTCTGTTCATGTAAACTTTGCTGATATTTATCTTCATATAATGTGAAATACACACAAGCAATAATGGAAAAAAAATTAATCCAAAATCTTTCTGAATGCTAAAGAGGCCATAGGTAATATTGCCTTTTTAAAACACAAGTTGCTACTAAATATATTTCCTCTATCTGTATTAAACATATCTCTTCTAGTAGTAGGATGTTGATGAGATCAGAGTATTTTCAGTAATAACAATAACTTTTAAAAACCCACCTGATTTTGCCAGCTGTTTTGTCTATGGATTGTCTTATCTTGCGAGAAAACTGGAAGACTGAGGACAACAATAAACTGTCCCCCATAACCTGCAATAAGGTTTTAATAAAAAAAGATATTATTAGTTTTACAGGAATAAATACAAACAATTCCATATAGTTTGAAATCTTTTTTTAACTTCAAAAAAATAATACTTGTGTTCTAATTAGTATCAACATACAAATAATCATATTTGAACATTTTGCAAATTAAATAATACACACATATTATTTTCCAGTATTAATACCACCTGCTACAGGTAGGAAAGAAAGGATAGTGTTTAGAATATTAAGTGGTGAGACAACCGTAAAAGCTTAAAATAGACACATTACTAGACAGAATCCTGTTGTGTACTCACTTCATCTCTGCTCCAAGTCCTTCTCCGGGTAATTGTTGGGGGATCAACGGCATCTGTTAGCTGAGGTTTAGCATCATTAGGCCGACCATTCCCCTCTGGTGGTTTGGCATGCACTACTGGAGGGATTTTTCTAAAATTGAGACTTTCATCAAATACTCGGTCAACCAACTGGGAGGTAAAAGAAAAATGCAGTCCATGAAACCTACTGGATACACGCAAGATCAGATTAATATTTTTTTTCTTTCTGAAACAGTTTACAAGAAGCCTATCAAATAAAAATAATTCTGTTGCCTTGTACAGTATAAAATGATGCATCTCTTACAGAACAATACCTTGTACAAATCAAGGTCTTTTTTTCAAATACCAGACATACATGGCGAAATTAGACTATCCCACAGAAATTTTGCTTACGGGCAGGTAATATAATAGTTACCTATAAACTGGAATTGAATAATTTATTCCTTTGATTAATGGAATATATCTGTGGAATTAAGTACAGTATTATCAAATTTAGGGTTTTTTCCAGAGTAGTCATAGTGTTATAGAAACATCTATACCTACTTAAAGGAGATACTGCCACCTGCAGTAGTATGTACACACTGTACATACTACTGCAGGTGGCAGTAAGAAAAAGAAAATAATTATAGTAATATAAAGAAGAACATAAAGAAGAAAATAATTATTTAGTAATATAAAAATCAGTGTGATCTACCTGGATCTGAGAAAACGAGCACTTGACTTCCTTAAAATTTAGCCATAAGTCCATGAGAATTAAAAACAAAATCTATGTGAGTGCAGTTACAACTTCCGAGTGCATAACTCATGATTTCTTATCACTGTTTATATCTTTTTTTCCACAGAAAAAGACAATATTATGCTAAACACACTAAATTAATGTATTAACCAAACTTTATGCACACGAAAATGAATAAACACATTTTGGAAGGAATACTATGAAGAAAAAAATGCAGTAAACATTTACAACATATTAGGGTGAATTGTAGCATGGTAGAAAGTGATGATTTGAATTCAGATTAACATGTTTACCAGCATCAGACCTGTGATGGTTACTAGAACAAGTTAGTCAATATATTCATAGAAAAGCACACCAGAAATAGTCAAAGAAAATAAGAATTATCAGAAGCACAAAGCAAACTTATTTCGAGGCATGTTCTTAATGTTATTAAGATTGTTAAATGATGGTACCTAAGTATTTCAGTGTTCAGAAGATGAAACTTTAATGTCACCTGTGAAAAGAGGGACTTTTTTGTTTTTAATAGCTATGCAAAGTATTAAATTTGTACACTTACATATATTTGTGCATACACACCAGTATCTTTAAATGCACTTAGATACTATTGAACAGTATCTAAGGCTACAGACAAGCAAGCAGCAAATAACTATCTTGTCCTATGTTTCGTGGAAAAAAAGAGACAGACAGATAGTATGCATCTTTTTGACAAGCTGCGTTCGTAGAATAATTTCTGGGTTGTTTGTTGAAACATAAAAGAACTTCAAATCAAAAAACAATGTAGAGATCATGCATACGGGTTGAGTGGAAATAACTAAAAAAGGCTATGCAAAATGCTAAAAGCAAAAGAAATAAAGAAAAGGAAGAACCTTATGCATTTCTCCATGAAGATCTCCTACCTCTTCTCTAGTGTCTATGGCAGAGCCAGGGGTGGTGGCAGCAGTGCTTACTGTGGTACTGGGGGCAGTGCCTGATGAAGTCACTGAATCTATCTCTCCTGCTACATCGTTGATTTCCCGTGCGATGAGGGCCAGATCTTGACTGATCCTAGTAATAAAGACAGTGTTACATTCTCCCCTAAAAATACTTCTGGATTAGTAGAGCCTAACCTGCAGCCTTTAAGCTTCTAAGTTCTTGTTCCTGATAACTGTACTATGAAAATGTGTATGCCCTTGTAAACGGAAAGTTATTTGTAGAACCATAAAAGCAAATTCTTAACTGAAGCTTTTAATAACCTGCCTTTCTAGAGGAAGAAGGTAGAAGGCAATCTCAAAAGACAGAGCATCCTTGTTTTCTTTCTAGGATTCCCAGGCAGAGATGTGTGCAACATGTAGTAAATCCAAAACATGAGACGCACTTGAAATACGCTGAAAATACTGCACAGATGACCTATGTACATACAGTGAATCTGAAATGTCCAGAACACAGATAATTTATACCTCAGTTTATCTACTTGCAAAGAACTTCTTCAGGACCTCCAATTATCTAGCAGCCTGGCAGCTTGATCTGAGCAAGCTGCAATGTGTGTGAAATTCCAGACCAGTATCCTAAAATCCTCAAATTTAATCAAGACAAGCTTTCTAGTTAGAAAAACAGAACGTGCCTGTAAAAATCTGGACATGCTGGCACTACACAAATACATCTGAATTCTCAGCTGAAGATGCCTTTTCCTTTCTTCTGGCCTGCCACATCACAAAATAGCTCTGATGTGTATTTTGCTCAGCACTGGACGGAAGTTTGCCTAGCTCTGCTTGTGCTACTCCTCCCCAGGACACCCCAAAAGAAGGAGAGGAAAAAACCCTCACCCAAAGTAAAAGCGAAAAGCCCCCTACTAACTATGGCACCCTGAATCTGCACCTTGGATCAAGCAGTTCAGAAGACCTAGCATTCAGAGCAGACCACCAAGTGATCCCCTTTCATACTTCTGTCTGAAAGGAGTGAAGGCATAGAAGTCAACAGCGCTAATTCTGCACCACCAAGGACTCTGTGAACAGCAGCACCTGCCACTTAAGTGGAAGGAGTTGCACAGCCATATGACAGTGATGCACATCGTGCTGGCCACTGCTTGTTAAAGGTGAGCTTCTTTCTGCTCTTTATTTTCACATTGTCTTCAAGTCAAGAAGCATGGATGCCATTGACCTAGAGATTGTTTAAGACTGAGTGAGCAGAATTTCAGAAAGGCAAACATAATTAGAGAAATTTCCAGTCAAATTCCAACACTTGATTTTGTGGCTATCGATTAGCAACCTGCAATAAAGTGCAACCTTGTGCACCACAGATACACATATAATTGGGGTAAGGCTGTAGAAGAATAAGTGGCAATCACCCATGACCACTCAAGAAAGTATTTCTGAATATGAAACAAAAAAGTAGAAACAAATTCAATTAATCATTTTAAAAAAATAAAATATGGAAGTGCGTTCTACTTCATTAATTATTTTAACCTAATTACTACATCTTTTGGATCAATTTTAATTTATATTTTGTGTTCTTATATATACGTACCATTAAAACTCCAAGGTTTGAGCTAAGTAGTAGAGATACTAGAGCACCTACTTCCTTTTTCTCACACAACTACATCACTTTTTTCTTAAACAGAGAAGTTGCTAATAATCACGTTTGAGTTTCTGGGACGAATTTTGGTTTTAATGAATAGTTGTGAAGAAAATAAAAACCAGGAAATTTCCATTATCAGTAAATCCTCCAGAAGACAAACGTCATTAAATACCATAATCAAAAGTAGTATCAATCGACTAGGACTCAACTCTCCACAGAAATCAGCAATGCTTCAACAGCCACAGCCACTTCATGTGAGTTCTTACCAAACAATGAAAATTACCTAAGATGTCAGATGTCTACATAAAAAGGAGTTCAAATGAATCCTGAAAATATAATAAACAACTCTAACATGCATGGCAAGCAACTTGTTAGACAATCATCATAGTCAAACACTAGTCAAGTGAACAAAATCTGGAATTAGTTTCAATGTGAGAGTAAGCTATAGCCAGTACTCAATAATGTTTCTGTATAGAAACAACAGAGAGAGAGCACTAAACAAAAAGCATTATGAAAAAGAAAATTAGAAACCAGCTGAGAGTTGAGCCCAACTCTTCATAAATGACGTTTTCAAGTCATTCTACGTTAAGTTTTAGAAACAGGAAGTATTGCTTAAATATAAAGAGTATGTTTTGTATAACCAAGGACAAGCGACTTCGGCTTTAGGTACACACTATTTACTGTGTTGCAACTGTAGGTTGCCTTGCAGATTTCTACCGCTTTCTGCATCAGACTTAGCAATCATACACAGCAAATCAATTCAGGGAGGCAAACCTAAACTAAACTTCAAATTCCCTAACCCCCTCAACACACTCCAGGTAATGTTGCTACTAGGTTCGCTCAGAGAGCAGACTCCCACAGCTACACAGCTACCTAAGGGACAGACACAGTTTCCAACACGAGGAAAAGGGTGAGAACACGGGGGTTTGGATGGGGACAGCATGACCATCTTTTTCAACAGCCTGGAACTCTAGTTCTTATTTACCTGTAAATACTCACAGTATTAGAAAACACACAATGAAATAGGAATATCTGTAATAGTTCTGAATTGCTGGATTACCAAAAACATTTTTATGCTTAGTATATACCATGTCATACTTCCTACACTGAGTCACTTTATCTTGTAATGATACTTTAAAATCCTTAAATAAAATATATATTAAGCTTCTATTATTATTATTATATTTCCTCCATGCCAAAGTGGTTTTAGATCAAATTTAGTTCTTCCATTAGGTTTTTTTAAACATTTCTTTCCAATTTTCAATTTTATTACCATCTGTAAATTGTAGAGTCTGTGAAAAGTGCAAACTGGTTCAATCTTGGAAAACCAGTTAAAATACAATATGATGGTAACATGGATGCAATGAAATGTTTGTCATACATTCTCTACGCTACTTCCAGCTGCATATTTACTTTATGAAATAATTATTTTACACCTGCCTAATCTAGTAAGTTATTAAACAAAAAAAAATTAAATCAACCAATTTTAATGAGATAATATAGCTATCTTTTCCTTTTTTAAAAAACTCTAAACAGGTTTGAAGGGACTCTGATCATAAAGGTTGGACTGAGAAAAAAAAAATCCAGGGTAGACTATGGTTAGCAAGGCAAGGGGAGCAAAGACAAAAATTATCTTATAAAGGACAGAAGCTAAAGCCAGGGGAGTAATACTGCGAACCAGTATAAAGAGATACTGAGGCACAGAAAAGAACAACTAGGGACCTAGAACAGGGGGGCTCAGCAGAGGCTAACCAAGGAAATTGGTGTTGGAAGCAGTGACAATAGATGGCAATACACTAGCATTTCTCAACTGCTGAGTGCTAGCTTTCTTAACCTTAAATATGCTCATTTAATGCAGTTTGCGTGAAATTTCTATACACAGTCACAAATTCGGCAATATTGATTTGCGCCTCTCACCACTTCCATTGGAAACAAAGAAGCTGGAAAAGGTAGGGTAAGTACATAGCCTTCAAAACAAATCTAAAACCAGAATATAAATTAAGAAAATGGTAAGAAGCCCAAGAGAAGAAAAAAACCTGCAAATCTAACCATCAAATAAGTTTAGACTGTATCATCAATTACTTCCAGTGTCAAACTCTTCTAGATGAGCAAAATGTATCAAGAAGTTTCACTGAAGTAGAGGTTCAGCAGCACTTTTCATAAAGAGGAAGTAATATGCTATGGCTATCCTCAATTTTTTTCTCCATACACACACATTCCTCCCTGTACTTTAGATTCTTGGAAAGAGATGTTTTAGGAAGATGCCTTTGAAGATGCTTCTTTCATGATTTATCAAGATGCTGTCAGACTCCCTTAAGTATTTTCCCTTTGCACAGACCACACCAGAAAAACAAATGTTGAAAAATATTACCAATAAGAGGGAAAAAAAAAATTAATGACACTAAGCAAAACACAGTGCTTCACAGCTGCGAGACCACAGTGTTAAGATTAAGTTTAAAAGCACAACACTTTTTGTTTAGGCTTCCAAATAAAGTTCTGTGAAAACGTTCAGAACCTGAACACCGGCATCCAAGTATTAAATAACATCTATATACTTACACATTTTTATTTATTTCATGCAAGGTATTTGAAGTTTTCACTGCCCGAGTATTGCATGGTATGGGAGTAACTGGTTACAAGAATGTGGAACCAACTGCCTTTTCCTTGGTTCACCTCAAGTAGAGTGCTATTAGCAATAATGGAGGAATCGCCACACTAATCTCAGGGACTCGCAACAAAAGAAATTACTTTTTGAGGAATACATACGATTTAAATCAGAAAGTTTCTAACATGAAATAATGTCTAGATAAACAAAAAAATAAAATAAGAACATGTGCTCTCTCATTGCAAAATTACTTTTTCTCTCTCTGTCACCCATGCATTTACCTGAAATTTTACATCAACATGAACATAAAGGTAGTACAAAATCAGATATACTTCAGCCTCAACACCATTAGCAACTAAGAGTTCTATACAAAGTACCTCTGCAAGTCCTACTAATGTGACCAGAAGTTCATATTCTGGGATCTGGCTATTGTAAGTCAGAAATGACTATCACTTTTCATTAGAAAGAGATGTGCTGGCAACATGAGTATTCTGTCTGCCAGTCTCTCCTAAGAAGAATTTTAAATTACCCATTCAGTTTGTGAATGAAAACGGTAGGTAGAGTGATACAGAAAATCCATTAGCTCTCGTTCTGCTGTATATGTACCTGTATAACTGGCTGGGTACAAATCTTTTTTATTTTAGAGGCATTCTTTTAAAACCAACCTTGCTATTTCTTCTCGGTGAGCAGTCCAGTCACGAATGTAGTCTTCCTGTTCCTTTATTCTGTGTTTGAATGTATTGCTGCTTTGAGCTGCTGTCCCCGTGCTCTGCAGTCGCGTGGTTTTCAGGGCTGGAGAGGTACGTAGACGGGTATGTTTAGGGGAATTACGGTTTGATCCGAATTCATCTTCTGAGGTGGAAGCATAATCTGTAGGAAAGCGCCTCCATCTTGCACTTACTAAATTAGTTTAATTATTAAAAAAGAATTATTATTGCGTCTTTAATAAGAAAAAACAATATTATTTCAGTAACATCACAAAAATACACAACTATTCATTATCAATCCCCAGATACCTCACAAAAGGTTTATTTACTACATCTTAAAAAGAAAGCTACAAGATTTGTGTTAAATAATAAATATTGATTAATAAAAACATAAAACGGATGCTCTTTGTATAATGATGAGTGAAATAAGATGTAAAAGCCAGTAATTGTATATGAGCTCCAGCAAACTGTATTACAAAACAAGGGCCCAATTCATTAACATTTAAGTATATAGTCAGATTGCACTTTTTCTGCAGATTTTTTCCCAGCTGTAGTTCAAGGTTTACATGCTACACAAAGAAAAAAATAGAAGAGACATGAAGGAAGGATGGAGCTGACACCAAGCCTGGAATGCAGGCTTACATAAGGAAAGCATGAAAATCCTAGATGATGCATTATGTATTCAGTACAGAAAAAATAGTTTAAAGTTAATACTGTGTTATAAAAATCAGCAGCACATCTACAAAAACAGCAGCCTCAGAGCAAAAAGCATATATTCTCACATGTAGCACATAAAGCATACACAGCCGTGTTGCTGAAGACAGCTTGAAGTATTAGCGAGCTGAAACTAAGTAGGAGGCTCTTATCTCTCTATGAATTCCTACAGTCTAGAAAAAGCATTTCAGATACACTGTCCTCAAAAATTCCCAGCAGGAAGAGATATCACTAAGTGTAAAGGAATGCTCATCATGACAACCCGCTAAATTCTTGCAGAGGATTTAGTCCCCCAAACTCACTGACATTCATGAGGCTCTATAATTACTGTAGAAATTTTAAAAAGTGTGTGTTCACCTCTTCGTAATTTAAAAATAACAGATTCAAGTAATGTATATTGTTTTAGTATAAGAAAAATGCAAGGAGTAAGAATGATTTCCCCTGAAACATTTTTCAAAAATTGCAAATGAAGCATATATCAATATAAATTTAAGCAACAAATAATAAAAGTAATTTTTAGTTGAAAAAAGATTTGTGTAACGATCTCAAAGATTACAGTATGTAGAATATGACATTGGTGTATAAGCTTACATCCCTTCCCTCATATAAATAATGCATTTTTAATCACTGAAAACAAAAATATGCTTGTGCAATTTTTTTCAGGTTTAAATGTGGGCTTCAAATCATGTCCAGTTCTACTAGTTTGGTTTTTTTTAATATTCTAACTTTATCGAAGAAAATAAAAATGTCTCTCCAGTCACTTACTGTTCTCTTTTTAGAGGTTTCAAACTTTTTTTGATCTTAGGGAAGTAGAACATAAGCAGAAAAAGCACATTTCCCCACGAATAGCATGCAAGTAATGTGTGACCGAAGTCCAAAGAGCTTTATGAGTTGGGCCCACATTTTATCATCAATTTTTGTTTAAATTTTTTTGACCTGGTTCAAATTATATGCATAAAAATAAATATAAAATTTATCTTAAAAATCTCTCAAGTGCAGCAACTCAGCACTGTACAATGAGCATATGTAGTCATATTTTTAAAAACTAAAAATCGAATGAGAAGTGAAATATCAGAAACAGATTTGATTTCTAGTACTCTACCACTGTAAGTTTCAACATCAGGATCTGGGTCTGGGAGAAGCTTGGGTTTCTCTGTGTACAAAATAGTGTTTTATCATGTTAATTCGTATTAAAACATTCAGATTAGAAGTATTTGCTTAAATAAAATATATTGATAAGATTAGTCTTAGGTCCTCTTTTCCACCCACGCTTTTTAGGGAAAGATTCTTAAATTAACACATTCAATCACAAATAATGAATTTTGTAAAAGCTTAAACTTGTCAGAGATACTAACTGAAATGACAGCAATAGCAATTGTCTACACAGTACCATAAAACCCCTCTAAATTTTTTAAGACCATTAAATTTAAGGCCTTATAATGTTGGTTTATTTATATATTATGAATGGGTTTCTTATTAATACGGGGAAAAAGTTATTTTAGGTTTAACAGCAAAAATCTCAAAGTTGTATGATTCATGATAAGCAATATCCAAGCATGTTTCCCATTACAGCTATATATTTGCACATAAATGATTTTAACACTATTTAGAAATTATACAGCCCCAAAATGTCATTGTAGTTTATGTAGATTTCTGGCAGCTATTGTGCAATTAGTTACCTTAGATACCAAAGGCTGTGAATATCAGCACCAATAACTAGAAAATCGTCCAAAAACCTGGCTAAAATAATCAGCGGACAAACCTAATTTGGTGACTACTCTGCAAGAAGTACAATGTGTTGACAACACCTTCAGCTGGCAAGTTTAATGACTGGACACCGTAATCTCACTTTTAAGATCTGACGACAGACTTTATTAAGCATATTCCTTATAAAATACTCTGCTCTCATTGATGCATTGCCTTCTCAAGGTTCATCCATTTGAAAGATTCTGAAATTTGGCGCTCAGGAGTGCAGTAATGCTGAAGTGCAGTTAATAAGGGTTGCTTTCTCTTCACACTCAAGCCACCCTCCACCCCCCATTCCCCCCCCCCGAGATACCTCAATACCTTTGATGAAACTATCTGCTAGTTATTTGCAATGACAGCTGGGTCAGCAAGCCAGCAGAGCTGCCAAACACAAATAGTGGCTCAAGGTCTCTCTGTTCTGACTCAATTCTTAATTTTACAGTTGCAGCTTAGCACTTTTTGACTAGGTCCGATTCTGTTGTTCATTTTCCCAATACATAGCTCCTTCTGTAACATCGTCTTCAATTTTCCTCTGCAATTGGGAAAAAACATCTTTGGTCCTCTCTGTTTTTATTGCTCACACTCTACTGTTTGATGATTCAGTGCCTTGATTAAATCTTTCATTGCTTGTGCTAAAAAAATTACTAATTTTGCTTCACATGTCTTCACAGTGTTGCCAGTTATCAAGCCTCCTACCACAGAAACACCCTGGTAATTACTTTAATGCTAGTAATTCTCATCCAAGACTTTCCAATTATCTGCTTGCCCTTTCATTTAAAAGTAAGCGATACTTAACTGTATCAAGGCGTAAAAAAGATTCTTGAAATTATGGACTTGCTGACAGCTCTGACAATTCTAATGGTATTATGTTGCAATTCATCTACATGAAGTACAAGACAACAAAAAATCCAGTGACTACAGCTTTTTTTGCTCCCTTTTTAGAGGCATGTAGGTTTGAACATTCAAAAAGATTTGGGAAATGCGGAAATAATTTTCTCTTTGGTAGACTGGATTTAAGAAGCAAGATTCTGCTGCCAGTGTTTAGTGATCTACAATGTGGTAACGTTAACTGAACTCTGATGAGAAGACCAATGGAATATTTTTAACATTTCAATAGCAACCAATCTTCTGGTAAAAGGAAAAAAAAGCCCCAAACCCTATATTGGTAATGATAATTCATTTTCCAGTCTTTTCTAGGTCTAGGGACAGAAGAAAATACATCACTGATTAAATGTGCCCAAAGTAAAACACATTGAAACAGTTGAGGCACTTTTGTCAGGCACTTCATTAGTAATTTCCAAAAGAGCTAAAATTAAGAGAATTGTTGATTTTTCTAGAAACAAAATTAAATTCAGGAATTACATGCTTTGCATCTAAAAGCTTCTGCTACATTACATTTTTATATATTGCATAGAAGTAATATTCTATTCAAAGATGTTTTAAATATGTTTATCTAAGGATAAAATAATAAATAATATTATTAACAACCTGATGTGTTGGGTAGTTATTAGCAGATGCATTGAGTAGTGGCCTATATATAACAGGGGGGAGAGAGAGAGATATTCCTATATATACTAGAAGATGACATCACTTTTAAAGCAATTCAGATTTTCCTAAAGTATACTTTAAATAGTCCAGTAAAAAAATTGTACAATAAGCTTACTGATACAGACAAAATCCAGAACTCCAAACCCTAAACAGTAGTAATAATATTCTTTACTTACATAGTAACAAGACTTGATTGATTTATTAAGCCATGATTTTGTTTTGAAAGTATCTGACTGCTTTATTAATTGCTTCCCAATGTTTGCCTTTAGATCGATACAGGCTTCTCCCTGATTTTGATACATAAACTGACAAAGCTTTTTTATGAAAGACGCTAATTCTATTGTATATTTTTCTAACAACAGTCTTTTAAAAATATCTAGCTTATTATATTGTGGTAGCTTACAGGAAGATAGCATCTTTTCTCTCTTGAAAACGGAGGATGAAATGAACATTAGACAAAGAGGGCCATAATAGGCTAGTAGACTGGGAAGAGAAAGATACACCCACCCCCTAGAACAGAAGCCAGAAACCACTTCAGTGCAACAACCTGGAAAAACTTTAGGAAGCATGCAATAGTTCACACAGACACAAAACTGAAAATCCATATACAGTTTTGTAAAAAACACAAGAAGCAGCAAAGTGACAAGTAACATCTGGGGTTTACCTTTTCAAAAATCAGCAATTTCATGATGTGAACTAGTGTTAATTATTAAAGTAAACATACAGAAGCAGTCTTAACTGACACTCTTCCCTGACCTAAAGTTGCCACCTTTCAGGCTGCACACATCAATTTAAAATTTTGATTAAAAATGAAAACATGCTACTTTCCCAATGATATCCTACAAGCAAAGACTTGAATTTTTCTCTGAAGTTTCATCTTTTTTTTAATCTTTGTAGACACCTGTCACAATATTAAATAGATTCAACTTTATAGTTCAGTTAACACCTCATTTGTGTCTCTACAGAAATTTCTATTCAGATAATAAATGACACAGCCAAAAGATACCTGTCCAGGGAATAAAGACTGCTAAGAATCCTAAGAAGGTACATTTATAGCAGTAAAGGAGAAAATATAATCTCTGTAGCAACACCCAGCACTGGAAGCTATTCTTTTTTTTTTTTTTTTTTTATTTGGATTTGTTTAAATA
>VYXH01002036.1:600100-647486 GCA_013397275.1 Burhinus bistriatus
TTTTTTAGATTGGATTTGCTTCAAATAAGGTCAAGCTGGTAGTGTGACAATTCAAAAAGCAAGAGGACATCAATTTCAGATGTTAATTCCACATGAAAATTGACTTACTTAGAACTACTACATTTTACTTCGGTTGATTTAATATTGCTGTTGGAAAAAAACTAGCAGACTTTCACACTGCTGGCACTTAAAATGTTATGGTAACTTGTAACAGAATAGTAGGTTAAAATTAATCGATTGTGGAGATTTTTCCTTACTATTATATTATCTTATATATGGAAAGGAAGTACTACACAAAAGAAGATTAACATGATTTGGAAATTATGACGAAATCATAAACCATCATGATTTGGAACAAAGAACAAACTACTCCAAGGCAAGGCGAACATTTTAACATAAATTATTTTACGATATTTAGTTAGGTAGTATTTGTGTTTAATTTTTACATTTGTTAGTTCATTGTTATTATTCTTACCAACCAAATCTCACTTTTGTAGATCACAGAATCATAGAATAGTTTGGGTTAGAAGGGAGCTTTAAAGGTCACCTAGTCCAACCCCCCTGCAACGAACAGGGACATTTTCAACCAGATCAGGTTGCTCAGAGCCCCTTCCAGTTCTGGAAGCTAATCTTAAATTATAAATGTAATTATCCTACACATGCTTAGGGTATACCTCAGGGAACACTTGCTGTTCAGCATATTTACAAGCCTACGTTACAAATAAGTATTATATCTTCCATGTAGCAAAAAGTGCTGCTGACTTTCTGAACTTCTACTACTATGACTTAAGCAAAGAGATCTCAGCTCTGTTTTCTACTAATGCAAATCAGTGCTGCCACATCTGAATGTCTCAATGCAATTCTCTGTTAGTTAAAAAAATATATTCAAACAGTTAAAGGATTACAATTTCTTGTCTTTGCGATTTTAAGTGAGAAACATCCACAAGCCCTGCCAAGGAAGCCTCTTCCTCCAAAGAGAAAGACTGCATCAACTAAAACTCAACAAATGTTTCCTAATAACTGTTCCTTAAAAACAATTAAAAAAAAATAAAATCCAAATATGCAAAACATCTAGTATTGTATAAGACTAGTTCAAATAATCTCACATACCTGAGGGAGAATTATGAGCTGAAGCCAAAGATTTGGATTTTGAATCTGAAAGTCGGGAAATGCTATTGGCTCGAGTTCTAGCAGAAACTTTACTACTATCTCCTGCTGATGATAACCTTGCACCACTTCTGATAATAGCTTCTGGGGTACGAGATGAGGCAGTGCTTCTAGTTATTGTTGCTTCAGAATCACTACGTGCTGATAAAGAGCCAAGTCGAGTTCTGCGAGGTTGAGCAAGTAAGTCTATTCTGGAAATACTTCTCCTCCCTGACGGAGGTTTTGATGTAGAACTTGTAGTGGACACTTCAGAAGCCACTGAAGCCTTATCGGCATCAGCAAGCTCGCTATCTGAGGCTTCACCAAGCCGTGCTCTGCGCAAGAGAGAAGTCCTTGTAGGACGAGGTCTTGGAAGAGTGGTAGATTTACTAGATTGCCCAAGTGCAACAGGAGAGGTTTTTGATTTAGATGACCTTCCTTCCATTTTGGAATGTAAAAGTTCATCTGCTGAGGCAAAAGGAACTCTCCCATGTGATTTGCCAGAGTAGGTTTCCTGGTCAGATGATAAGATATCAGAGATGGCAGAATGAGGTACACTAGATGTTTGGTCATCATCTGTCAAATCCACTGATGGTTGTCTCATTCTTCCACTGGATTGCACAGTTTTGCGAGCATCAGCTCTAGACCCACCATCTGAAGATCGACTTTTAGTTTTCTTTTCCATCTTTTCTCTGGCACTTGTTGCAGAAGATTTTAAAACATCCTTTGAAGGGGAACCAGAGGAACATCTATCTTTATATAAAGTTGTAAAACTTTTCCGCTTCTGTGTGGATTTTCTTTCAGTGTCACCAGTAACGAGACTGATTGTGCTGGCTGTATCTACATCTGATTCTGGTGATATGGAATTATCTCTGTTATAGCTAGGAGTCTCAGGACCTTCATCAGTTTTATTTTCTTCACGCAATTTAGCTTCAAGGAAAGCCATTACAGCTTCTGTGTCTTTTAAGATGAGTGTTGTATCTAGACTGGAATCAGTGTCCATTGAATCACTTCTGTCACGTATCCTGTTTGCAGATGCTAAAGGGGCAGCAGTTCCACTTTGCTTATTAATGTGAGGAATAAGTTCTATAGGTATATTTGTGCTAGGCTTATCTATAGTAAAGCTACCTTGCCTCACTAATGGTTTTGAAGATTCCTTTTTTTCTCCTCCAGATGCTTTGGGACTTTGTCCTTTAATAGTTTCCTCATTTTTCCTTCTTTTTCCCTCACTCTGTGCCAACTTCATTTCTGCCTTATCTGTAACATATCCAGGAGCTTTGTCTTGATTATCAGAAGTTTTGGGTGACACAGCAATCTCCTCCCTACCTTTCTCAACGTGGTTTGCAGCAGGTTTTGTAGAGGATAGTTTTGTGGGTGTCCAGTGTCCTTGCTCCTTTCTTTCTTGCTGAATTTTTGCTAAAGCTTGTTTCACCACAGAAGTTTCTCTGCCAGTTTCAACTCTCTCTTTACTGGAAGAGCTGGGGAAAGAAAAAACTTTGTCTCCAGTAGCTTTGGGCGAAAGACCATTCACTGTTCTGCTTGACTTAGCTATACTTCTGCTGTCAACATCTGAGGCACGACCTGGAGTTTCTTTCTCCTGAAGTTCAGTGTCTTGCTTTTCACCTATTTCTGATCTCTGATGAGATGTACTTTTTGCTTTGGAGCTTTCATTCACTTTCTCCTCTTTGGGAAGCTGTGGAAGCGTCCTCCTCTTTCGCTCACCTTGGCTGGTCATAGAAGCAGCTGAACCAGTGCTTCTAATGGAAATACCAGACTCACTGATGTCTGTGTCTAAAATGAAAAAGAAAAAAATAGCTGAGAAGTCATTCAATAGCAAGGTAAATAGAAACATTAAATTCTTAAGACTCTGCAAGACTAATAAAACCACATAAAACAGAACTGAAAAAGTTAGTCCATCCCTCTGTTCTGTGGCAGGATCAGTTACACTTAGACAAATATACATTTAAAAATATTTAACAAGTTCTTAAAAATCTCAGTTGATGGAGATTTGACTATCCCTAGAAGCTATTTGGGTCAATAACTCTTTAAATAATTTTCTTATTCTTTGGAGAAAAGTCCAGCTTATGTTAATTTAGACCATTACTACTTGTCCTATTCTCATTAGGCATCATTTCCTCTTTACAGGAAAGAGTGGAAACACTCCTCTTATTACAGAGTGGAAACTCTGTGAATTACATTAACTACCTCCAAACTATAATAAGTTGTACATAACTAGCTATATTATTTAATTTCACTGTTGCAATATATTCTGTAATAAAACACGAACAAAATAATGTGCTAACATAATTGTAGAATGGGTATCTCCTAATTAAAAAGATTTCATATATCGAAAAAATATTTCTGTATTACTAGAAGTAGAATGTTAGAGTATCATTCTACACAACCCAAAATGCTGATGCAGAGCATGTGTCTATCAAAGCAACATCTAAAAGGCTGCAAAGGAATTACTGCAGTGAACCATTTCTGGTTTATCACAGAGACATGACCAGGTCAGAAAAAGCCATCTTCCAAAAGTGTACTTCCTAGAGCTAGCACATTGCAGGAAAAGGGAAGGAGTAATTTCAGAAGCAGGGTAAGAGTGCAAAGACAGAACCACCTTTCCTCCTGCTCTGCTACAAACAGGCAGAATTTCTTCCAAAACACAAATAATTTTGGCTGTGATTAAACAATCATCTGTTCGTGTGGCATCTTGGCATTACTACCTTATTGGCACTCTGTGACTGTATACTAGGAAAGGGAACACTTCATGAACATTTGTGTCATTCTTGCAGAGGAACTATGGTATTTTTTCCTGGTTCATTGTAATTTCAGTATATATGTTGCATAATATGGGCTAAGATCACTCCCATATAAAAAGGAAAGTTTTCATAGATACAAGAATTTGACCTACATGAGATATGCTGTCCCTGAAATCAAACTCTTTTAGCCAGCAGTGTACACTGGGACTGTATATATGACCCTAAAGTTTTGTGCTCCCACAGTAGGTTAAAATAGGGACACATTGAATCACTGTTATATCCGCAAACCATTACAACAGGGAGTGGAAAGCAAGTCTTACATTCCTAAACACATTTAGCACCAGATTTCAAAGCTCCTGAGTACAGTAAAATCCCCCTCCTTCCTCCCTGCTTGCCTGTTCCACAGCTCAAGGTCTTGTCTCACCAAGGGGCTACAGCCTCTCCCTGCTAGACCTCCCCTCAAGGAAGAGGCTGCAGTGCTGGGAGACACTCCTTCAGCAGTACTGAAAGGCCCTACTCACAAACAAAGAACTTACTATGGTTGAGAGTGCAAAAAGAATGCTTTTAACCTAAACAAGACACTGTAGTGTAGAAATATATAGAAAATGTATAAAAAGCGTCAAAAGAAGGCAGTGCTAAAGCACTTTCATTGAATTCTTAGTGGCTATAGAATGCTCTTTAGGCAGAAAAATACAGCCATCCCATGAACTGTTGCAAGGAATAACTGATGCTGAATACCCCTATTTTAGAAACCAAACTATTTTTCCACAGTGATGACTGAGCCCGCCTTGCCCATTTAACAAACATAGCAGTTGTGCTGTCAAAAACAAGCCTTTATTACTCAGAGATAACATGAATTTCTCCATGAATTGCTCTGAATTTGAATGTTTGGTTAGGAAATAATTCTTTTTGCAAGTTCATTTGCCAGTTGTTGCAATATAATGTGACATACTTACTAATACACATCTGTCAATTTATTTTTCACCAGGACAGATCTATAAACAATTGCTCTGCACTACCCTACCCTGTTGGGATCTTTCTATCAAGGCTTGCCACCAAGATTGGTTGTTCCAGGAATATAAACTGGAGTATAGGGCTTAACCCTCTGTAAGAACTCTCTAAGCACCTAATTGAATATCAACAATCATACTGTATGGATACAATTGTACATATTGTACAATTGTATGTATCTGCTACTTTCTATTGGAGCTCTTCAATCTTTCGTTTCTCTTTGTACAGTGTCACACCTTTGATGAAGAAGGCAAAATGACTCGCACCTTTTTTTGTATAATCCATGTTAGGGCATTCATTTGAGAAGCAGGAGGTGTTTCTGAAATCTAAGCAAGGTTTTCTAATTCCTGGACTATTTTTCTTGGAAATTATAAAAAAATTGGAGGTTCAATGAAAATCAATATGATTGCTGTCTGTGAAGATTGACTTCTCTCAAGACATACCAACCAGATCAAATCTTTTATATATATTTAGGCACATAACTTGCCTCTTGGTGAATTTCAAACAGCCTTTAGTAGGAGAAAGACGCGGAGTTGTTCAGCATTGTCTCTGGCCATACAGGTTATGTGAAGTTTAACTACTAAGATTTCTAAAGCCAGCAAGATAGATTTTGTGAATTGGTCTTTGGACATACGTATCAAATTGTATACCTGATCCTCCCAAGCATTGCAAATTTCGCTCTTGATTTCCGTTATTCCATGTACAAGGTTTATCAAATAATTTAATTTTCTCCCTTTCCATCTCCATTGACTTACAGTATCCTGTGCAAAGCTCAACTCCTATGAGAAGTGGAAAAGCTACTATAGAAGCAGCAGTTACCGGTAAGAATTCTTGCATGCATTAATGCAGAAGTTTGCATTACAGAACATCAAAAGCAAAATTTCTTCGTAAACTTCCCCAAAAAGTAAAATGAGACTATGAAATGTATTTTATTACTTGCTTTAATAAACGGCCTCACCGTCTATGATTTTAAAACCATGTGAAGTTACTTAAAAAAGTAAATTACCAGAAAAATAACTGTATCTGATGACCATTTAAACATGCTTACATATACTTTCACCTGCTGAATGCAAACCTGAATAGAAATTCAGTTACTAATCAATACATAACAGCAGCTTCATTTTGGAAGAAATTTCCAATAATACTTCAGTTTCACCTTTTTTTTTAAAGTAGTCAACTAATTTATTCAACTTTAGAATTAAGTCATGTTCTTTCTCTTCCATTCATTGTGCCAGAATAACACATAGAATTAAAAGCTAACTCTTTGAAGAAGTAGCTAACTGGTTTTTGTTCCAGTAAAGAATGCATTGTACAGGTAAGATCTCCATAAAGAGCACAGAAAGTATCTGAATTAATTTATTAGTATTATCTAAAATCTGAGGGCAGTAAAATAAATTTATCACAAATCCACTTAGGAAATGCATATATTAGTTACAACTAAGTTAAGGTGTTGTAGGAGAAATAGAGGGAATTTGAAAGAAAAAAAATAAATTATTGCCTATGAGATTCAAGATTGAGCAGTTCAGATAATGGTTCAGTTCATCTAACCTGGGCCAGGAACAACAGGAGTTACCGAAATTTATCAAGAAACCTAACATTTGGGCAGAAAAATATGGACAGTATCATTATTGGCTTTTGCTGCCCCCCCTCCGCTTTTTCTTTCCCATATGTAATGTGGAATAAATAAAACACTTTAGAGAAATCTCTGTCACTACACTTTTACACTGGTCTGAGGACCCAAAGTGGTGGCGGGGGAAAAAACAGTGAAAAAACAAAGAACTTGGTAACAGGCAATTTTTCTTCTGCAGAAGACCTGACTGCTGGGCAGAGGGCTGGGACCAGGTTTGCAGTCCAAGCAGGGACAGAATCACAGGGTTCCACTCTGAAAGCAGTTTTATCACTCTGAAAGCTTGGTTTCATCAGTTGAAACTGCAGTCTTCTGAAAGACTACCTTATAGGTCAAAGATGTAGTTTGCTCTGAAATTGTAACAGACATTTATTCTTGAAAATCTGAAGAAAGCCAGCAGCTATAACAAAAACATAGGGAACATGTATTACACTTGTGAATGTAACTTTTTTTTTTGGGGGGGGGGGGGGGGGGGGACACCAAAAAAACAAAATGAAAAAACCCCAAACTAAAAAGATGCTCAAAACAATAATTTATTCTACTCACCAATGTCTAATAAGAGGTTATTAGACATGTTCTGTAGATGGTAGTATATCGTCAGAAGTGGTGTACACAGGAAAGTATTTCTACTTCTAAACCACATTTTTTTCCCTAATTAAAAATCTTTTAAACTTTATTTTGATGCTGAAAATTTCAGTCAGCTGGAATAAGAGGAAATGCTGGAATTGCAGGACAAAAAACAGCTATCAAATAGTAGACTGATAATTAGTTACTTCTTGATCACTGAACAGCATATCACTTTCAGAATATGAAGCATTCAATAATATGACATCCCTCTCTAGTCAATTTTGTAATGAAGTTACATTAACTCCACCTCAATACACAAGTATCAGCAGAAAAAATACACTGGAATTCTGTGTCAAATCGTCATCTCTAAGGTGAAACTGAGAAGAAGAAAACAGCAGAGGAGAAGTAAGGTAATTCCTTTGTAGTGAAGAGTGTAGATCTTAAAGAACAAACCATTTAAAATAAAAAATGTGAATAGTTTAACTAATGAGAGACATAGCACGAACCTCTGGCAATCATAGTTATTCATTGCTGAGGTTTCTACAGTTTTCAAGAAACATAAAAGGTTTTCCGTGTTTCCAAGATAAGTAAGTATGCTATGCTTCAGCTGAATAATGACTGAATAATGAAGTCTCAGGTTGGACTGTTTAACAATCAACCTATTAAAGTCAGATTTGGGGCCATTACCAAGAAAGATGTAAGGAAAGAAACATACTATGCAGACTAACCCAAATGGCATTCAAGTGTAAGCTTCTTTAATATTAAATAGTTTTTATATTTTTTGTTTTAGTAACATTCAGTTTAATATTGGCACTCTTCTGCCATGCCAAACAACACTACTGTTGAGCTCGTTTTTATGCTGTTTCTTCTCAACAACACGGAAGAACTTCAGGTGAAGATGTGGTACCAAGAGTAAAAAAGCTGCTTGGGTAGGTACATAATCACTCTTTTCTCCCCTTCACAGGTTTCTTCAGCAGAAATTATGACAACAAGAACAGCTTTAATACCGTTTTCTAATGGAGCGGGCACAGATGACTCCAATCTGATGTCATCTTGGTCATGACGTGTGTGATTAGCAGCCAAACTGGCCCACTGTGATACCCAACGTTTACCTCCAGGGGCAGTAGAACCTTCCTAAGGAAGAAAAAAAGCAGAAGAAAAATTACAACTGTTTGATAAAAAGTATGTCCTCTTTCCAGTTTTTTCCTGAACCAACATGTCAGACACTATTTGCCTGGAGGAAGCTGAAAAAGGAGTTTACCTCAATAAATTGCAAACAAACAAAATCTATATAGTTGCAGAATCAGTACAGAATAAACAGCATTTCCTAGTGCAGAGAACTTTTAAACATCTGAACCTATATAAAATGTATTAGAACATGTGCTAGTTTTAAAACCAGCTTAATTTCAGTCCTCAGGTCAGAAGAGCAAGAAAAAAACCAAGGAGTGTGGCGCTGTGTGTATTCAAAAAATAAAAATATGCTTCAGGAAGACAAGAAAGTGACATTTTACCAGTTTAGAAGACCCTCTTGTCCACATGAAATATTGTATTTACTTCATTACAGAAAGACTACCTTAAGGACTGAAAGAGTAAGATAATTTATGATGGAAAGGAAAAGAAGATCAGATCATTTGTTTGGCCTAAACAAAAAAAGAAGCAAAGATTAGTTTAAACCATCCTACTGGGTAACAGTGAAGTCAATGTAATCAGTATCTGATCATTTTTTGCAGCTGACCTAGAAGAGAAATGAATTTACTTTCTTGACGGTAAGCCTTTTGAAACCTTGAGAATTTCTAAAATGTAATAAAAGGAAATATAAAATTGAACCATATTCTTATGTTGTCATAGTATCTTAAGTATTTTTTTATCAAAAACTGACTTTAAATATAATGCAATATTACTGTTTTGACCAATATATTATAGCCTCTCTTGCTCACATCTCCAAAAAAAGACAGCACGCACATGCGTGCACACGCACAGGCTGTACACTATCAAAGGCTTTATAGACATTTACATATTCTAATTTATTGGATTCAAAAGACAAAGCACTGTAAATAACAGAAGTCATTGACTACAGTTCCAAAGGAGTTACACAACCATAGGCAAGTCAAACGAGAAATCACAATTCAAGATCAACAAAAGACATGGGAAGGACACAGAGATACTGGTAGCTTGCTTAACAGGGAAATTTGTAGGAGCTATTTCAAAGGTTAGCTGAAGATCGACTGCCTGTTCAAATCTTGGCACTTCTATTCAAAACGCTGATTTTTGCCTAATGCCTTGGCCACTCTGGAATTCTAGTCTTTGACCAGGAACCAACTCCATACATTTTATAAAATTTATTTAGCAGAAATGGAATGGTGAACAATGTCATTTAGTGTATGACGACTTCTTTCAAATTAAAAGTTACTTAAACATTTGAGAAGACTTGAATTTATGATCTTGAATTCTCCTGATTAAATGAATGACCCTAATTAATGCAAATAAGTGCAACATCATGAATCTCTTTCAGAATATTATGAATGTAGTAAGTCAGAGATGCACGAAATCATTTGTTTAAACTATTATACAAATTTCCACATTGTGAATTCATTTCTTAGAATAAAAATGTTATAAAATTCAAGTCTAATAACAGCAAAGGGAGGCAGTTCAATGTTTCTGTTATTTATGGGCATTTCTGAACACAATGCAAAGAAAAGGGTGCCAGAAAGAGTATTACAAAAACACCATTCAAAAATGTGCAGCATTTATGCATTGACAACTAATGCTGAAGCCTCATTTTTCTTTCATATCTCTAAACTTTCTTTTCTCTATTTCCTGTCTGTACTAGTGAACTTCCATCTTTAGTAAAACAGTTAGTTACAGCCAAAACCAAGTATGATAGACATCCCAATTATCTTTGCTACAGAAAACTCCCACTACTATCTTGTCTACCACCTAACCAATTCCAGAGATACAGATATGATATGTATTGGAAATCTGAATTCCACTTCACAATAGAGAAATATATTAAGACTTTGCAGATTAACTGTAGTAAAGCAACGTAATAAATTACTCTTCTCTGAAAGTGATTACACAGCCAAAAAAACTTTTTCTACATAGCAGCAGATGTAAACGTGTTTTGCCAACTCTCTCGCTATATAAGCACAAACAACAAAGCTATGAAAAGCAGTTTCTTTTGATAGTAGTTTAAGCTCATTCAAAAGGTGAAAGGTTTATAAAACACATCAAAAAAGTCACATTTAGTTATCCTAGTGTTCTTCTTATAATCCATATCAATTTGCATCTTATGGGCTCTCAAGTGAGCAGTTGTCCAAATCTTCTCTTGAATACCAAAAGGAATTTCCTAGTCTTTCAGAAAAGCTTGTTTTACATAAGAGATACCAGTGTTTTAACTTCACGTTAAATCTGCTTTCCCGTATGCTTATGGCATATACAAACTAAACTGGAGTAACAGATCTTCAGAAAATGTACCAATGGATTTCTGTGGACTTAGTATTCAGCCTGAAGATTTAGGGCTTCAGGGTCTACACCTGAAAAAACCCATAGCACACACCCCACACCTGGAAGCACCTCCAATATTTGGCATTTCAGAGCAGAATAATAATTTAAAAAAAAATAAATTTCAACAAGCTGATTTTAAAAAAAAAAAGATGACGACTTTTCAGACACATACTCCAGTCACCTCCAGTCATCAACTTGGTGGCCTTCTATGATGAGGTTACAGCACTGGTAGATAAGGGAAGAGCAACTGATGTCTTCTACCTGGACTTGTGCAAAGCATTTGACACTGTCCTGCATGATATCCTGGCCTCTAAATTGGAGACATGGATTTGATGGATGGACCACTCAGTGGATAAGGAGTTGGCTGGATGGCCACACTTAAAGGGTTGTGGTCAATGGCTTGATGTCCAAGCGGCGAGCAGTGACAAGTGGAATTCCTCAGGGGTCCGTACTGGGACCGGCGCTGTTTAATGTTTTTGTTGGTGACATGGACAGTGAGATTGAAAACACCCTCAGCAAGTTTGCTGATGACACCAAGCTGTGTGGTGTGGCCAACACGTTGGAGGGAAGAGATGACATCCAGAGGGACCTGGACAGACTTGAGAGGTGGGCCTGTGCGAACCCCATGAAGTTCAACAAGGCCAAGTGCAAGGTCCTGCACTTGGGTCAGGGCAATCCCAAGCACAAATACAGGCTGGGAAGAAAATGGATTCAGAGCAGCCCTGAGGAAAAAGACTTGGGGGTGCTGGTGGATAAGAAGCTCAACCTGAGCCGGCAACATATGCTTGCAGCCCAGAAGGCCAACAGCATCCTGGGCTGCATCAAAAGAAGTGTGGCCCTCTACTCTGCTCTGGTGAGACCCCACCTGGAGTATTGCATCCAGCTCTGGGGCCCCCAAAACAAGGAGGACGTGGACCTGTTGGAGTGGGTCCAGAGGAGGGCCACAAAGATGACCAGAGGGCCAGAGCACCTCTCCTATGAAGACAGGCTGGGAGAGATGGGGTTGTTCAGCCTGGAGAAGAGAAGGCTCTGGGGACACCTTATAGGTGCCTTCCAAAGGGGCCTACAGGAAACACAGGGAGGGATTCTTCATCAGGGAGTGTAGTGATAGGACAAGAGATAACAGTTTTAAATTGAAAGAGGGGAGATTTAGATTAGATATTAGGAAGAAATTCTTTACTCTGAGGGTGGTGAGGCACTGGAACAGGTTGCCCAGAGAAGTTGTGGATGCCCCATCCCTGGAGATGTTCAAGGCCAGGTTGGATGGGGCTTTGAGCAACCTGGTCTAGTGGAAGGTGTCCCTGCCCAGGGCAGGGGGATTGGAACTAGATGATCTTTAAGGTCCCTTCCAACTCTCACCATTCCATGATTCTATGATCTCATGTTGTAAGAATCATATTATGCCATCCTTTCATAAATTGAAGTGCCGTATTGAAAGCAGTTCTTTTAGTCCCTCCCCACTCTACCTGCTTCAGAACCATATTCCTCCAGGGGTGATGACCTTTTTTCAAATTTCCATACTCAGCTTATTTACAGCCAATGTCTTCACATTTGTTCCTGGATCAACACTGACATCTATCTCAAACAGTTCTTTTTCCTTTTGTTGCATTTACTCCACTTATACAGCAAAACCCAGCAATTGTACCCATCTCAGCTGCTACTTTGCTAGACTAAATGAATTGTATCAATCTGTTCTTCTAAGGTAAATCTCCATTCCCTTAATAATCTGAGTAGACCTCTTTGTACCTTGTCAAGTCTTGTATTCACCCTTCTTAAGAAATGGTAACAATTCTAGTGCCAGTATGTCAGAGGAAGCTTCACCAACACTTTCTACCATGGTGACAACACTGCCCTTTTCTACTCACAATACATTTTCCAGGGTATCCAAGGGTCGTATTTGCCTTTTCACAGCCATATGACATTGGTGAGATATTCATCCTATGTTTCAGTGTAGCATCTAAGTTCAACCAAAAAGTAAGTATCAAACTTTAGACTGAATGGTTTGCTCTACAGAAGGACAGGAAATGAGTGTAATTAGAGAGTACAAACAAAAGGAAATAAAGCCTCTGCATACACACAGCAATTCTCCACTTCTAAGAAGCAATATAGCAAATATTTACTGGAATGAAGTTATTCAGTATTCAGAATGTCAGCAGTATTATTTATTTTATCTTCAGTGGGAAAAACATGAAATGGGCATTCAAAGTAGGAAAAGGAACATTGTAGTCAATGGCACTAATGACCTTGCAGACGCAGAACCAGGTTTCTAACTGTGCTGCAGTCTTAAAAAAAAAAAAAAAAATTTAAAAAACCCACAAGCCAAATATAAAACAGTTATGTCCTTAAGATGTACATCAAAGACAATGTTGATAAACCATGTATTATTTAAGAACTGTGGTTAGCATAGATAACTGGCCACTGAAAGTTAAATGGAAGCTGGATGGACAAATCATAGCCCAAATGTCTGCAGTATTTGTATTAATGAAGCTCACACAGTAAGAATAACTAATAAGAAGAAGAACAATAATAATAATATTCTCTTTGTTCTCTATCTTATTTAACTTTTGTTCTTAAATCACACTTACCTTCGTTGGCAAGTGGCAGCTTATAATACAGAAAATAAAAACATTTAAATATTTTAAATAGACGGATTTAGTATTTTTACTGCCTATCTGTAATCATTGAAAAGCAAGAACCAGTGCATGCAGGCTCAATCCACTGTGTCAGACATTCACTATGCATTTTATTTAGTCTCATGACATACACTACTCCAAAGTACTGAACCTTGTCATATCAAGGGAAAAGCTAAGAATTTCTTTAAAAGATAAGCAGTTTTTAGGTCCTTTCCATGCACATCATTCATGATACTTCACAAGCGCTGTGAAGTTAAGATATTTAAGTTCAGAATAATCTTTCAACCCCAAAATAATTTTTATAAAATCTTCATTTCCCAAATCATCTTTTCCATCTTCCTGAACTGAAATCTCCTAAATTTTTATTCTGTGCTTTTTCTATGTCAATCATGTTCTGAATTTGCCTCATTCTGCTAAATCATCTATAGGTACAACTGTGATGGGCAGATGGAACAAGGTTTACCCACAATCTGAGTGGATGCAAGTCTGGAACACTGAGCTACCCTGAGGTTACCTGAATATTTAGCCAAGATCTTCAATAAGGTTTATTAACTTATGATCTGCAGCTCAGTAATGCACTGTCTTCCAAAAACCACAAGAAATAATGTTTGTATGTAATGAGAACGTCACACCTATGTACTTCACAAATCAAACACATTTGCCTCTCCCTTTCCTAATGATAAAACAAACTGAGTGTAAGTTTGGTAAGAAGACTTTAAATATTACAATCTTCTCTCAATAGTTATCCTCATCATTGTTTTTCCCATTATGAAACTACAAAGTACACCTCTGTTTTTCTGAAATAGCTTCTTTTTTACTAATACATATGTATCAACCAACTTCTATTTTTAACTTTGTCTAGTAAGCTTTTTCCATCTTCATCTATCCTCATCTGTTCTTACAGGAATTCTTGCTATATTCACACTGCTTGCCAGTTTTGCTCCTTTACCTACCGAACAATTTCCATTTTTCCCCTATCATGCCTCATAATAATCTTGTAAATTAAGACTATGCCAATTAATCTATTCCCTTCCCCCTATACACAGACCTTTTTATTTAGCAAAGCATTCACAGTAATAAAAAGGCATCATTTATTGTAATTTCAAACTGAATCAAAGTGAGTTTTAGTATGCGATTGCCAGAAGGATTCTTAAACGCCCTATGATTGCAGAAGTCTCAGTCTTCTAAAATCAAACCCTATCATTTGCAAAATATGGCACCTGGAAAGATCAATTATGTTCACGTAATAAATCATATCTTCTATGAAATTATAGAAATAGAAAAAATCAATACTTTTAATAATCTTGAAAACTGATGTAGCACAAAAGAGCTGAATGCTGCAAAAGGCATAAAAAAGAAGAGAAGAGAAAGACTGTGGTTATAGATTCACACAAAGAGGAAAGGTGAAAGGCAAAGTTTGTCAAATTCTTCCACATGATATGCCCATGCTCTGTGGCAATAATTTACTTGAAGCAGTAACCTTAGAGAAACTATTCAAAGATACTAATCTAGATACAGTAACATACTTAGTGTATCAAGATTGCACAGTAGCTAAAATACAACCATGATAAAGCACACCTTCTCTAGGAGAAACAGATTCTTACATACTAAAACCAATATATTTGCATAGCAGGCACACAAAGTCATAATTTAAGCTCTTGATATATTCCAGAAAATTTGCTTATCTAAAGTTTTCTAATTTACAGGATCATACTTCAGAAACAGTTTGCTATGGCAAAAAGAAGTAAGTGTGGTGTGCTTCGTGACTGTTACCAGATTAACTCTGCTCCAGTGTAAGCCCGTTCTGTTCCCAACACATTTTAAGTTATAGTTTATCCATCACAACGATATCAGAATGTCTCCCAAAATTTCAGGAAATACGATTAACATCTAACTTGTGCGCATATTCTGAGACATATATAAAGAACAGGCATTTTCCTTTGCCTAATCTTTCACGAACTCATTAAATTATACTGCTTCTAACGCAATTAGCATAAGTGACTTCTCATGAGTGGCATCTCACTTGAGAACTCAAACTGTGAATATAAAAAGCTGAAGTCCTCTGGCTTTGGAAAAAAACCTGAAGTGTATTATCCACCATTTTTTTCCTAGCTGACTTTGTATCACATTAAATGCATACACCTTATTTCTGAATTTTAATATAGTTGATTTGGGCTATAAAACATACCAGCTTTTCCTCAGTTCTGCTGCGTAACTTACAAAAAGTGTATACTGTGCAAGTGTATATTGCAAATATAACATTGCAAGGACGCTCCTGCTACATTTCCAATACACTGGTGTTAGTGCACATAGAAAAGTAGCAAAGTTTAAAACACCTTCACAATATAATATGCCTGTCTCTGACAGAGAAGTTTTGATAATGCAATAAAGGCCTAAGAAACATAATACTTATAGATTTGAGCTAATGTTTTCTAGGCAAGGGTTTTTTTGCTGTTTAACACTTACTGGTCAGTTATTAGTGCTCTCTCTTATTGGAAGAAAAAAGATGACCATCAAAAATTAAATTCTACCTCTGTGGCAAGAAATCCAGTTGTACTCAGTGGTCTTTTTTCTTCCAGCACTACTGTAGCAGAATTTATAGCCCAATCTTTTACTAAATCTTTCTGGTTCTCGTTGATAACAGGCCTATTATAATCCTGGCTGTCATCCACTCCAAATACCTGAAAATGAAACAAACCATTACATACATTAACCCAATACCATCCTGATACAATGTTCAATGTTAATGGATGGATGGTGGCATGCTGGATAGTGAATTTAAATAATTTTGGTTGTATTATGCTTATCGGTCACCTTGGTGAAATCTACAAATTAAATAGAAGAAATATCTACAGCAATTAAAAAAAAAAAGCAGTCTATGTCAACACTGAAAATTCAAGCAACTGCTAGTTGGAATGGTCAGATATGAAAAAATGACACTTTGATGAAAGAAACAAAAGGTAAAGGCAAAATATCACTACAAAAACCATTTTACAGCCCATTTCCCAATTAAGGAAAAAACTGGAACCAAAAAATTTTCAGATTTTTGCTATTATCTAGGGAAAACAATAAATACAAATGCTTACATCTGCTACTAATACACTTATTGAATTATTTTTCTAATACAAACAAAATTTCAGTTTTTCATTTGTTAGGGACTTAGCAGATGTTAAAGTCCACCAGGTCTCACAAACCACACAGACACGTATCAATCAAGATGTGACTTGCCACATTTCTTCTACTACACTGTTTCCTACTGACATTTACAGTAATCTCTTCCGCTTACGAGAATAATTTTCCCATGACATTTTAAAATCATTGCTCAGAGAAAAATACTAGAAAAATGTTCTCACCAAGGCAATTTAGTAATAAGGACTTAGACAGGAGAGCCGGCATATTGTCTATCAAATTTCTCATGAGTCACAGATACTAAGGAATATGAATTGCTTTCAGAATTGGTGTATACTTCAAAGATATTTTAGAGAGTATGTTGTATCTTGGAAACATACAATTTATAAAATTTATAAATTTCTGCCTAAGGAACAAATTCACTACTACTAAGGACTTGGACATAAAAAAAAATTACAGAATAAAAATGGAAAAATCCCACACATATTGACTGCTAAAAAGAAACTGTTAACATCAAAAAATTGTTTTGTCTTAGAGAAAGACAAAGAAAAAGAAAGAAGGAAATGACCTTCACAGATGTTATCCTCCTGTAAAAAATAACTACTAGTGCAAAAGACAAAAAGATATAAAAAATTATTTTTTCCCAAAACTGTTAGGTAATTCAGTTTTGCACAGCAAAGCTAGAGGAGTGGTTTATTAAAATTCTGAACAATGTTAGTGTATTTAAAAAGGATTCACCACTAGATGGCCACAAACCATAAAGTTTTTTAGTGTCCAAGAACCAGATGCAGGGAAAAAAGAATAAGTTAGGCACCCTGTCACTCAACTCCTGCTTATGCCCTTCTAAATGTCCAGAAAGATTTTGTCATAGCATTTTATACCTTTATAACTGAGGAAACTTTTAGAAATGCATTGGATTTGTATTTTGTTCTCGTATGAAAAGCCTGCCTTTTGCAATTCTAAAATTCAGGCACTGCTCCCCAATTTTCAATTAATACATAAACCATGTCTAGATACACTTATGCACCGGTTGCTGAAGAATATTTCATAAATATTTATTTTATTTAAAAAAGTGTGATAGAAATTTTCTCTTTAATGATATAGTTTTGATTTGTACAGTTGTAGCAGTTTTTGAAGATACAAACCAGTTAACATCGATTGCCTCCATTCTTTGAATATATCACTATTCTGCAGCCACTTTTTTGTTTAATGTTGTTCCATTGATTACAGAGTTTTACATGTTTTTTTAAATGAAAGAAAATTCTGATTTTATCATATAGGCACCTGAAGGAAACTATGAATTCAACCCTTCCATATCTGATCAGGACTACAGGACTAAACTGCTTCCTGTAAATTGCTTCCTATTATGCAGTGGCACATTCATTTACCATGTCAAATTTCTTGTATCACAAACGACAGCACCTAAGGCTTCTTTCTTTCAGCCTTACATTTCCTATTTAAGCAAATTTTGTTATTCTTCTTCTATTAACTGAAATTACTGCAAACCCAAATTTGAATATTGCCTTTTTTTTCTGTGAAAGGTAATATGGGTAGCAATAAGACCCAAGTAATAGATTTACCTCCCAATACTTCTCCTAATGCTCTGTCTGTGTATATAGTGTGAATATCATAGGCTAGAAAAGATAACCAAACTATTTTGGGACACCATTACTAGAAAGAAAGGGAAAGCATCTTCTTCAGTAAATGTATATTTTTGCACTACACATTCATTCTACATCTAGGAGCATTGGTATGTGCATGCAGCTGCCCTGTTGAAGTTCCGCTGCTACACAACTGTAAAGCTCCTCTTCTCAGCACGAATTAAGAGATTCACATAAGTGTATCTAGCCCAAAGACTACATTTCAGAACCGTGATATATAAAAGCCCTTTGAAAACAATGCCGTTAATACATAATTAAAAGACTTTAAATATGAAACTATGCAAAAGATAAAACAACTCATGTTTAGGATTTAAAAAAAAATTAGAACATCACTTGCACACCTGTCACATCTTCAGAAAATGAATACTATCAGAATTTCAGGATTAACCTATCCACTTATACTGTTCACCAAATAATAATGATATACCCGCAACAGAAACAGCCATGGAATAACCTGAAGGTTTCTGCTGGAAACCGTCTCTCTACCATTGAGAAAAATGCAACTTGTACTTGATGGGTTGCTATGCTAAGGTATGTGTGCAAACAGTGGGCTGTTGTGATTGAAGCCTGAACGGACAGACACCTGTACCTTCCTACAAAGACAGAAAAACATTCTTCAAGGCTTCCAATTTTTCAGATGTTTCTGTTCTTTAAATACCTTAATGATTCAAAGTAATTTAAAGGAAGTCTGGGAAATATCAAAACCAAAAAAATCCTGAGAAAATGCTGATGAAACCCATCGCTGCAACTCTTAT
This sequence comes from Burhinus bistriatus, assembly GCA_013397275.1. Taxonomy (NCBI): domain Eukaryota; kingdom Metazoa; phylum Chordata; class Aves; order Charadriiformes; family Burhinidae; genus Burhinus; species Burhinus bistriatus. The sequence continues at coordinate 618,893 of VYXH01002036.1, forward strand.
CTATTTATACGAAAAGACTGAAGTTTCTTTCTGTAAATCTTGTATTTGTCAGAAACAGCAGCTACAGCTTTAAACAGAAGCAATTACCATCTATATTATGATTAACTGTGTTTTGGGGAAGAAAAAAATGAAGCCAGATTCTGAGATACAGGTTTGGACACAGTGAGATGTTTGAAAAATGAGAAGAATGCCTTTTTTTGTTTTATTTTTGATAAAGGAGGTAAAGAGAGTCTATGTATTCTATGACCAAGAACTTTCCTAACCATCTCAAATCACACATATCCAGCACCCAGCTGTCAATGAAAAAAGAAGTTTCCCAAATTTTTTACACTTTTTTGTGCCACTGTAAACAACCACAACAGTGGTGCCCAGTGACAAGAGGTAACGGGCACAAACTTGAACATAGCAAGTTCCATCTGAACATGAGGAGGAACAACTTTACTTTGAGGGTGGCAGAGCACTGGAACAGGCTGCCCAGAGAGAGGTGGTGGAGTGTCCGACTCTGGAGACATTCAAAACTCATCTGGACATCATCCTGTGCAACCTGCTCTGGGTGACCCTGCTCTGGCAGGGAGTTGGACTAGATGATCTCCAGAGGTCCCTTCCAACCCCTGTGATTCTGTGACTTCCACAAAATCATAATCTGGCTTTTCTGGAGAGACTGTGGGGGATGGGGAGTAATATGTTTATTTTTTAAATTAGGTATCTCTATGTATCATGAAGAAAACAATTCCTAAAAATATTTTTTTAAAAAACACCCAGATATTAATGCTGATTTTTAAAGAGATTACATTTAAAAATGAAACTACCAAAGAAAGATATTTCCACGCTAATAGCTTCCTATAAGCAATCATTCTGTAAAGTTAGTTTTCTGCCCTGCTCTGTCCTATTGTTTATTTTTATGAAATTATATTTTAGCAGAAATAGTAGATTATTTCCTCCTAAATTCTTCAAGTTTCATACAGTTACAAAACAAAAACCAGGATAATAATTTTCACCAAATCCCTGAAATCTGAATGACGGATAAAAATCTAGGCACTGCACCACTCTACACCATTACACGGGGTTCCTGCAGGGTCTCTGCCACACAGGTGTAATGGTGGAACTGTCAGAAACATCATATAAACTGTGATGGCAGTATTTAAAAATAACTACTTTATTGTTATGAAGCATGAAACAATTTCCATTGCAAATCAGGACATTCTGAATGGCAAGGGAATGACCACAACATTGCTGTAGAAAGTCAAGCCCCATTTATGAAATGCATCAACATAATTTTGTTTAACCTGCAATCCAGCTGACCTCTTAAGCAAATGGATTAACAGGTGATAGACAGACTGCACCCAGTTTTGGTCCCTCCAATACATGAGACATTGTCTAACTGAAGGGAGCTTAGCCGGGGCCACCGAGATGGTCAAGGCTGGAGGACTCTCCCCATGGGGAGAGTCTGGGGAAGCTGGCCTTGATCAGTTTGGCGAAGGGAAGGCTTTCAGGCTGCCTAACAGCAGGCCCCAGTACCTATGGGGAATGTATCAAGATGACAACCAGGCTCTTCACAGTGGTGTATGGCAGGACGACAACGGAAAACTTGCATAAGTTGAAACAACAGAGGTTCAGATGGGATATAACGAAAAGCTTTTTCACTCTGAGGACAGCCAAGCAAGGTTTTCTAGTCTGTCCTTGTAGCGTATGAAGGCCCAAATGGATAAAGTCCTGGGCAACCTGTCTGACCTGAGCTGACCCCGCTTTCTGCAGGGGGTTAGCCTAGAGACCTCCTAAGGTCCTTTCCAGCTTATGTGATCCTATGATCCTTAATAACAGTGATCCTAGATAATAACTTAGCACCTCAGGTCAGCCTTCTAGCTCAAAGAATCAGTCTTGAGAAAGCCCAGAGGGAAATCCACTAATTTCTCAATTGTAGAACTACTAACACTATGGCTGACATATAACGAAATCTCCTAAATCGGCAGGAAAAACGGGAGTTCCTGAAACATACTTTTTAATTTCAAAGCAATGAATGGTAAGCTCTCCAAAGATCCCCCTGTGATACTCCATTTACATTTTGTGGTTCCACAAGTAAAACAAAGGGACAGAACAGCAGGCTAAAAATATAGCAAGTCCCAAAGCATGATGCTGTCACTTGCTAGAAAGCAAACTCGGCCTGAAAAGTACAGGTACAAAATAACTGATCACAAAACAATTGCACCTTGACATAGATATTAATAAATTCCATCACTTTATCTCAGCAACAGTTTTTCCAGTATTGTAACTGAGAACATAATTTATCTAAAAAAAACAGTAATTTCTAAAATTCTTTATCCAATAACAAACAAGAATTGACAAAGTCTATGTAACACAATACAAGCAAGATGCAATGACTGCAAGAAGTACCGGCATATTTTTGGAGACAGCGCGAGTTACAGGACCAAGCCTGGGCATGTGCATTGTTTCTTCTGCAAGGGCTAATTTTGTAGAAAGCAGAGTAATCTGTTTTGGCAGGCCATACACGTTTCCCTGTGAAAACAGCTCATGACTCAGAGCACACCTGCTTGTCACAATAGCTGAAATACAGCCTTAACAGAAGCTAGCTTTAGTGACTGGGAATTGGTCTTGTACACTCTCCTTTCCTCCCTCCCTCCTCTGCCCCTCAACAGATGAATTAATATCTTTTGTACCACAGATGAACTATACTAGAGGTCAGTATAATGACCTTAATTATCAAAAGTGATGATAATTTAAACCCACAGGAGCATTTTTCTTTATTGATATATGTGATACCTTCTAGAAATTAAAATAAAAACTGGACAGAAAAATTAATGGAACAGGAACCATTTTTCTGAATCCAAAGGAAGAAAATGGGTTAGCTAAAAAAAAAAAAACAACAAAACCCACTTGATGTTTTTCTAATGTGCTTTTTATAAACTTCAAAGTTCTTGTGTAAGAAAAAATTTCTTCCAGTTTTATCTCATTTACATGCCTTTCAGAGTTCCTAATGTAGGGACTTTACACTTACTTTTATTTAATTTCAGGACATTATTATTAAACTATTTCATGGTGTATGAAGATCACACTGCAGTTCTACAATATCACAATTACTCAATATTTGAGACTCCTAATAGATATGTTCACCCAGTTTTATAGCAAATTATGTGCATTAGAACAGGGATTCTATTGTTCTGCATACATACTTACTACACAAAGCATTAGAAAACATTTTGAAGAGCACAAACACAAAATAGGAGCATAAATCTTATTTAAAATACAAATCTGAAGAATTCTATCAAAATTTTGAGTTTCTCAAGATTCGCCAATAGTCTTACCGCTGTAGTCTTAACATAATGGAAATGCAGTAATTATTAATAATATTAATAAGATTAACAGAAAACCAACAAATAAATAATAAGGATTCTAGTTCCAATTCAGAGAGCTATAACCAGGAACCTATCCATTAATGATGGTATTTGTAAACTAAAAGCATTTGAATAATTCCCCTTCTGTTCTTTCAGATCCTAACAACAGTTACAGCCACAAACTAGAGGTGTATTTGAAAATTATAATGATTTAAATGCTAATAATCTCAGTGCAGACAATCTGTATACAAGGAACAGAACAAAACCCAAAGACAAAAAGTGTGTAAAAGGGAATTCAAAGATGAACAGTTAAAAAAGCAAACTAAATCAGAGCAGAGCACAGGTAAGGGACAAGGGGCTGTACTGCACAGTGCATTAAAGACAGGACCATAGCAAAAGGAAACAAGGAGCAAGCAATTAAATTTGAAATAAAGTATTCACCATTGTAAAGTGATGGGAATGTAAATTATAAGAGCAATTGTTTCATAACTTTTTAGGAGAAAGGAAGATGATGAGTATATTTGATTTTCAGGATAGTCAAATAAAAGTACATTTCAGAAACTGAGCTGTGAACTGATACAGTCAACGAGAAAGAAAAATTAAAAAAAAATAAGAAGGGAAGAGACATGAATTTGGAAACACAAGCAGGATTTGGACACAGTTTGGATGTACTAAGCAAGAAGAAGAAAGTGTAAATAAGCCACACTCAGAGGATGTTTGATTGATGGGAAGAGAGGATTCCAGACAGCAGGGAAATGGAAGAGGCTTCAGATCTATATCACAGATCATCTTGGCAATGCTGCGCTTCATGTTCAGACTGAGCTCCTCATGATTGTTCCAAATAAGGTAGTCCAGACATTCATAATATACAGTAAATTGGTTGTTAAAAGTCAGAGTTACCAATCAGATAGAAAAGACAAAAAGCAAACATTTTCTTCCCACCTTTGAGGAAGTGTGATGAGCCAGAGTACAATTCGTAAGCTCACTTTGTGTTCAGCTACTGTATGAACTATGTTTAACCAAGCTGCTTCTGAGAAGTCTGATTTTAATAGTTTTTGCTTGTTCTTGGCAGTTATCCTAGTCATCCCAGGCAAACAGACTGTGTTCTGTGCAGGGCATAACTCATGAATAGCCATGGATTTTCACAGAAGCTGTTTATGTCATTTTAACTATATATTGAAGATATAGAATCAGATGCAAGACGCTGTGGTATAAAAAAAGCTACATAAGTGAATGAAAAGGATCAATGTGCCAAGTCTAATAACTTCCTCTTACCAGATGCCAGTTACACATTTACATACATACATATTTTGTACCTACTTGCTATAGTCAAGAATTCATTTTCTTTAGAATTCCAAATTCAAAAAGAAACAACAAGTTTAGAGACTGTAAGACTCCTTCCCTCAGAAGAAAAAAGATTACAAACATCCTTGGAACTCCTGACAAAATTTATTCGCTTAGATGATTTGATAGGCCTTAAGTCTTCTGCTTTTTCAGCATTGTATTCATAAAATATGGTCATTCTGCAATCAAGACTGTCTGTAGGGCTAAAAGGCATTCTTTCTAGAAGAAATTGCTGAAGCAATGCTAAAAGCAATTAAACCCCGAGGGTGTGTACAGACAGAAGATCTGAAAGTGATTTACTGAAACTCTATATATCTGTCTTGGTTCCTTAAACAGTCATTGAAACATGCTGATTTTTTTTTCTCTCCTAACTTACTCCCTGTCTGTTGATTCTTTTCATGTAGTTTGTCATTCATAATACTGCAAAAATTTACCAAGAGGAGTTCCGTAACATGTATGTTAACTCCATAACAAGAGGAGTTGTAAAAACATGTATGTTAAGTATTGCAATGAAAACATTTCTCCCTCCCTGCTCCACTTGCACTGTAAATATAAGTTTTTGGATTAATATAGTTTTAGCAAAAGAGTTCAGAATATACATTTTTTTAAAAAAACTTGCAGATCTTAAAAAATTATTTTGATCTGGTGTATGGCTCCATGTTTTAAAAACAAAGCCTGCTGTGCATTGCACACTATCTACAAATGACAGAAAACATCTGAATTAGTCTATACTTCTCACAGAACTAGACTGATATATACAAATATAACAATGTAATGAAATACCTACTTATGATTTTGTCACTCTTACTTTCAAAATGTTTAGAATAACATTAATCTTAAGCTTGTCAGTCCACAATTCGTCATTTAGCAGTTATTTTACATTTAATACAATGTGTTTTGCTGTCTGCAAGATTATTGATAAAACTTCAAGGTTTGCAACAGAGAAGACAAGATCTGGTAAACAAGCTTTATGAACGCTTAAAGCAACAACAACAAAAAATCATTCAAAAGTACACAGTCCTTGAAAAACACATTAGCCTGTAATGTAATATGGTATGAACAGACATACCCTGGGAGCAAAAAGAGTAAGGAGATTCCATTATAATCACCTTTCAGAATAGATTCCCATTCATACACAAACTCAAAAAAAAAAAAAAAAAGAGTCAAAACAAACTGAAATATAAGTATTATCGCAAGCAGTAAGATGTAGAGAATGAAAATGGAAAAGCTGGTGTCTATAGGAACACCAACACAGTTTTCCCTCCAAAATTATTAGCTATTCCAAATTTTTTAAAAAGGAAAAAAGAATCTCTGTCAAGATTGTGTCAATAGAATAATATTTTATGTATACTCTTTGCATTGTATATAGTCAAGTAAAATGAAACATGATAGCATGTGCATTAAAAACAAGGTCATTACTGTTACTCCCTGGCTAGCTATATAAACAAAGACTTTAAAACAGCATCCTTTTCCAATTTAAAATAAATTGGAACATGATGCAAAATATGAACTTTGCAACTTTGGAAAAAAAAAATCATTAAATGATTACAATAATTCTTTTTGAAGATGGTAGAAGGATGGATTGAGGTTTGATTTTGGTACTTTTTTCAAGTTTTACTTCTGGCTGGGAACCAGAATGTTGAATTTGAGATCTAAAATTACTTTGCTGATGAAAAAGAAATCAATTATTTATCAGGAAATGTAAATGAATATTACATAATTGAAGAAAACAATTTTGGGACCAAAATAAACTTTATCTAAGCGCAATGTTTCCATATGTGTATGAGCTGCTATAACATTCTAGATTCGCTGGTTAGCTAGGCTGATGAGAATTGAAAAACACATAGAGCCTCTATTCTGTTCCTTCCCTGCCCACACATGCACAGAAGAGTTTAACTCTGCTATAGTAAGTTCTACAAAGTATTTCCACTCAGAAATATCCTGAAATTAAATTGGCTGAAGAACAAAAACAACAAAAACCCCTACACAAAACAAACAAAAAAGGACACCCCCAATGAAACCCCCTGAAGAGCTTGCAAAAACCCATTGAGTTGCTTTTTATTTATTACAATGGCTTCAAAAGTATTTAATATTCCAAACACACAGAGAATTATTTGCACATTCATTTATTAAAATTTATTACTGGTAGTTTTTTGCTTTATTGAAAAAAGAAAACTCATTAGCCTGATAATTTGCAGTCTTTTTATATCAACAAAAAGGAAGATGAACTGCAGAACCATCATTTTGAATTCTTTCATCCACTGACAGACTTACCTTTTCTGTGGCCTAGGAAGATTTTTTAACCTGAAATGATGGCTGAGAACAACTTCCTTCTAACAGAACAAATTTGGTTATTTAAAAAATGTAAAACAGATAGAAAACTTATATCAGTGCAAAACAGACAGCAATTGCTAAGCGTTAACAGAAGAAAGCACTGAACCTATCTAAAGGCCAGAACGTCTGGATGTAAAGGAAAAACAAATCCTACAACTCTGCCCCATTTACTCGTGTATTTTATGTGTTAAAATTAACACCGCAAATATGTTCTACATCAAATCAAAATCCTGAATTTTGTTCTTATCTGTCAGCTGCAATGATAAGAGTGTTATTCTGTTAGAAAGAATTGGGGCTTTCTGAAGCTATTTAAGTAGAGAATATTGTATGCCCGGTATGTTCAAGGTAGTCTTTTTAGTATGTAAGAACAGCTTTTCTTCTTTATCCATTGATGAAATTGCTCTCAGTGGTAATTTTAAAAAGACCTCTCCAAGTATAAAGAGAGAGCCAGCATCTATTATTCAATCATAGCTTTCTTTCATGTCATTAATGTATTTATTTTCTAAACCTGTTTGCCTACTAACCAATTCATACTTCTCTATGAATGTGACATTTGAACAGCTGTATGTAGAAATACCATTGGCTAATGAAAGTGGAAGGACTTTTAGGAAGCAAGGTTTATTGCTATTTTTCAAGTGTTCTGTATTTATAAAGAACATTAAGACGCAACCATACATTTACACTGTAGAGAACAAGTAAAAAGATCACACCAGTTTGTGAGGAATAGTACCGATCTTGCTCAGAATTTATATTTTGTAAAATAAAGGTAACAAAGGATCATATGGAAACCCATGATAGAATAAAAATGCAAGTAAACTTAGGGAGAGATGAGGGGAAAGATACAACACATTTCCATACCAGTAATACTGGCAGTATTCACTCAATCTCTATACATCAAAAAACCAACAGGATTTGAAATAAATAGTAATAATGTCAAGTAACTAAAAAATAAAATGAGTCAGAAGTCCTACAATATGTGCTTTGGAGACAATTTCAATAATACAAGATAGAGTTTCTGTGCATGGCTTTGTGTTACTTGTGAAAAGCACAGCTTTATCCTACGCAAGCGCAGAAATATTGTGGAGATATAGCGTTCTCACCACTTGATTGACTAACCAGAGAAGGCAGTTACAGTGGCTAACAGCTGAAGATTATAACTGTTTGCAAATTATAACCACTATCTCTACAATGGAAGATCTTTCCGTTCAGAAATATCATGAAATGAATTTGCTTCAGGAAAAACAAACAAAGAACCCCTAAGCCACACCCATTTTTCTTCTCTGATAGTTTCATGTTTTGTTATTTGTCCTGGAAATATCCACGTATATGTATTATATTCTAAAACAGAAACAACTATGAAATCTTCTCATGATGACTGCTTCTCTATCTCTGCGTAATAACATAGCCAGAGATTTCTCCTAAACTCTACAAAATTTGATGTTGTTGTTTATTTTTTTACTTATTATTTAATTTTCAAAATGTATTTTTTTAGTTATTCTCCAAGATGTTTGTTTTGTTCTAAGTGACATGTTTATAATTGGTGTGTCATAAGCAACCTGTTCAAAGCTGGCCACAAAGTCGTGATATTTACTTCCTCTGACACTATCTTCAAGATTTATGAATAAAATCCAAATAACAGCACAGCAGAAGTAATTATTAGTATTCCTCAAATAATAAGTAATTACATCAGTCCTATCATGGCTGATCTAAGCATAGAAGATTTTAAAATACAATCAATCCAAATGATTAACTGACATATAAGTGAAACAGGAACAAACTTTGAAGAACTCCAGGCATGTACAGGTCTTACATCTTTTTATGTTTACAACTGAAAACTATCTGCTTACCATTTTCATGACGTACTTTATTTTTTCACCCTAAAATCAAATCTATTTTTTAAAATCTTGCCAATTTGCAAACAATTTAACAAACTTCTCTTTTCCTACTCAGTTCAGTCTCCATGGGCATTTACATAAATTGATTTTATTCAAGTGACCTTGCCTGTCAGATCTTGATATCTTGTCTGATTTTAATCTCATTGGATCAGCAAATCATCTACATGTTGAAAGCCTCAGTGTTTTTGGAATCTTTCATTTTAGGTAAGTGACAGACATTCGCGCTGACACAGTCATCACTGCAGACAAATGATTACATTTCTCTCTTAGAGAAAAGTATCTCACCGAAAAGCTTTTCTCTGATACTTAGAAAATGTCTTCCTCTTGCCTTCTGATTATTTTTATATCCTTTTCACATTTTTTTTCCAAAAGCTAGGATTTAAAATGGTAAAGAAAAAGAGAATATGTTGTTTGTTATTCCACTCCTTTTCTGCTGTAGAGACAATACTTTTTTCTCAGGGACTGAAAGAATAGCAGAGGAAAAAGTGGATCCTTAGCAATTAAATGAAATCAAGATGTTGAAAAGGCAGGAAAGTATTCTTTTTCGATTTTTAAAATAATTTCACATAAGTATCTATTTTCCTTGAGTCTATTTCCTAGCATCTTTAGTAAAGACTATATTAAGCAAAAATGGTACTTTTGAAGGAAACAACATAGCTCAATCTTAAGGTCTTCCTCCCCCTATAGATTTAAACTATATAGATAGATTTCTTTTCCCATTTTTCTGAGAATTTAAACTTTGATTTCCTGCATATATCTCTTGGATTCCTAACTCAATGAAGTGTTATTAATCATGCCTTGATTTTTGACAAGTTAATGCCACTCTTGCATTTGTGGTTTGCTCTTATATTCCTTTCCAGAGAAAAGAGTAGACTCTGCCTACAGTAGTAAGGCTAACGCTAAGGTTTCCTAAGTGAATGAGTCACACTGAAAGTAATCTTTGGATATTTTGGTCATTCTCACCCTTTCCTCCAGTAAAAGGGAAAAAAATACCCAAACCCAGGAGGATTTTATTCCATAGGAAATTCTTCAGGTAAACCAGACACGGATCTTAGCACCATTTTAGTGTAAATTGTTACTGACAAGACTGCATTATTAGTGCAAATCTTTAAAAAGTTACCCTTGCTATTTGTAGTGCATTTTCATCCCAATCCTAGCAAAGAATTTCAGTTAGTCTTTTGACCCAACAGACACTCTTAAATGAGACTCAACTGAGTAGGCATCATAACTGTTGAGAAAAAGAACTGACTTGCCAACAGAGAGGTTATACTGGAATTATTGATAAAATGTATACTAATAATTCTCTTAAGTCCTCAATAAAGCAGCACAGCAGTAAACAGGCTAACAAAAGGCTATGTCTTATTCCTCACTTATCCACCTTCAGCAAAGTACCAGAATCCACAGCATTAGCAATTTAAAATAGGAGGGAAGCAAAGCTGAGCTGTGCTGGAAGAAGCAATTTTGGCTTCCATTTGGTTTTGATTTTCTTCACTGGCTGTTTTTCTGCACTTCATAAAAATAATATCATACTTCTTTCATATTACCAAATGAAATAAGAATTGTGCAGCAGGACTCTCTGAATTGGGTGTAAAATACACTGCTTATGATGCTTCAGTACAGATTCTAAGTGAAAAGATACAGAAGACCTCAAAGACAAACAATCCTTCTTTACTTCCTAGTAAATCTTCTAGTAAATTTCTAGTGGTGACACTTTTTAGGCAGTAGTAAGGGGTATTTATGATATCCAGAAGTTTTTTATACAAGACTAAAAATATTAACCAGTACCTCACTACCATCCCTAATGCTTATATTCACCACCTGTTCCTGAATATCCTGTAACAGAAGGGATTTTTTTTCAAACAAAAAACTGACTGTGGATATCCTGAACAGATACTAAAGACCACAAATAATTTGAAATCTTATTAAATATTAGACAGTATTAACATTCTTATAAAGTACATATATTGCCTATTTCCAAATATTATTTTTTTCTATTTTCTAAATAAACCCTATTGCACAACTATATTTAGCAAAACAGGACTTACATATTTTCTGATGAAATTTAATTGAAGATTTATAACTTAAGAATTAAATGTAAATATTTGTAGTCACTAAGTCAAAGTAATGACAATCTTTAATATTCACTTGCTTCATTTGGAATGGTTTTAGTTCTCAGAAGTTCTTTGAATACTGACTCAAAGAAGTCAAAAGCCTCCTTCTCAGAATCCAAAGCAGGCAAAATCATCATCGTTATGATTTTATTGAAGGTATTTCTCTTTATTTTAACCCTCCCCTCCCAAATGCTCCATAAACACTTTTTATAACATAAAACCATCTGTAATAAAATTTCCCATTTGCCTGCTATGTCAGCATTTTTCTACAAAATCAAAACAGTGAAGCTAGCTTGTCTTTCAAAAAATATTTTTCAATCCGAAATTCATTCTAAATGTATTCATGTATTTGTTCAGCTCTGAAAAAGTCTTAGACACACAGAATCAATCCTTAGATAATTCTATAACAAGCAATGAATTTCCTGTTAAATTGGCCAAAATATTGCCTAGATTTGGATGCCAGCATTCTACCACAATGGATTGTTTAGGAAAATACAACAACAACAACAGGAAAAAAAAAATCCTCTTCAAGAGTAAGTTAAGCCAAATGACTAAACGTAGCTTCGCCTACCCATATCTTCCAGTTGAATCCAATGAAAGTTATTTGCAGCTATTTAACTGTAATTACAAGTTGTATTGTTATTTATATTTTTACCAAGAGGCAAAAGTTACTTGGTCATCATAAGATTCCTAAGCCTAATGAAGGATATACCTATATTCAAACTAGGAAAATGACATTGCTATCATATAAACCTTTTTGGAAAATGAAAGCATTTTATACTTACTCTTTATAATGGATGCTGAAATTTAAGTTACTGTTATTGAGTAGACTTTTTTAGTAAGTATGGAAAACATTTACATTCTATTTCTACATGACAATTTGGATGGAAGCAATTTATATACTGAAAACTACAGAGACCATAGGATTTTAAGAACAGGTGAGTATTTCCACAGGGACACAATAAATTCAAATCTAACAACTCTCACAAAAACACCAGTTAATTGAATTCTGTTGCCTTGTATTCTTACAGTACTTAAATCTTTTGAAAACGCATTAAAACTACCAAACTACAAGAAGAACAAGTATCAAATAGGAATAATTTTTAACCAAATGCCTGCTGCTGCTTTTATGACATTCTATGTTTCATCATTATAGATTGACTTAAAAACTTGTATTACTGCAGCAGCTTTAATAACTAGAATTGAAGTGGTAGACTGTTGCCCACACATCACATACCACTTTAACAACAGTATACATTTTAGGTTTCTCACCTTGTCAATCATTTTACGGGCTTCCATTTCTTCAGAATTGGGATTTTCCAACTCAATAGTGTAAGTACCTTTGTCACTCTGGTCATCCTCATTGTCCTTTTCAGTAGCAGCAGAAATATGTTGGCTTTTCAACTTTTTGTCCATCTCCTGGTTCTGACTAGGCCTATGGCCAAGGCTTCCCGAACTCCTTAACAATGCAGCTTGTAAGACAGGTAATGCAGCAGAGGGTTCTTCCGATTTTTGTTTTAGAAGTTTTGCATGAACACCATGTACTGCTCTGTGATGCGATGAGGTGGCTTGCGCAGATGACGGGACTGCTTTCTCTCCTGACGTAGGTTTCACTCTTTCAGCTCGTGCATGAGGTGTTGGAGACGGAGATTCTGGGCACAAAGCTCCTACATTCTGAGAAAAAGAGTAAGAACGTCTCTTTCGAGGATGGTCTTCATCAAAAAACTCAATCATAAAGGCAGTCTGACTCAAACCAGCTTGCTCTTGCTGCTTTTCTGTGGAATGGACTTTCTGGTGTGACTTTTTCAGCTCTGTATGATGATGCCTTAAGTGTTCTTCAAGTGCCGCCCGCTTACTGTAATGCCGGTGTGCACCAGCATTTTCTGAATCACTTTGTGTACCATCATCATGCTTATTCCCTACAAGCAAAGCAAAAGAATATATAGCACAACAAAACAAACAAAAAACCTCATACCCCAACTCAACACATACAAAAGAAACCGGCAAACTAAGAAAGAATTTCAAATTGGTTTTCTGTTTAGACTCCAACAGCTTTCAGTACCTGGCTCTGCAAATTTTGTACAGCTCCTGGTAATGCATTCAACTTACTATGAGTCAAACAATGAAACACTTTATAAGCTGATCAGTAACAGCAGTGCATTTGAATTACCCATTTCACCAATATTCTTATCTGTGAATACTTATCAGTAACTTACAAAAGCCAGTATTTTACCAACTGTACTACAGTGTGTTTCCCAATTATATTAATTTTGTTACACAGTCAGTCGATTACAAATGACTACTGAAACATTCTAGTCAAGGTTAAGAGGAAAAAGAAAACCCTAAAATAGTCCTTCTGGTAGCTGAAAATACCCATTGAGAGCCACAGTTCATATTGTTGGATTCCTCACACATTTACAACAGTTTATCATGAGAAATGTCTACTGAAAATTGGAAAGAGTAATAAAGAATTCATTCCAAGAAATACAATGAGTTTTTCTGTCATTCACTCCTATCAGCATCTGATGTATGCATGTAAAATGGTTATTACCCATTCATTCCACAAACTACTTTGAGATTTATGAAGGATTAAGTACTTAATAAATCATATATATGCATATAAATATACTTTGTAACGACACCTGAAAATGCATGGAAGGCTGGATACCCATACACAGTAAGTCACATTTAGCACAGAACAACTTCATGTACAATGAAAGTGTCTACACTTAGAAGTTTTAGCTCAGTTCCTGGGAAGGAACAGTTTTACCTTCTTTGAACTCTTTTGGATCAAGTCTTACTCATGTGTACATAGAACGTACAATTTATTTTTTTTTAAGGTTTTCTCATTTATACAGTTAGGTTATGCAGCTACTATTCAGTTAAATAGTAATCACATATTGGGAAACCTTACTTACTGAACTAATAGCACTGAATACACAGCTGAACCTGTTTGCTACTTATTTGTACAGTCCCTAAGAAAACAATGCGATGGTTCATATACTTCCAAATAATAACAATAAATATCAACACTACAGTGAAAGTCATATAACGTAATTTTAGCATGGTGACTTCAGTACAGGATATTGTAAGAAAAAGCTGAAGATTTTTTTTTTTTCTTAAAATTAAACTTTCAAAGTGGCTAGGTATATTCTCTACCTTTATGATTTGAAAAAGTACAAGTAATGAGTGAGAATACAAACAAATCACAGAAGCTTACAAAATTCACATATTTATTATGGCCATATGCATCCCATAACTTATACCTCTCAGATGAAAATTTATCAAACTTCAAGCATTTTCTGCCAACAAAAGTCTAAGGCCTTGTAAACAAAGCCCTTCGTATTTATCCTAGTGACACAGCAAATATTTTAAAGAATGATCATGAATATAATACAGTATCATGAAGAGCAAAGAACGCTCTGTGATATACTCTAGAAGAAATATTATGCTATTATCTTAATGTTAGCACATTGATATGATTTTGTTTTCAAAATGTTATTTTTAGCTTAATTTGGAAGAGTCAGCCTTAAAAAACAGACTTTTGGATCAGTAAGACAAAGCATGTTGTAACCAGTCCCAGCTGGCGGAAGAGCTAGACATGATAATGTTGCAGAATCAAGAAAAATAGGAATTGCAGGGTTAACCTGCTGCAATTAAAAAGAGAAACTGAAAGTTTGAATGTCACCAGAATCTTCATCTGAACATCTGAACTACTTTCTTCTCTATTCTGCTAAGTGGCATCCAAAAGAAAATACACTTTTCACACTGAACATTTGATCTAACTTTATTTGAAGTGTCACTGTCTGCAGTAAATGAACATGTATAATCACCTGGAATGCCATTCAACAGCAGCATTCTTATAAATACAACATTCTGCAAGTTTAGTACAGAAACTGAAGCTCTTGGTCTATTTCAGATTCCTGACTCATACTTGATTCCACCATACATAATCGATTTATGCAGCATAACTATATGATGTATTCTTTGCCATAAATTATTTTCTTAGAGTACATGAATATTCACAGAACATATGCTATTGGAAGAGTTGCTAAAAGCATAATTTGAACTTCAGAACTTGATTCTAAAAAGCAATTCAGCTTTTAAAAGTAATGCATGGGAAAAAGTGAAATATATAAAGTTTAAGGTTTGGGTTTTTTCCTTTTCCCTTTCAAGATCAATGTTTTAAATACCTGATGTTTTCAGTTGTACTACAATATCTCCAGTTAGTATACTTATTGTAAGATGATTTAGGATTTGGTTGTCTATCCTCTTTTTAAGACTTAATAGGGCAATAAAATTTCCCAGCACAGATCCTTGAACGCATGTGGAGTATCTGTGATTTCAACTGAACTCCGCAAGGGCTCAGGGATCCACTAACTGGACGCTGGTGAGGAATCGTTGCTTTCAAAAATAAGCATAGCTGGAATTATTCACTTTACCTTTCAATCTCTTCAAGTACACTGGAACATCACTCTTAATACTTTTGGAATCCTCCTCTGTTGGTTCCCATATCATTCTAGGAGGATTGTTCTGTGCTAGCCAATCTGCTACTTTGCTCTCTGCAGCCATCATCACCGTTTGAAGCCCAGGCAGGTCCTGACCACTGGAGGAAGAAGGCTTTTTTGACTTGTGACGCTGTTCCGATGTGAATTTTGTCACGTGATCTTTGATTGTTACTTTTCCTGGAGTGTTGTCATCAAATTCAATGGTAAAGGAAGCATGCCCTGCACCTGCTGCATGGGAGCTTTGGGTGTCTTTTGTTGGAATTTCATGAATAGTGCTCTCTGCTATCTGTGAAGGTTGCTGGAATTCTTTTGTAGGGATTTCAAAATAACTTGGCTCCCTACAGAAAGGATAAAGTTCTTCACTTGCAGCTGCAGATTGCTCCTCAGCTTGCTTGGCATCTGTGCTGCATCCTATTAAGAAAAATAAAAAATAGATTTCACAATACTTGGGAACTTCAGGTTCTTCAAGAAGTTTCCAAACTCCTCTAAAGGCCACTTGAGTAATTTCTGGAATAAACAGTAAGATTGTAGAGAAGATTGAGCAACGTAGTTCTGGAAAAATACTTCCAGAATTACATATAAAAATTATCACTAAAAAGACAACACGAGCTACACAGATTGTAAAGTGGCAAAAAGCTTACTTAGAATTTGTCAAAAGAAATTTGCATTCCAAAAATTTTTAGATGATGTAAAGGTCAGATGAGTTATTAGCACATGGAAAACAGGGGAATCACTTTAGAGAAATCTATTTGGAAAAACGTAAAATCAAGGTGCTCCCAAAACAAGTGCTAGTGATCTGGCTTTCATCTCCTGCAGTGGATAGCTAGTATAATTTTGTTTGGTAAAATTCTTAGGAAAACCAATTCACACATTAATGTAAGGTAAACATTAATTCTGGCTGGAAAAGTTTAACACTGATAAGCATTGGAAAGTGTTTTGGAATTCAGACACTTTACGTTTCTACAAAAGATAAAACCAGAGAATCGAACTAAATCCTACTGTCATCTGCTCTTATTTTACTTGTGTCCATAATTTGTAGATGAACAGAAAAAGCATGCAGAACATTACCAAACCATTCTCTAACTGGGTAAACAAAGCAGAACGTGGAAAAAACAGGGGGTAGTAATTGAAAGTCCCACTGTATAGCCTGAACGAAGGTTAAAGCTTCTTGTGGTTTGGTTGCTAGCAAAGCTATCAATGTGCCTTTAAGAAAACAAACCTTCTGGTTGCACTTCATGAACTAGTAAGATAGCCAAAGTAGCTGGTATAGAGATGTGCTATAAGCAACAGATGCTTGAGATGTTAGTAGCAATGGCAAGTTACATTCCAGCAAAAGAATTCTGAATAGTTCCTACGTGATTTATCATGAACCACATTAAGATGTTTAAGAAATCATTTTAGGTTGCCAAGTAAAGAAATAGGAATGCGATTAATAGATTTCTGGCACTAAAAATAGCCACGCTGTATCAACTGAGAGAGTTAACATTTGTATATGAAACTATTATGCAATAAGGTAGCAATAGAAACATTTATACTGGAGTCAGGAGTTCAAGGGGTAAAGGATGCAGGATGGCATAGTGTGCCTATGCGATTCTTCACAAGCATGTGCTTCTTGTGAAGATTTAGATAAAAGTTAAAAATTAAAAAAAGGATGGTAGTTTGATATAGAGATACAGAACTAATTAAGGGACAGCATAATAGCTGGAAAAGTTAAAAAACCAGTAACATTATGGAATGATAACAAAAATAGTACACATTCTCTATTATTGCTATGCTTGGATACTAACAGGATAAAAAACTCTGATGCAGGTAACACAGCTGTTTTAATTTATTTTATCTAAAAGTAGCTGATACAAACACTGAAGATGTTAAGAATTCAGACAGTTTTTTTTATTGTGCTGTTGCATTCCAAGAATACCCTAGCTAATGCTTTTCACTGCACTATCAGCTACCTCCTCTCTGTGGGGCAGTTTTCAGGCGCTACTACTCCCCCCCTGGGAAACGGAATACCGTTTTAGTCTCCTTCCTGAAAACGCTTGTGCCAGCAGACAAACAATATAGAATGAATTTATCGTACCGATGCAAAGGTCATTAAAAAAGCTTCTATGTTTAGACAGAAAATGCACAGAAATAAACAAAAGTCATGCTTTGAGGCTACTAGATTTTAGATAAACTACTATCACTCTCTGTTTCCTTCATCCAGCTAACAAGCTGGAATGGATCAAGCTCTACTAGGATGAAATCTAGAGCCAGGATCCTTACAGTAGGCAACACTGTCATTGAATAGGAGAGTAATCCACCAGGGAGCCAGTTCATATCTACTTTATTTTTTTCCCGGTGGTTCTATTCAGAGCTGCAAGCCTACAATTTACTGCAAATCCTGTAACAAATAATTAAGCAAGATATAGTGTGCAATGTTCCTTCAAAAGATAACTAGCTAATACAGTATGTTTTGAGAAACATTTCTACTTTTGGGCCAGGCAAGATCAATCCACTGGCCACACAATAAACAATATTTTTTAATAAACATGAAATAACTGTTTCATCACCATCTTTTGAAAATTGTAAGATTGTAGCCAAACTGCATCAGATGTGTGGTAGGCTTAGGATGAAGGGATCTATAACACTGGCTTGTCAGCATAGATGGACAACTTCATAAAAAAGTTTTCCATGTGAAACTTGCCTGCACCAAATGAACACTTGAAATCAACCGTTTATTCTATATTGATACGCACGGTACTTGATTCTAATATTTTTGATTAAACAGTTGCTATAATATCGTTTGAATCTAAATTATGACAGTTTAATCAAAAGAAGTGAGAAACTGAACTACAACTAAAGTGTAAATTTTTCTAAACTAGAAAAATTCTTAGAAATGATATAATGAAAAATATCTGAAGTACAAGTTAATTTGAATTACTTAAAAATCCTATTTTCAGTCTGAAGTACTTGCATTTTTTAGAAGAGTTAAATACATCAGATTTTATTAGAATAAGGAATTGAAAATGATGAGGAAACAAAAAATTAATATAGATTCTGATCTGAACCACTCTTTAGAATTTTTCACCCAAATTCTAAATGCAAGTCCTTACAGCTTTCTAAATATTACGAAGAGTGATCTATAAAATAGCCTTACCTTTGAAATCCTATTATAAAAAGTCATCTGCCAAGATGAAGGAAATTACGTATCAGACTAAATACAGATAGCTTTAAGACAAAACCCTCAAGCAAATACTGAAGATAGCAGTCATCACAGCTCTATAATTTTTAAACAGAATAAGCATAGCATCTGTACAGCAAAAAAGACAATTTCGTGGAATTGAAATTGTGTTTTGGGAAAATGAGGGGATAGACAGGTTGTGAACTGCAATCTCTTCAGGAACTGAAGAGATTTCTGAACCGGCAAGGGTGAAAGGAAAGGGGACAAAAAAGAACCAGGGTATCTCTAAAAAGGCACTCTCATTCTATGAAGGTCTGGAGCTACAAAAGACAACTGTGCAATAGTTTATGCAAGGCAAGTAAGCAAGCAATAACTGTAGCTGCTACACAGGGGTAGCAAGACTATTAATGGAATAACGACTCTAGGAGAAGCTAAAAGGGGAACTACGTAGTATTTGGGAAATCATAGGCTTAACCAAATGGAGATGGAATAACGAGTCTAGGAGAATGGAATAACGAGTCTAGGAGAAGCTAAAAGGGGAACTACGTAGTATTTGGGAAATCATAGGCTTAACCGAATGGAGATTCGGGGAGATTCTTTACTAGAATAATCTTAGAGATGATCATTAGAAAAGCAATATTCACCTTGTGTGATTAGCAGAATTGATTACACTTTCTAGGACTTTTTGGCTTTTTAAGTTTTATTTCTTAATCTGTTACACACACAAATAGTCAGAATCCTAAAATTTTACTTGCCAACCTGGACAACAAATGTCATGGGTGTTCTGTGCTATTCAACATAATCTATCAGATATGCAAGAAATTGCCTGCGTATATATTATCATCTGCAAATATAGGATGAAACCTCAGAAAATATTTTGCACGCTTTTCAGGTTTTTTAGAAATGTTCTTTTTTTTTTCCTGCCTCAAAAAAACAATTTAAAACATAAAACTTGTAAAAGAAAATGATCTGATATTTACAAAGTACTTCTTGAAAAAATGTCTGTAAACCTGGAGCAAAATATTTATTTGCAGAAGGTATAAGAAGCAGCCAAAATATCAGTTACACAATAACATTTTTTTACATGTTAGCTTTGTATGCGGTACTGTACAATGATAAGTTTAACAACAAGAAACTGAAGCTAGAGCTTTCAAACACTTAATATGATTTTTTTTTTTCCTTTCTCCTCCTTTCCATATTACTACTTTTTATTTCGCACTTACCTTTTAGGTTCTTTTTTTGCTTTATGGCTGAAGCATATTTTTCATGTGTTATTTAAAGACAAGATTGCGAAAAATACATGTAATGATTCACCTAGTATTAAATAAGATATTTGTCTTTTAATGTTGTCATAACCTGTCTGATGAAGTACTATGAAAATTGCTCTCTCTCTAACTAGAAATATAAAATAGTATTATATAGAAATCCCCACCTCTCATAATAAATCATTTAACTGCAAGATTTAAAGGAGTTAAAGTGAAAAAAGTGCACAACTAATCTTATTTAAATATATTGCTGTGATGGCTCTAAAGTTCTGTAAGCTCCCCATGACATACCGTGCACATTCTCTGCTATAGCTTTGCAAAGCAAGCCTTATATATGCAGAACTTGCACGTATTCCAGGCCAAAACTCAGAAAAATTCTAAAACAAACTTCTAGGAACTTTAGGGTTAATATTAATGATTAAACATGTGTGTGTAATCTCCTGCGCATACTGATTACACCGGTATTTTTAAAATAAGTCAGTCTGCTTTACCTTAAAATGACACCGTTTCTTAGATGTAAGGAACATTCAATCTCATATATTGTCACGCAATGCTGGAATGAAAAAATACTTCATGCCACATAGGAAAAACCACCTCAGATTCTTAAAGCCTGTTTAAAAATTGACTTCTATTTTTTCTTAGATTTCTGGTAAAGGCATTAACGATGTAAAATTCTACAACTACTACTGAGATCAGCAGACAATGCAGTTTTTGTTTTTCCAGGAAGCGAGAGTGTTACACTGGCAATAATAATAATTACACATCCAGTAAACTTGCCAATAACATGTAATTTTAACAGCTGCAGCGTAAAGTCACACCATAGATGTACATGCAACTGTTCATTTTAATACAGACTAGTAGATCTACGGGTCATTAAATTAGAGCAACATGCATGTCTGAAAAAAGCAGGAAGTTTTTTTCTTTTTAAAGTTTTCCAGGCTATTCTGCTCTGTTTGCAAATAATTTCTATTAGTGAGCTTCCATTGCGACAGAAAGACAGTAACACTGAAATAATCTTATTAACTTGAGACTGTAAAGACTAATTGTCTATAGTTGGCTTAGCAGAAACAAATCTCCCATTTCAATCTCCTCATTAAACCTTGCCCCATCTGTTATAATTCATGCTTTCTTTCTAGTCAGTGAATAATCATGTACCAAATCATTAAAGCATGAAGCAGATACTTCATAGGATTAACTTGCTAAATGGTATCAGGCTTTATTGATTTGAGTTACTGAACAAAAAGTTTAAGAACTTATGTATGTGAATTCACCTGTAATGTATTTACATTTATGCAGTTTATATTAAGAAGCATGTTCCAAATTGGTGTTTTAAATGCTTGATACTATTTAGCCCATGAAAGAACAAATAACTGCAGCAATCTTGAATGTTTTTTATCAAAGTTCATTTTTATTTAAAAAATATCCAAACATGACAATCTTGTGAAGTTTCCAATTTCCTTTCATTTATGTTCCTTTATATTGATTTCCAATGATTATATTCATTTATGTTATAAAACCTGAACTCATGAAGAAAATACATACTAACTTGTTGAAAATTGACTTAATGTTTTCACAGAATGTCATCGTAGGCCAAAGCTTATGCCTCTACTTTATAATTGTATGAAAACATTCAGGCTATTTTTTTAGCACACATCTACACAGACATAGTTAGTGTTCTGAGATTGAGAAAATGTGCTCATAGAGGCAAATGTAAACTCTTATCTAGTCTGTCCTCTCAGGCTCTCTTGTCAACACTACTAAAAAACATCTACAAAAGTCAAAAGCCAGACTAGCAAAACATACGACTAACATCTACTCAGAGAGTAAGTGATCGAGATAAATAAAACGCTTGTCTATACATGGGATTTTAGTTCCACATCCTCCCAAATTAAGTTGTTTTGCAAAAATGTTAGGTTTTGGGTTTTTTCCCAGCAACGTCTTCCCATAACAGTTCACATAAGCTTTTGTTTAGTACGTGCTAATTCAAACTAAATTCCATTCTTGCAGATTTATTAGTCTTCCAGTTTGAGGAAACAGAAGCTATACCTACACTCTACTTAGATTAATCCTATTTGTTGGAGACAAATTCATGATTAAACAACAGCAACATAACTAAAAGGGTTTTCTAACATATGTTGTACCTTTAAAAAAAAAAAAGAAATGCATTTGCCAAGAAGGCTCTGGGCCCAAATTTTATTTTTATATATAATGTGTATATATATGGTAAACAAACAAACAAAATTGTTAAACACTGTAGAAAATATTAGTCCATCTTCTTTATTCACCATTTACCTTACGATGACTTCACTAAAGCAAAGCATGTCAAAATATCCCCATCACTGACACGCTGTCTAGAACAAACTTGTTCTCATCTACTGCTGAAACAGACTGCACCTCCTTGATTAGTTGGAGAGGAAGTTGGAACCTTATTTTTCTTTGAACTCAGGAACTAAGACAAAAGCACTGATCACATTCTGAAAAATCTCTTGGTAAAATAAATAGAAGAGCATGTAAACCATTTGATGCAATATTGCTTCTGAAAAGCAATTTAAAACTGAAAAAATAAGAATATGCATGCTACTAAACAGAAGCTGGAATCTTGGGTCATACCTTCTAATTGCATGGCACCAAAACTACAGACTTCAAGGATATTACTTTTTAATAATCCTATATTTAATGAGGGCAAATAACATGCATATTTTTAAATTAAAACAATGTAGCTAGATATACGTGAGTATAAAAAGCTTGATTAATTAATATTTTTGTTATAGTAGTTTGCTACAGACACTGGCATCTAAGCAATAAAAACAGATACTAGAGACTTTACCACCCCTATTTTGGCATATACAGCAAGATACAGTCATGGGTTTCATAGCCAATAGTTAATGCTTCCTGTAATCTGGAAAGCAAGGAGAACCATGTGGCTAGCAAGTCTATCAATGGCATGACTTGAAGGCAAGGACTTAATTCTTTTTCTTTGTAACTGATGACATATGTGCTTTTCCTTTTTGTTCAGAAAAATCAAAGTGGAACACCATCTAACAGTCATTGTCTCTTGTGATTATTGCCATCAGGAACAAAATTGGTTGTTTCTTAGGAATGCTTAAAAGCATTTGAAGAACACATTTCTAGACAAGATTTGAACTGTAGAGTCATAGATCACTTATGTAGGATATTAAACCTGTATTTAAAAAGCCTCCATAGGAGCACACAATAGCATACTCTACTAATGCTGCTTACGGTAGAGAAGTTTTTAACCAAAAAACCAACAAAATAAGGAAGTGTTCTATAACTGTACTACATTATGATGTAGTTCTTTTATACGTGACAAAGTTGTTTCTTTCTACTGGTCCAAATCTTAAGAGACTTACTTTACCGCCTTAGTTGTGACAACTTTAGACCAGTATGAAAAAGGTCATTAAAGGCTACGACAAAAAGTTAACTCCAAAGACATTGACTTCATTACATTGAATTATTAGTTTAGTTTGATTTTACATGTTTTTAGAGTTTACTCCAATTCATGAAAAACAGGATTTTTGATAACCAAGGCAACTACTATTGCAGGAAGAGAGAAATTCTCACCTTAGTTGAAGTACTTTAAAAAAAATGCAAACTTAAAACTGTTGGTCCTTAACTGTGTGTCTAAACAGCTAAACAAACATGGTTGAACTTTGTCCTAAGTTGAGTAAGTTTTAAGGTTATTGTCTTTATTAGAATAGCAGTCACTTTATATGCCTGATAATAGATTTAGAAGCCTAATTATAGACACTGAGATTTAAATTTTGGCAATACATACTGTGTATAGACAAGCTAACTAAGGAAAAAAAAATTGTATTATGGGGAAATAAACATTATGAGTTTAACTTTAGACTACACAAATCTTTACTGCAAGAACTATGAAATGCAATTCCCACTAATGCAGCATTATTGAATTACAGGAGAGAATGTTAGCATAGATCACCTTATATAGCTGGAAGAAATATAATATAGCACCATTTATTTTCAGAAATTATTTTGATAAAATATCCCTATGCAATCTTTAATTTTGAGCATATAAAATAACAGATGTGGATTACATTGATAAATAAGACACACTGGTTCAGGTAACATTATTTTCTATATTTACTGATAACAAATTGTATGATATACTGGAAAACTGATACTTTATACGTGAACTCAGTCTCTGGAAATTCATAGTTCCTCACATAATACATTTTTTTTAACTAACTTAATTTTAATAGGCTTTCATCTATACAAACTGTCTATGAAACTTCCAAACATTAATATCTGTTTAGTTTGCTAGTTAAGAACATATGCACTACTAAAGAGCAAAAACCCCACAAAAATAAGACAACAGACTTACCTGAAGCCCCCGTCTCATGTATTTTTTCTTCATGCTTGCTATCTGGCTTACAACCACTTTTTTCATCAGCTTCTTCATCACCCCACCAGGCTGGCTGTCCATACAAAGGTGTCCCACGAGGCATGGCAGAAAGATCTATAAAATCAGCCCAAAGCAGAGGAAACTACTTTTCTGTTTAGTTGTGATATTTAGTTTAAAATAACATGGAGAGAGTGATTTGCTTGGATCATATCTCCTGGAAGCTGAAGTGAATTGGTTGCATGCATTTGCCTAAATACAAAACAAATTTGGAGGCTGGATAACTGATCTGCGTTCTAAATATAAGAGCTTACTAATGACCTGTTCAAAACTTCTGGCACAAACGTTTATGCAAAGGCAGCTGACATCCCTTATTGTTACCCTGATACAGCTGCAAACATTATTTTCTGTTTTCAGTTTGAAGTCACCAGCATAACAGTACGCTCCTAAAAGCTGTCTGCTGCTATTTCTGTGAGAAGATTCTCACTTTTACCCACACTGACCTTTCAATGAAATCTGAACTCACTGCATGAAAAACTGATCAAATTTTGCAATGTTGCCAAGGTTCCAAATTGCTGACAGTTACTACAGAGTGCTGAAAGTTACCTTGTGTAAAACTTTACTGAGCACAACCATTTTTAATATACTTTTTTTAAAAAAATAATACTTAAATACAATTTAAAATGCTATTTCTTAAATAGGAAGTATACATGATTAAAAACATTTAATCGTAAATATTAAATAAGAAAAAAACCACTGATATAATTAAGATTTCTACCTTGATGATAAATTGACTGGATTAATTTTGACCTTCCTCTTGGAAGAATAGTTTAGTCTACTGAGATTTACCTATTCTAGTATCATACAGACGTTCTGAAGATACTTTAAACAGTCTTTATATAAAATAACATGCAACATTTTTATTCAATGTTTTATTCACTGCCATTCCAAATACAATATAGAATTTCACAGGAATGCCAAAAGTTTCCATATAATTTGAAGATACTAAGTACTTATTTTTTTAAACAGCATTACACTTTAGTCAAAACTGAATTGTTTTTAAAAACTTGATGACTGATGCTTGTGCACTGAATTAGCAATATTAAACAGCTATGCATATATACAGCAACAGTGAGAGAATCAATCCCCAAAAAGCTTCCGAGAGTTGCACTCAAATATAAATCTATCACTAACTTTGACTGTTATTTTTGGAAGAGAGGAAAGAAAAGTGGAAGATGAGGGTAAAAAACCCCATCGTGCTACTGAGGACTCAAATGCTGAAAAGCAATATTGAATAGGAACACTAAAATACTACATAGGCTTTATGTACCCTCAATAGGATGCTAGATCAGCCAACAGAACAAACAGGTTAATTAGCTGTACCACAGAATCCCGTATGAAGAGAACTCTTCGAAGTGTGTCTTCCAGAAGAATGGATTAAACCTAAACAAAATTGTACAGCCTTGGCCTAAGGAGTCAAATCTAGTCAGCTCCATATTAAGGAAGCAACAATACCTGATTAATTTCTCGTTCTTGTGGTTATCTCCTGTAGTAACAGGTAACATAGCAAGTTACTATAAGATAATTCCTAAATGAACAATAAACTTTAGGAAGCCTCACACTGAAGTTAAGATACCTGCAGCAGAGCCATCATGCCAAACTAGGTAAATATGAAAGATGATGTAGAAACAAGACCGAAGTTACAGTTTCTACATTTTTTTATACCACAGCAGAGCACCTAGCATTCATTGATAGATGCATCAGGATAGTTATTTATAAAGAAACAAAACCCCCACCAGTTGAGAAAAAAGAAAAAAAAAAAAAGGAGGGGGAAAGAAAAAGAGTACTAGACAATGGTGGGGGTAAAAAGTACAAACTGTTCCTGAACAAATATTTCCAGATTTTCAGTCAACCTGCAAAAACCAGCACACTTTCCTGCCACAAATATTGAAAGTTTGTGATTTTAGGAAAGAGAAATGCAAAAATCTGATAAATGCTGATTAAACATCCCTTTACAAGTTTTCTTAACATGTGGATGCTACAGCAAAAAAAGCAGAAATTCAATTCCTAAAGTTATTAATTACACTTAAAGTACGTTTAAAATTTCACATACGTGGACTTTTTACATCTATAGAACTTCACATGCATCCTAGCAAAGCAAATAAATATCCTTTCCAAGTTCGTGTGCTTCTGCAGCAAAAATGAACCTTACCCATTGATTTCTCTTCAGATTTCAGTGCTTCTGTAGTTTTGTGGTGCACTTCAGTTGTGGATTCTGCTACCTTGGACTCTGAGCTTTTGGAGCTGGTTTGCTTTGACCCTTCCGCCTCTGAAGATTTTTGGGATAATTGGAGTTGGCTTGTGAATTTTTCATGCTACATGACATTAAATAAAGAAAAAAAAACACCCTCAAAGAGTGAAAAAAACCTTATTTACCAATACACAATGACAGAAGAACATCTAGGAACTAGTGTGGCATTACCTTAAGTGCTTCTTCAGGGACTCTCATCTCTCCCCTGACAACAGTAAAAAGATTAGTATGTAGGAAATGCTAAGGAAAATACTGGAAAGATTTCTCCATTCACAAGAGGATTTTACAGAAAAGCAACAGTTCTGCAGCCTATTCTTCCATCGGAATAGTGTCACTTGCTCTACAAATATGTCACTATTAGGACTAGCATGTACAATCATACTCATCAAAGCAAATGCACAATACAATTATTTACTATTTGTAAATGGAACATTGAGTAGATACCTCACTGTTGTAATAATATAAGTTCTCTTTTTTCCTTTGGTGGTTTGCTGAGTAATTACTTGTAATCATCTCTTCTTGTATACAATCTCATATGATACAAATATTTTTGTATTTGCCTCAAAGAAAAGTAATGTTACTTTGTGAAACAGAAGTTGCACATTAGGTTTTAAATAGTAATTGGAAGCTGAGGTTTCTTGCAGTGAAAAACAATGAAATGTACTTTATCAATAATTCTGACCAAGATACAGTATTCTAAAACCTGCAGTTTTCTCTACCAGAGTAGTAAAATAGTAACAAGAGAAATAAATATTTCAAAGTTGCTTCTCAAATAGCATGAGAACTCACACAACCATACTTTTAGCAAGAGAAGTGTGTCAGGACATTGTGCATTTTTATGACAAGGATATCATATCCAAATCTCAATTTATCTTCTAACTTCAGAGTGATGTATGTCTGTTCTGGAATCCTCACATCATTCACAAACGTCTACAGAAATAAACAAGGACAGAAAGAGACACAGTTAAATTCCAAAATAATAAAATGACAAATCACTTCAATAATTTTCTAAGAAAGTTTTCAGCACTGCAAATTTTCTACTGGTGATTCACTGGGGAATTAAACTGTAAGCTAAATTGCCACCTGCTTCACAAAATATTTCAAAAGAAAGGTTAAACACCAGTTGCTAACCAGGCTGCTGGTTAGCCTGAAAAGTTTCTTACAAGTTTAATCTTGTTAGCAGTATTTACTGAATTATTGATTAATGTTCCCTCAAATTAGCACCTCCACTCATTATTTTTCTTGTAGTTTGCTTTTTCAATCCGAATTAGCTGTCAGAATTGATTTATCATCACATCTGTACAGCATTTAACATTGGATATGAGAGTTCTGAGGTAGCTTAACATTTCTAAACATTGTCAAAAAATGGACCAAGTCAGCACATCTGAGTAACTCCAAATAGCAGTGATAAAGAATTATCACAACTCTTGAGAGAGTACATATAACAACATATGTAAGCAGAGGTAACATTATTACACCAGCTAGCAGCAAATTCCGTAGGCTTGACAATACCTTTTGAAAATTCAGTTATTGTACAATAAATAATCCTCTCCTTGAAATCAAGTAGTCGAAAAAATCAGACAAGCTTTCAGTAATTTGGAGAAGGATTTATGTATCTGAAAGTTTGCCCAATTTCACCAATAACTCCGATATCAAGGTCGGGATGAAATCTAACAACTAAAAATAACAAGGCATTTGAAAAGACATGCTGGCAAAAATTTCAAGAGAACACCTGCGATATATAGAATGATTAATTACAAAGGCAGCAAGGAGGAAGAATAGTACATGTTCAAGTCAAAATGATTTGAGATGTAATTCGGAAGGGTTGGAAAACAATTTTATCTCTGTGGGAAAAAAATAAATGAACATAAATAGGGCTTGAAGTCAGATTATTCAAGCCCTAAAGAAAATTCTAGAAAGTCACCTACATAAAAT